>VZRN01001335.1:107552-202442 GCA_013397935.1 Dasyornis broadbenti
CGCCGCCGCATGCGCCGGGCCCGCCCGGGGCGGGGCCGGCAGCGCCCACCGCCTCCTGCCCGGGCTTGTGCGCAGCTCTCCGCGCCGCTCCCTTTGATTTGCTCGCAGTTATGTGCCATTTCCCTTCCATTTATTTTTATGTATTTGTCGGTTTTCGGTCATTTTATGCGCGCACACACACACAGAGGACGGTTCAGCGTCCTCCCCGGGCCGGCGGCGCCTCTCCAGGTCGCTCGAGCACCGGTGCAGCGGCTGCTCGGGGAGAAGCAAGGCCGTGGGGCTGGGCGGGCAAACAGGGAATGGGGCAATTTCCAGTAAAATCTGGGGAGTAGGAGGAGGGTGGTGTGCTGCAGGGTCTGCTACTCTGGGCAGCGATTGTGTGCTTGTCACAATGCGTAGGTTGTCTTGGTCACCTGGGAATCCCCTGTGAATCAGGATGTCAGCTCAGCAAAGTCTGGAAAAGGCTGCAGCACCACCGTTTTGTCCTGCATTTAGAGATCATTGTCAAGTTAAAATTTGGCAACCCAGGAGGAAATACTTCGGTTTCTTTTAGGGTTATTGAACCTTTTATTTTTGAATATTTTATAACAAAAGCTTGGTCATTCTTTTCCTGCCACGACTTTCACATATCAGAGATAAGAGAGAATGTGGGTGGTCTGTCTGCCACTTCCATTGAGTAGATGGAATACTTAAAAATATTAGTAATCATTGTGCCATTCAGAACATTGAGAAGTGGATGGGGCCAGGAGCAGAGGGGAAGGCAGGATGCTGATACGGGTGAGGTTAGAAGGGTGTTCCCGTGGGCATGAGCCCGAGAGCAGGCAGGCTGTGTTCGGCTCCTGACTCAGCCTTTCTCTCCGCGCAGTTTCATTTGTCAGCTGCTCAGCCTCCTGCACACTTCCATCCGCTTTTCTGTCCTGATATCAGGGGCGGTGCAGTAATGAGTGTTGCTAATAATACCCAGCTATGCCAAGAGAGAGGTGCTGAGGGCCATCTAAGTACCCTGAGTATCCACCCATCTAAGTACTCGAGGGCCATCTAAAGGGGTTGGGAACGGCAGCCTGCAGGCATTCCTTGGCCAGTTTGCTTCTGAGCCTAAAACAGACTGCAGCTCACACTTTCTCTGAATACGTGTAAATTCACAGAGGAGGCGAGGGGCTGGCAGAGGAATTTCAGTCCTCACCTTTCCTGTGCACAGCAAGCACAACATTCAGACGATCATTCGAGGCCTCTTCGTAGTCCTGGCTCGGGGTTGCAGGGGACACCTGTGTGCCTGTGCCCCTTCACATCTAAATCCGAGGTTGTTTCACCCTTCTGTCGGTGGTGCAGCAGCACGATGGACTTGAACAGATCTAGACTAGAGAGGTAGGAGCAGCTCTTGTCTCCTGCAAACCACCGTGAACCTGCCCATTCAGAAGGTATTTAATTTGTCGTCAGCCTCGGAGGGGACGCTGCGATCCCAGCTTGGTGTACCGACAGCAGAGCTGCGGCCCGGCGCCGGCACTGAGGAGCCGTCTGCATCTTTGTTTCACTTAGAATTGGGCTCCATCTAGTGATCCTCGCCTGGAGCAGGCTTTTTGTGCAGGCTCTGTGCTGGGGGCTGAGCAGCCATTTGTTTCCGGCGCCGGGAAGCAACGCTAAGACCTTTGCAGAGAGGACATCCCCCGCAGGAGTGCGGTGTGCGCTGGGGAGGCAGCGGCTGCTCCCAGTTCACGTCCCGCTCTCCCGCACTGGTTTTCCAGCCGCAGCCACTGGATCCGAGCCGCGCTTCTCACGGGTCCTGCAGGGCCCGGAGAGATGAGCATGGACTCCAAGTAGCTGATGTGTGAGAGCACCAATGAAAGGAGCTGGCATTTGCATTGGGAACTTTTTTAGGGGACCACCTCAAAAAAAAAAAAAAATTCAGACTAATGCCTGGGCTGTTTTATATGCAAAATCAGTGATGGGTTTGAAGTCAGGAGCACTCGGACTCAGCAGCGCTGCATCACTCTACATGAATGTTGTGCTCATTGGCACTCCTCGAGCACACGGCAATGCCCCAAGAGGGCAACAGCATAGTGTGCCCGATGTGCCAGTGTCCCAAGCCTTGCACAGTCAATATAAATTGCTGCCATTCACATAAATTAGCTAAACCCAATTTATATTCATATAAACGGCTCTCCAGAATTCAGCCTTGAAGAATTAGGACATTACAGAGGCAGTAGCAAGAAATATTGTGAGTGGTATCATTGAGTGCTAGGCTTTAGTTACGAAAGATATGAAAGGAAGCTCAAAGCTTGCAATAAAGTCATGGAAGTAAGAAAATCCAGAAATCGTGAGGCTGTTAGTCCCTCAGTAAAGTTCACCGACACAACAGCACCATCTGCTGCTGAATGTGTTGGGAAGAGCCGTGGCCAGAGTCCTTTCCAACTGCGGGTGTCACACGGCTTCCGCTGTGCATTTGGACATTCCTGTAATCTTGTAGAGTTGGTGTAAGTGAAAAGTAACATCGAGAATCGTAACTCCTGAGAGGGGTCTGTGTGCCTGGGGATTGGATTTACTTTCACCGATAGCTTGAAAGACAAAGTAACTCACACCTTTGGTTACTGCCCGGCCCCTACCCGGTGTGTGCTGTAAGGAATCGCACGGAGTGACCCAACGTTAACAATAACAAGCAGCTGTTCCATGTTTTGAGGGGCCAGCTCGTTATTCGAGTAGGACACACCAATTTCTATAATCAACAACAGCTGGTGAACTTACTGTTGTGGTTTTGGTTTCCCAACCTCGTGAGGAGCAGTGGATAAATCTCCAGGGTGTGGGTGAGCTGTGCCATGGATACAGGGATATTTGAGCTGGCTCTGTGAGAAGTAGGATGTGCAGAAAGGAATGGATTTCAAGCTGTGAAAAAATATCCTGGGTTATTATAAGGAGCTCAACTTATTTATTGTCCCAAGGCTTGCTGGCATGTGATGACCTAGAAGGTGATTGCAGTGTGGTCTCTGTTAGGGGTTTTGCTGCTTGATTCGAATGCTGTGTCTCTGCAAAAATTGTATTCCTGAGTGGCCTGGAAGGCCACCCCAGGACTACCAGTCAATGCTGTCATACCCCTTAGTTACAGGATGTTTCAATGAAAGAGATTAATTTCTTCTGCTCCACTGCAGCATAAAATGAAGCACCATCTCCTGTAGACAGATTAGAAGGTTTTTTATGCTTTTGATTTATGATTCTTCTGTGGGGAAATGTATCTTTTTTCTTCTCTCTGCTGAAATGGAAATGTCCAACTGGTATCTTTCTGATGCCCCCATCAATAAGCTGTGGAGGAACATGGATGGAGCCTCCCAAAACCTTCTCAATGACCAAGACAAGGTACCTGTAATAGGGTGTCTGAGGCCGGGTGCATAAAAGCAGCTTTTCCATCCTCATCTGTATTTCTATAGGAAAATACCTGCTATGTGCTAATGTGGAGGAATTAATCTTGAGCAATGAGGTCAGGTATTAGGACAGGGTCTCCAGATGGTGAGAGTGGTGTTCTTGAAACCTCTCTTTCCTTAACTAGAAGTTGCTTCATAGCCAGGATTTTAATTCTTCCTGGAAACCATGTTATAATCCCAGGTCAGGACAGAGGATGTTGAGAATAAAAGAGAAGTTGTTCTAGCAACAAAGCATGAGTAAAGATCATTGCCTATGAAAGAGCTTTATAAACCTGGTTTTGTGTCAGCTGTGAGAGAAAAGAGCCAGGCTGTTTGCTGATGAGCTTTTTCAGTTTGGGGTTTTTTTTTTCATTCCTTTTTGATAAGTCTGAGACAGACACCTCCAGAGCAGAGCCCAAAGACAGGCAAAAAAACATGAATATAGTTTGTGTTTCAGACCACTGCGTACATGACAGACTAAACTGAAGATCCTACAAGAGGCTGCTTTTGTTCTTCTTCATATCAAAATATTACTCTGTAGAGCTGCCCTTTCTTTCTTTCAATATCACAGATGCAGTTTCTGAAGAACTTCCTGGGGGATTTAATAAGGGTGTTGCAACCGCCCAACCAGACAAAGCCGTGTCCTCACTTCAACCTGACAACACAGAGGATTTTCTCTTTGGTGGCATCTATATAATGCATCCCAGAGTGTGGATTTCTCATAACAGCAGGAAAAAATAGAGAGCTGTTACTCAGAGGAAGCAAAGTTACAGAAAAACAAGCCACTAGTTTTCAGCTGATAATTTCTTTATCATAGCTGATGGAATTTCCATGAGGCATTGCTATCAAAGGGCTGACCTCCACACAAATCACTTTTGTATATAAGTTAACTGAGATCCCTGTAGCATTCAGGTATCACTCCTCAAAATATGCCATCCCTCAGAGAACATTTGATTGCATCAGCTTTCCTAGCTCTCCAGATGACAGCAAATTCAGTTATTTAATTTCATTTTTATTAGGAAATGAGATATTTGAAAGTTTGAAATGTCTTTGATCCTAGTTATTGAATTGTTGCAGCATGGCAAGGAGGCAATGAAAATACCCAGTGGAATAGCCACAATTACCCTTCTGTGTTTAAACAGAGTAGTGCTGTCTGCCTGTAAAGCAGGTATCTGTGATATCCAAGACATCATAAAATCAGGGAGAATGTACCCAAACTGTGAGCTGGCTAAAACAAGAAGCTACACCAGATTAAAACACTTGTTAGAGAAAAGGGGCTGCTGCCCCAAAGCTTATTGCAAGAACAGGGCCTTCATATTTGCTGTTTTCTCCTATAAGCTGTTTTTTTATTTTGGGACAAAACAGGCATAGCTGAGCAACCAAATTCTCTTTTGAAATTTGTTTTGTGCTGTTGCTGTTGGGGACTGCTGGTAAAAATAGGATTAATGTTTAATTTACAGTTTTAGGGATTTTTGTGAAGATGAAAGAACTTTTGCTGTAGTGGGCTCTTAGCCTGTAATAGTACTGTTTTGGCGAATTTTTTTAACTTCAAAAAGCAAACATCAATAAATAAATAAAAACATCTGTTTGAATGAAAAATGTCCTCCAGCTCAACAAACTGCAGTGGGCCTGTCAGTTCATTCTCCATCAGCATCTCTAGAGGATACTAATGCAGTTCCACCTGCCACGAGCACAAAGAGAAGCTTCAGGAACTGTTTTTTGTTTTGGGGTCATCCTTGTGTAGAGTGAGGCTGTTTGATACTCGGGCTGATGCTGGAAAGACTCTTTTGGAGTTTGTGGGAGTTCAAATTAGCAGTGTGTTGATGTAAGGCCTTATGAACCATGATTCACACTGGGGCTTTAAGGTGTTTGCCCTGTTTAAATTTATTCCTGGCTGCTGTTAAAATGATGAACTTTGCCAAGAGCATATCCAGACAATATCAGGTGGTGAACCCAAACAAGCTTTTCATCCCAGTGAGATACCCAGTGACTTGAAAAATGTGTTTTGTATCCTCCCCGTTTAACTTTTCTCATCAGGAGACTGTTCATAACTGAGACATGTAGAACCAACTAATTTCACACATCCTGCCTTATTCCCTCATCTTTCCTCCTTGCTTTCCATGCACAGCTTATTTTTTTAGAAACTCATTCTTGTAATAGTTAGAGTCATAGTTTCTTAATGAAATTCCTTACTTCTGTCACACTGTAAAAAATAGCACCCCCTTAAAGTAGACATCTGCTTGGAATTTTTGCAATGTTTAATATTTCCTAGAATAGAGCTATAAATCGCCTTCTATCAGCTTCAATGTGCTAGCCAGTGTAACTCTTGCTTGCTTTGGGCAGCCGTAGGCTTTTGGGTGAGAGTTAGTTACATGGAAAGATCCAAATGGGAGCTACAGATGGGTGTAAGCAAGTATGATTTTCAAATTAAAAAATGCAGGAGAGAGCGAGAGATTTAAAAGTCTTCTGAAGGGTCTGGCCCCTAGTGACTGAGCACTGAGGACCTGTTGCAAAGAGAAGGAAATTACCATCCAAGACAAACAGAACAGCAAATACAGGCAGAAGCCATGGGAAGGAAAATCAGAGCAAGTTGCTGACTGCAGAGCTGTGTTTGCAACCAGGGAGCTCACAGTTACATATACATTTCTCTGAGACTACCACAGTGGGAGGTGATGCAAAGACTAAGAAGGCTCATATCTAAACCTGAAAAGGATGGAAATAGCTGTTTTCCTCAGGGATTTGATTAGCCCAGAATAGGTGAACTGAATCAGAGGACCAGGCCCTCCAGGCAGCTGAACTGCTGAAAGCCTGGAAGGGAAACCTGAGGCAGAATAGCTGTAGAGTCACATCACATGGTGATGTACTGCAGACCTGCATCCTGCTAAGTTGAACTACTTTTTATTCCTTGGAGAAAGGGCTCATTAGCCCTTTTAATTATTTTCCTAACCGCTAGAACTCCAGATGCCATTATGTTATGTAAAATGACAAATGTATTTTTAACTTGTAAAGCATGTGAACTTTAAGCTCCTTCCAGTGATACGAATACAGCTCCATTTCGATGCATGACTCATCTTCACATGTAGGGAAAAAACTCAGCATTTCACATCCTTGGAACCACACTCTGTGCACCAGTGATGAGCGACAGTTGCTGCGGGAACCATCACTTTTAATATCCTGACTGTGCATCCGAAAGTGCCAAGAAACACTGACCGCGTCTTTGGTCGCATTTAGTGACTGCGTGTATTGAGAGCACCTTTCGCTAGCCGAGCGTCTGAAGGATCATTGCCCGCTATCGAGTCTCATTGCAACAGCCTGTTTAAGGCAGGGTGGGGAGCGAACGCGGCGATTCTTTCCCTTCCCAGAGGAGCGCTCTGGGGAAGGGCCGGCGGTGCCACCGCGCGGGCGCGCTGCGGTACCAGCCCGGAGCTGCCGCCGCCGCTGCAGCCTCATTTCCCCCCTCTATCAGCGCCGTTTACCCCAATAAATTAATATCGTGCTTTAAATCACTGCCCTAAATCACCTTAAAATCATCGCGGGGGTTGTTCCCCACGCCAGGGTTGTTCAGGGGAACCTGAACAATGAAAGCTGCACACGAGGCAGCCCCGCTCCCCGCGCGGGCCCGGCCCAGGCCCGGCCGCCTGTCGGGGGCTCGGGCCGGTTCCNCAGCCCCGCGCGGCTCGGGGCGGGAAGGCGGCGCGCACCTGCCCAGGGCGGCGGGGCGGACCCAGGCAGAGCCCGCCTTCCCCGAGCCGCTCTGGGAAGCCTCGGCTGGGGCCGCGCCGCCACAGGCAGGTAATCGAGCTCCGGCATGGAGCTGCCCCCGCCCGGTTCCCGCCGCCGCCACCCCCCGCTCTCCCGGCTTCGCCTCAGGGCTTTCCCGCCCTCCGCCGCCGCCTCAGCGCGGGGGGCTGCGGAGCGGCCGCTCTGCTCGTAGTAACGGGGCTGCTGCTACCGGCACCCGCCCCGGGAGCCCCCTCAAGTCCCCTGCGGGATCCGCTCGGCTTCT
The DNA here is from genome assembly GCA_013397935.1 of Dasyornis broadbenti. NCBI lineage: Eukaryota > Metazoa > Chordata > Aves > Passeriformes > Dasyornithidae > Dasyornis > Dasyornis broadbenti. The sequence goes on from VZRN01001335.1 coordinate 114,948, forward strand.
GGAGCCGCGCTATGGCATCTCCACGTACTCCAGTTTTTGGGTGGTTTGGTGGTCCCTGCCCCTCGCTTGTAGACCCAGGCAATTAAAGCTCTGTCCCAGGGTTCGGTGCCTGCCCTGGCAATGCCGCTCTGGGGTTCAGTCCAGGTATTCGTGGTTCTCTTGCGTAATTTGGGAGTGTCGGGATGAGGCAGGGGACCATTGTGAGGATTTCTACGTAAAACATTGAGGCAACAAGTGGTTGATGCGGGTTTATAAGCTTGAAGCTCTGTTCTGTTGTACAGAGCTTAGCTGTAGTGTTATTCGAAGACTCAGCAGTTACTCAGATACTTTTTGTTGCAGTAAAAGCAGTGATTTATACCTGCAGCTGTGTGTATTGGAACTGGGGTGACTGGTCGGTAAAGCCAAAGTGCACTTTCCTGAGGTGACCTTCCACTTCTGTTCTGTCTAGCACCTGGTCATCTTGTTGAAAACAACAGAAAGGTGGTGAGGTGGGAGAACAGTTAGTTGACATCAATTACTAACACTTGTTTACATTTTTACTCAGGACTAAATGGCGAACAAATGGACTGAAGCACTGGGTTTGATTGCTTAAGAGAAGGGGCTGTGCTGAAGGTACCCCACAGGAAGCTGTCGGGTATCTCTGTCATCCCAGACTCTTCCCTGATATGGAACAAAGTGAAGGTGAACAGGAATCCCAGGCGGAGAGTCGCGTGGAGAGCAAGAGCAGCGTGAAGTCCTTGCCTGGGGGAACGGCCCATGTCAAACTAGAGATAAAAAAACATGCAGTTACAGATGATTACAAACTCTCCAAAAGGGTGCTAGGGTTAGGAATCAATGGCAAAGTACTGGAATGTTTCAACAAGGAGACAGGCCAGAAATGTGCTTTGAAGGTATGTACATTTTGTCTTTTTTCCTTATTTATGGTTCGGAGGCCAGAGTTCGCTCCCAGAGCCCTGTAAAAGCTACTCGTTTTGTTGCTTACCTTTCACAAAGAGTGATGCATGAACAATCTGAATATGGGGAAACATTTGCTATTGCAACACTGGAGGCCTAGCGTGAGCCTTTTCCAGAATATTCTGTGTAGTTTCCAGAATAATGTTATTAGCCGTGAAATTCCTGTGTTCATATTTAAAAGACAGAAAAGCGGGGGAGAGAACCATGTCTTGGTGTGTTCTGGGAGAAAACTTGCTAGATTTTGAATGAACATATTATGCAATGCTCATGAAGGAAACTATTTTGGATCTTGTGCAATGAATAGGCCTAAGCTGTGAAATATTTAAATGTTCATTGATCTTCAGTCTTTCGTCTGTTTGAAGACTTTTTTGTTAAGGAGCATTTCTAGTTGTTAATTTATTTTTCTACTTTAGTTTTGCAATCCATTTACTGAAGGATATTTCCTGGGAAAGCACTGATTACACCAGTATGGCAAGTGAGTTTAGTAGATATTTATGGTGATAAGTACCACTTAAATAAATGAAGCAATAACCATTCATTAGAGAACGTAAAGCTTACTTGCCTTTTGCTCTGCAGCTTTCAAACTTGAAAATTTCACTGATGCTTTTGAATCTCATCATTAGGGAAAAAAAAACAGCCTAAATGAGAACCAGGATGGTTCAGTATGAGAAGACTAAAACCAGCTGAAGTAATTGTCATGAGAATTACTTAAGGATGTTACAGATTCCTTGCTGGCGTTAATCGGATTGGTTGGGATGTCCAGGAGGCTCTCAGGTATCCTTCCTTTTCATAAACACACTCCATGTGTGCTCGGAGCAGGGTGGATCTGCCAGTGGTCACCTGCAGGGTCTGCCAAGGCCTGGAGATGGTCTCTATCAAACAGAACTGCTGTCCCCACCAAAGCCTTTGCATTTTAATAGAGCAGGCTGGAAATAGCTGTCAGCCTTGGCTGTTGAAAAAAAATTTAATAGAGGAACTAGAAAAGCTTATAATACAATATGCTGATGAATTCACACATTTCCAGTGCTCTTCTGTACTTTATCACATACAATACTCTGGTGTTAGCTTCACGTAGCTGACTCACACAAGTTTATCATGGGGAAACTGGAGGTTTTGACAAACACACTGCAAGTACTGGGGTTTTGCACCTGCCTAGGGGAGTGTCGAGTTTTTGCAACTCTGAGATGATCCATTAATCAGGTCCTTCTGGAGTGCTAGCAACATTGATTTCTTAACTTAGCATGCTGTGATGAAGGATAATAGTTAATACTGAAGCTGATCTGCTCTTTCTGAAGAGTTCAGTGTTGTTGCTGGTTAGAGATCATTCATACTTCAAAGGGTTTGCAGTCATAAGGGCTGGAAGCATTTTAAAACAGAAGTTGCCATTCCAGAGGACAATCCAGTGGCAATGAGTATGTTCCACAGCAAATTCTATAGCTCTGGAATCAAGTAGGAAATATATTCCAATGGATATTAGCATCTGGAATTTTTTCATTTTAGCCCTCAGAGTTGGGGAGAGGGAGAAGAGAATGGAAATCGCTGTGTCCTGATAGAATGTCTTCTGCTTGAGGGGTTGGAGGAGCCTATGGTGGAGTCTCTAATACCCAATACTGTTTAGCACTGGTTGAGTTGGCTGACTTTTTTCAGAACTTTTAATATATATTAAGGACCAAAGTTCCACGTCCCCTTCCCCAGTCCATACAGGTTAGCAATGACCAGTGTATCACTGAACTGACCCTGCACATGTGTTTGTCATCCCCTTTCCATCCAGCTGTGGAATGTGTGCACTTTTCTTCTGAAAGGGATACAATTATGGCAGCAATATTAAGATGTTTATGAGTTCTCTAGGGAGTTTGAATGGCAGATAATAGTTTGCTGCTTGCATGTGTGTATTTCTCATCGTTATGGGTTTAAGTGCTGAATAAAAAGTTAAACATGCAATTAAGTAAAACTGCCAGCAGCCCAGAGAGAATCGCTGCTCTCTGCAAAGATGGTCTGGTGAGAAGATTGCCCAACAAGGAGGGATAAAAACTCTGCTTGGTTAATTGGCAAGAATAGAAAGATCTTTTCCAGCCCTGAAGATATTTGCATGGATGAAAATATTCAGAGGAAGTTTTTCCTTTGTTTCTTGTGAAACCTGAACTGGGCCACACAAGTCCCAAACCTACTCCAGATGACACTTCAGAGCAAATCATCCAGTTAAAGCAGTTACGTAAAAGGGACAAGAAACTTGGGAAAAAAAATATTCAGGAACAGCTTCAGAGCAGAATTCTCTGTGTAGGGACAACAGGGCCTTGCCACTGCTCATTCTTCTCAGGTGTGATGCAGGGTTATCATTCACTTACAGGAATAGAAAGTGGAGGCTGATGAAGCTGTCACAGAACAAGCCCAACTGGTATGACAGGTAAAGAGAAATGGAGAGACTGAATTGCGAGTTGAACGTGAAGAAGAGGGATGCTGGATGAATTTTTTTCTGGAGGTTTCTTGCATGTATCCATTGAGATTTATGTATATTTGTGGACAGATACTTCATGCATGAGAGCACTTGCTGTAACCTGCTCCTGGGAAAGGAAGAACATCACTGCTGCTGCTGAAGATAAAGTGTAATAGGCTGTTCCCCTTCACATCAAACTTGCCCATTAAAGCAGCTCCTGACTGGGCAGATGGCACTGCTTTCTGCCTCAGGTTTGCTTTTAAATGGGAGCAGAGCCAGCACAGCCAGGGTCTGGATAGGAATTACTCAATGGAAGGAATTTTAACAGAGGTACTCAAGAAGAAAGGGCTTGAACAGGCAAAAATATTCATCTCCAGAGCCATGTGTCAGTCAAGCACTACATGCTGTAATTGGGAGGCCCCTGTTGTTGTTAGTCCATGTCCATAATTGGAGCTGGTTAGAATGTCACTAATCATTTTAGAGTGGGAAAACACAGGATATCTTTTTGGAGATACTTCAGGCCTTTGGTTATTTTCCTAAAATACTGTGTGGCTTAGTTTACTCTGCTTGGCATTGTGATTTGCTGCCCAGTTCTACAATGTGCTGTCAGCTTTGTTTCTGCTAAATTGAAATGCCACACGCATTGCTGTCCTGCTCCAGAAAATCTCATCTGGTTTCTCACTTAGACACATAATGACATTTTGGCTGAACAGCACTGCTTCCAAATAGTGAGAACACAGTGATTTAGAAAAGTAGAAGCATAAACAAAACTGCTGTGCAGGACTGTGGCCTTCTAGAAGGCAACTATGTTTTGGTCTCCCCCTTACAAATAGAAGACCTTCTCAGATCTCTTTCCATAGTTGATCCAGAAATAGCTGTCAAGTGAAATCTAGTCACCCTTCTATTTTTATCTCCTTTTCTGCCAGCCTGCCCCCTTCTGTTCACTTTACCTTTTGGGGCTAAAATTTAACCTCCATTTCTTTAACACTGACACCAGCCTGCGTGTTCTTTGCTGGTGTTTGCACTCCTCACTGTTTTTAGGGAGAAGAGGAGATCAAAATAGCTGATTACCTGAGAGGGTAAGTGTGAACTCCTGGGACTTGCTTTCCATTAAAAAAACCCCAACCTACCTTCTTCTTTCTTTCCTTCTCCCTCACTTCTTTTTTGGCACAAATTCCTGCTAAGTGGCGTCAAAATAATACTTCAATGTATTTGATGATCACTTTTATTTTTGTGGAAGATGGTAGGAAGGCCTCAGAGCTGGGATTAAGAAATAATAAGAACAGAGAGAACAGAGTGGTAGAGAGCATTCTGAAGGACATTGGGGCTTCTCTGCATCTGCAGCTTCAGGATTTTGGAGGCTGTGTCAGGATGTAAAAACAGTGTTACATGTCACTGCCGTACTATTCATCTCCAGTAAACAGATGGTGCTTCTGCATGGAAGGAAGGACAATTCTGACACAGCCACAAAACAAAAACCCGTGGAACTTTGGGAAAGCCAAGTACATTGGTTATGGGTTCTTTGGTACTTGTGGGATGAGTAAGTCCTGAGTAGCAGTGGTGAAATGCTTCTCCCTGAGGCACTGGGCACAGGCCCTGAGCACTGCAGGTGCCTCCAGCCACCTGAGATTTCCAGGTTAAGGTGGAGTGTGTATGAATGGATCTGCTACTTCATGGAATTGGTTAGGTTGGGAAAGACCTGAAAAATCATCAAGTCCAACCATCAACCCAGCACTGCCAAGTCCACCACTGAAATGTGTCCCCAAGTGCCACATCTACACATGGACCTTATCCTCTAGGATAAAACAGTGAGTTAAGCCATCACCTGCCTCATGGAAAATGTGTTGTGTTGCTAAGTGCCAGCAGAAAAGTGACTGTAACTTGCTGATTTGAAGACAAATAGGCAAAGCCCAAATGTTAAATAAAGCAAAAAGCAAACACAAAATTGAACACACTCCTTGCCTTTTAGATTTAAAGAATGTTTAGTGAATGATAGAAATTATAATTGTAGAGTAGGAGTCTCTGCTGTTACGCAGAAGAGTATTAGCATAACTTTCTTCTCAGAAGGAAAGAAAACAGGTAATGGAGAAAGAGATTTTGCAAAAAAAGTCCTTTGTAAAATGATTCTTGGGACCCACACCTAGAACTAACTGGCAAACGTTGTTCTGTTCACCATAGGTGAGTTGCTGTGGACAAAGATGGGCATTCTGCCTCAATTTCATGTAGTCTTGAGCTGTATTTCTGCCTCTCACTCAATTTTAATGTTTCTGTTTACATTCAATAATTCTACACGACAAAAGCTAATAATGGGATACTCTGTTTTCAGTTAGTTTACCCTGATGCCAGGTCATGCTTGCTCACAAACAGGAGACTGTATAGTCCAAAGTATTTGTTTTGCAAATTATCTAAATAGCTGGTGCTTGTAAAATACCCTGCTTGCTGCCTGAAATAAGATGATGACCAAGGAAAACGATGCAGGAGTGGAGAAAGCACTGCATACAGAGAAAGTGAAGGTTATTTTAGGCTGATGATTGCCTGTAGAATAGGAAATGGTAACAATCTTCTTAGATGCTGCAGATTGCATTTTTAGAAGAGAATTATGCCAGATTAGGAATGAAACATTTCAGCATTTTTGGCATAAGGAAGAATAATGTTGTGCTAAGCTTAGAACTGTGATGAGAATTTGGGGAACCAAGTGTTGGTTAGGTTTTATCCAGGGTGAACCAGCTCTTCTGGAATGATGGTGTGCTTCTGGAGGAAGTTAACACTTTCTAGTGAAGTATTCTGTAGTTCCCTCTTACCTACCAAGTTTCCTGCAGCCTATTTATCCTGGTTCATCTCATGGTGAATTCAGTGGCAGTAACACAGCGCAGTGTGAGTAACAAAGTCCGGGAGCTGTGTTGTAGATCAAAGCTGGATGCAGCGTAGAATGAATATGAGTTCAGAAGAGTTCTAGTTAAATGGCAGCCCTGTCTGCAGAGGAGTACCTAAAATATGGATAGCATCAGACTGGTCCTTGAATTTTATCCTTCAGTGCCAGTCTTGGTGATTATTATGTAAATATGCATAAAATACCTAAAATAACTTCCAGTCGATTAAAAAGTGGGTCGTTTCTACTGCTACAAGAATTGTTTTTAAACCAGTGAGTCATTCAAGACCAGAGTCTTTGAGCACTTTGTACTTATTGGGGCCAGACTGGCACCTTTCAAAGTGTCAGTTGGATTAGTTAATTTTAAAAAACGAGGACTTATCAATTTACTTTGAAGATCTGACATTCTTGACTGGTCTGCTCTTTATTTGAAATACAAGCAAATAGTTTAAAAAATAAAAAGATGGGCTTAGTCTGAAATAATGAAACCATATGTAATATTTTTCTTTTTTTTTTTTAATGGTAGTTCATTAAGCCTAAAGAGTATAAACATGCAAATGTATAAACTATCAAATCATCTTGAAAAAGCAAAACTGCGTTGATGCTACTTTGCACCTTCTGTGTTCTCCCCCAGTCTCTCAGCAAGCTGGCACAAGTTATACCCTGACCTGAGTGGTAAGGAAGCTCGGGAAGATCAAGGCGCGTTGCCCCGCCTTGGCAGGTTCAAAGAGCTGATAAGTGCTCCAGATAAATGTCTTATTGCAGCTGCGGGGAAGGTGCTGAAAGCAGAGCACGTGTGTGCCTCGCTCGGACGCCACTGATCGCCAGACACCCTCCTCGGACTGGAAGGCTTTTCTCTGTGTCTCCCCCTCGTCCCGTCAGAGTACAAATCCTCCTGTTCCATTTAACCAAAGGCAAACTGTGCTGATTTGTGCTAGTGGGAGTCTCGTTACAGGTAACTGGATTTTGCAAATCAGCTTAAGTGCAAAGGAGCAATATGCAAGGATTTTAAACTTAATTTACAACACAAATGTTCTTCGGCTGCATTTACTTATAGTCATATCATGCAGAGAGATGCCCAGATTGGAAAAACCTGATAACATTTGGGAAGAATTAGGGCCACACCTGAATGTCACAGCTCACACACATCCCTGTTTCCTTGGTGTATTTTCCTTTGTCTGTAGTAAGAGTGGCCTGGCTTGAGAATAAATGGCTTGTTGTTGTTGTTTGTGCCAGTTCAGTTTCAGCAGAAAACACCGATTGTGTTCATGCTGTGATAAATTCATGGGAAGCATAGGGAAGGAAGGTGTCACCGTTACTGGGAGCAAGAGCCAGTGTGAATTTGAGAAAGGTAATGGTTTAATCTCTTGCCTGTGAAGACTGTTCTCTTCTAATCCCTTCACTGCATACAACGATTTATCTCTTCCTTTAAAAAGAAGATACAATAATTGATTGATTTATTTACACCATCATGAAGGATTTTGCATCCCTAAATGTTTTTGCAGTTGCTATTTGCTTGACCCTGAAGAAGTCCCCATTTCCCATGTGATGTGCATATGTTTCCCTGGTTTAGAGGTTTTCCATCATAAATGTGTCTTTAGAACAGCAGACTTGAGGATGGTGTGTAATATTCTATTAGTAACATTACAGCTCTCTGCAGAGCTGTCTTTGATGTCTTTGGGTCCAGCAGAGTTGTTTGAATTCCATGTGGCTCTTGCACTCTCAGAAGACACAGCGACACGGATGGGAAGGGAAGTGGCAGGGCTGTGGCCGGTGCTGGAGATGGAGAGTAGAGGACCTGCTTAATTAACTGGGAAGGCGTGAGAACGTCTTTCCATCATCATCAGTGAAAGCTGGTGGTGTGGTCTGTGTGGATTAGGGTGTATAAACTGCAGGGATTGTGGTATTTTACACAGACTTCCTAAGTACTTAAGATGATTCAAAGCTCCGTAAATGAGATTAAGTTGTAACGCTGCAGCATTTTAATACCTCGGGAGTGAAGGGGGAGAGGATCCTTGCTCAGCATGTAAATCACGAGTGGCCTCCAAGTTCCTGAATCTTTGTGATACCTGGCACTTTGCACTGGAGCTTTCATGGCCTGTATTAAGAGAAAATGCAAATATTAGACCTGTGTAAAAATTAAATTTTCCTCCAGAGAAGTTTTCTTGCTGAATTTATTTTAAAAACCCCCAAACAAACCACCATGAGTATGCCATCCTTATGAGTAATTTCAGATGATCTGGATAAGGAGCCAGTCTTATTAAAGTTGCACTGTGCACAGATCTCAAGTCTTGCCAGTTCAAACTCTGGCTCTTCTCCATGGGTTTTTTCCCAGGATTTTTTTTTTTTTCTTGAATACACTCTTAAGCATGCTGGCATTCTGAGTCACAGGCCCTAAAGCAGCCCCTGGGATTTGAGTCAACGAGGGCTGAGGGCAGTTTATTAAGGCCGTTGTAAGGGGAGAAATCAGTAAAAAATGGATTGTTTATGGGATTTTTGGATAGCATTTCTGAGATACACAAACTGTTTGGGAATTGGCAGGGCGTGGAGCGACTCGTGATCTCCATGGCCAGGACTTTGTTGTGTGCTGAGGTTTTGGCTGGGTGTTTTGCCCAGGTGTGAGTCAGTCTGGGCCTTGGGAAAGCCCTGCAGTGTTGATTTGTACCAGCCTTGGCTTCTATTGTGCTGTGGGGTGGGGTTGGGTGTAATTTTGTTTTCAAAGGAGAGCAGTTAAAGAGTGGATAGGGAGCAGCCTCACACACCTGGGTTCTGTGTTGAGTTCCTGTGTACTCTTCAGCCCTGAATCTACCGTATATTTCAGGATGAAATGTCCTTAAAATCCATTTGCAGTGCCACAAGGCCTGGCATTTGCCAGTGTTCCCCTTGCCTGGTGTTCTAACAGTGAGAACTACTCTCCTTTACTTGTTTCATTTTTAACCAAAATTGTATTTATTTTTCGTGTAAAGGACTAATTTCTCTTGGGGCCTTATTCCATTTTCCCACATGTTGCTTTTAGTCAATGTGGCTTTGTCAGAAGCAGTCTGGTTTCCACAGCAACGAGTTGTTAGCACCAAAGATGTCAGAGCTCCAAGGTAGGGAGGGGAGGGGGCTGCATTTTCTGGCTCAGCTGCAGTGCCACGGTACCGGCCTTGCTGCAGCCACGCTACAGCACAACGTCCCCATTGTCTTCGTGAAGAGTAAAAGCCTTTCATTTTGTTCTACTCTTCCCCTTCCAATCAATTTACAGTCAAAATTTGACACTTGGGATGTAGATGGGGCTTGATGGTTCCTTGATGCTTTGAAGCTTCCTGTTCTTTCAAGCCCTCTCTCTGTTCTGAGGGTGCTGCTATGTCCTCTGCTTTTTAAAGAGCTTTTCTGTGGACAAAATGGCACTTTTGCATACATACAAACCCTGGAGCAGTAAGTTTGTGATAAAGGAGAGCAGAGCACTATTCTTTCTGACCTATGTTCAATGTCTGCCTGTGAATGATAACACGAAAAATTGTCAGTCCTTTCACCTTGCCCAGTAATGTGAAACCTGCTCCAATTAAACCTGCTTGGTTGGGTTTTCCAAGGCACCCATTTCCTTAGGGTGGGAAGTAAGCCTCACTGCTATTGACCTTGGAAAATTGCATTATTTAAAAGGATTTTCTAAAACACAGTTAACCTGTGAAATTCGTTGCCCCAGGAGCTGAGAGGTTGTGATGCTGTGAAGATCTTGAAAGAAAACAGAGCTTCTCTGAGTCTTTCAAATGTGAAGAAACCCCCTGTAGTTCCAATACACTGTACAAATTCGGCTGTGATTTTCTAGATCCTGTTGTTACAAATGATAAATAATGAACCTTTGAGCTTCAGAAGGCATATTATTGTTTCTCTTGTGTTAAGTGTACTGCTGCTGCAGGGGTAAAATACCCTCCTGTCTAAGGAGAGGGAAGTGGGGCTTTGGCCTCAGCTTTGCTGGTGGCTGTGCCTCTGGGTAAATCCATCCCTTGCACAATAGTTTCATGTAAGGGTGTGTCTTCCTGGGCAAACTGTACTTGTCTAAACCTGGGTGTCAACATACGGTGAAATAGGTATTTTAGCAATAGCTATTCATATTTAGATCCCTTTTTTCCTCTTATGAAGGGCAGGCCAGGAAGGCCCATAGAAATGAAAACAGTGAAATGTCATTGAAACTTCTTTCCACCTTTAACATGAATTAGGGTAAAACCCAACTGCGAAAGACAGTTACAACCAGAAGCTGAAACTCTAGTTACATGGTAGTTAATACTTTAAACTGGCTTAAATGTATGATGAAATCATGCACCCCAATACAGATACGGTTTTAATTCAATTTGTGGATGTCTGCTATTGACTTTTAAAGGCTAAGCTGTGTATCTGGAACTTGGAATGGAATTGCAAACCGCTTTGATAGCTGATTGTATTCTTACTTTTTATTTCACGCACTTTCTTAACAACTACCTGGCTCTGCATCAGAGTTCATGGTACACAAGTCGTGCTTACTAAGGGTGAAATATCTGCATAGCTGCCTTGTGTACTGGAATGAGGTGCTTTTCCAGATTCGTCATGTTTAGTTGGGTGGGTTTTGAGTTGATTATTTTTTTTTTTTAAATGTATGAAAACCTGCAAAGTAACATCTCTCAAGATTGCTGGCACCAGGGTGCAGGGAAGCAGACTGCCAAAGTGAGAGTGGTGCACGGGGAAAGGTCAATTAATTTAGAAACAGTCCCAGTTCTGGTGGATTGGTATCAAGTGGAATTTTTCTCCAGTCTCTCAGCCCTGCAATAACTTTTCCCTGGTACTGAGATGCTGTGGTTAAAGGCCTCTTGAAGGTGGAGGGAGAGTGACTTTAATTTCCACTTGGATTCCAGAATCGCTGCGTGCCAGGGTGTCTCTGTTGTGACAGGTGGAACTGCCTAGGCTTGGCCTGGGCCTCTGTGTCTGTTACAGTTGAAAAATGGGACAAGACTCTGAAGATGTGCAAAAACGGACCTCTTGCTGCACTAGGGAGGAGGAGAAAACAGCAGTGTACAGTATTGATAAAACACTTTGTACAAGAGCAATTAGTTCTGAGTCTTCCCCACCTCTCTGCTGTCTGAATCACTGTTGTGGAGGTGTCAGGGAGGGTGAATGCCTGCTGTGTTGTGTGTTTGAGCACAAAAGCCAAGTCTCCCGGGGAAAATAAGGAAAAAGTTCTCACAACTGTTGGTTCAATAAAACATCCAACTCAGTAACAATAATTTATTGTTAAATGGTTCTTGGTATTTGTGGCAGTCTTCATTTTCAGCAGTATGAGCTAGCTGTAGGACTGCTTGGGTTTGAAATCAAAGCAGGAGTTTGCCTCCATCCTACAGAAGGGAGCACATTTCACAGGAAGGCAGTTCTGGAGAAGGAGAATGGTTGGAGCCTGGGCAGTCAGTGTGAGAAAGGGCTATGGGACAATCCTGTGTGGGTAGGGTGGGAAAGCATCCATGACACGGCTCAGTGTGGAGCTTCTCACGTCTACTTTCCCATTATCCCAAGCATCAAAGCTCCTGAGGAGATGGGTGTTCTCAGGTGTTGTTTATATAAACCCTCTAAACTGGAACACCTGAGGACCCTCCGAGTGCTGTGTCTGTATTGCGTGCTCGGCAACAGTTTTCTAGCACGGTCATGCAAGTTCCAGATATTTCTTTATTTCTGCTTCTTGAGGATGCTTGTGACTGGGCAGACGGAAATGGAAATTTCTGCCTTTTAAACTTGATCTTCTGAAGTGCATTTGAGCAAGTTAAAATAGGGATGGCTTGGTAGGGGAAGGTATTGTTAATATCACCAGTTTCTCATGTGCACACCGCGTACATCACCAAGCACTGCTCTGTTTCATATTAAAAATTAATAACATTAATGGGTCCCATCTTCCCTTGGTTTCCTACTGTGAAGGGGATTAGCAGGAGACTGCTGCTTGTCATTGCCCCTTTATGTGCACAAGAGCATTAAATGCTCTTTGGCTGAGATTAACGCTGTTAATATATTATTAATATAAATTAAGGGTCTGGTTTGTGTTGCTTCTTATTACCCAAAGGCTGCTCACCTTCTCTGAAGACCAGTATCCTTCAAAGCTCCTGAGTCTACCAGGTTGATTTTTTTTTTTTTTTTTTCCGCAAAAGAGCTCACCAGGATAGAACTCCCTCAGTTCCAACTTTTTAAATTGAAACTTTTCAAAGGAGGAACAACTTTTCTAATGCAGTGACCCTACTGAGAAATTAGGCTGCCTTGAGGTGTCTGTTCAAGCCTTCAAATGATACTTAAACTTTAATTAAAAAATAAATTAACTTTAATAAGATAATTTACACTTTCATACTGCATTTAATCTAAATCTGCAAGTTATTCATCAAAATACCTTCTACCTCTGGATTGTAGCAATCTTTAGATTCCTGTGCACATTTTGTTGCATGATAATACAGAAATCACGACTGTTTTGTATTTACACGGAGCAGTCGGTGTCCCTGCTTCAAAACTTGCGGGGATTTTTCAATTTTCTGTTTACTTTTTCAAAATGAGTTAATTACACTTCTAAAGCACTTTCCTAACCAAATAAATAGAATCCTGTGCAGGTTGTGAGCTGTGAGTGTGTGTTGGTCACTGATCACAGCAGCTGAGACACCAGGAGCGATGATCTCTCCCACTTTGCTGTGGCCATTAATGGGCCAGAGCTGACTGCTTGTTTTGTAGGGAGGATTTCTAGGGAGCCCAAAATCAATATTCCTGGGACCTCTGACATCCTCCTCCTTGTTTGGGAGAACTTCATCTGCAAATACTCGAGGGTTTGGGCTTTCATTCAGTTTATTCCATGCTTTTTAAACCTTTTTTCTTCTGTGCAATCAGAGCAGAAGTTGATTCCTTTCTCTTCCGCCCCCACCTTTTTCTGCTATTTATTCTCTGGAAGGATTACATTTTAACTACGAAATGTCAGTAAATGTCAACTTTTGCTTCCACCCCAAAACTTCAGTTTTTTTATTAAAAATTTTATGAGGGGAAAGTAATCTGTGAGACATCACTCTTCACATTTTTTCCCTTTTTCTTCTCTCAAATTCATTTAGCATTCAATAAATAGAAACTTCTTCTGGACTATGATTAAATTTGCTCTTAATTTTTCCAGATTACTAAATTTGGTGTTTTCAGTAAGTAATTTTTTTTAATAAGGCACTGAAGAGGAGCAAAAGTAAAATTGCTTTAAAAGTAAAACAAGAATTGGTATTTAAATGTTTTCTGAGGCAAGGTAGAACTGTACTAATCTACTTTTTCTTTACAGTTGATGTGCTCCCCATTTAGTGAGGTTTTTCCCCCTAATTTTATTTTTAGTAGTTATATTGAAACATAAGCTCTGGTATATTCTTTGCATGTTTCTTGTTTTCTGAAATCATGGAGCTTGTTAGCTCAAAATAAAATACATTGGTTTGCCCTTTTTTTCATGTTTCTAGATGTCTTGTAAGAGCATGAGAGCCAAAATTTGTATTATTTAGAGAAAGGGGAACAAATAAGCATTAATTACTGGGAAACATAGCCTACTAGAGGCTTGTTAGTAACTGCAAAGATACGACAAACCCGAACTTGTGGATGAGTAACTAAACCAAACATGTTTACCATGTTAGATGCCTTTCCGCCTTTTTCCTGAAAAGTCTGTTGGAGTTTGGCTTGAATTGGGAGTTCAGTTTTGAAGCTCTATTTGTTTGCTCACTGACTGTGAAAGTTGAAGTTAGTAAGCGTTGCCGTTTGCAGGGAATACTCCTGTACATTCTGTAAATCCAGGATATAAGAAAGAGTAGTCCCAAAGCAGATGGTGCTGCAGCCTTTCAACCGAACTGTGCTCTCTTTGTGCCTCCGACCCTCCACTAACCCAAGTTTCTCTCATTTAACACTGTCCCAATGGGGTTTGTGTTCCGACTTCAACATTTGCATTTTCCTGTCTATCCACACAGGATTATATTTTACATCTTAAAATTTGCCAAACACATGAGTAGAAAAATTTGGAGATATGAGGCTTTTACTCAGCAGAGTATGCCAAAGTTTGGCTCGTTATTTTGTTCAGGTGCTCCCGTGGAAGGCTTGGAGGAGCTCTGAGGCATCTTTAGTCATTCTGCTGTTTGGCCAAAGTACTTTTTACGTGCAGTTGTTACTTCTCTGTGCAGTTTTGGTAGGCTTGGGAGCAGCGGGAAGCGTTCCCTGTGCTGTTTCCCTCTAGGCTGTGCTGTGAGTTGTGTTGCTCTGGGCAGAGGCTGCTGCCTACGGAGCTGTTCCGGGGGAGGAGCACAATCAGTGCCCCACAACGGCTCCATGCAAAGGACAGGCTTTGATCACACGAGGAAAAGAAGTATTCTGGGATGTGTGTATCTGTTCTCACAATGCACATGCCCTCCACTCAGGTCAGTCTTGCAGGATGACATCTCCAGCACTGCCTCCCAAATGGCTTCTCTGCTGAGGTGAGCCAGGTACTAGGCTGAGAGCCGCTGGGATGATCACGCTGATCTGGATGATGACCGCACAGATGATGAGGATGTGCCCAAATCAGTCAGCGTGAGTGTTCCTGATGAGGAGCAGCTGAGGGCACTTGGTTTGTTCAGCCTGGAGGAGACTGAGGGGAAACCTGGGGCCTTCAGCATCCCCCTGAGGAGCAGCAGAGGGGAGGGCAGCAATCCCTGCTCTCTGTGACCAGGGACAGGACTCGAGGGAACAACATGAAGTCAGGAGAGGTTTAGGCTGCATATCAGGAAAAGGTTCTTCCCCCAGAGGGTGCTGGGCACTGAATGGTCACTGCCCCAAGGCTGCCAGAGCTCCAGGAGCGTTTGGACACTGCTCCCAGGGATGCACAGGCTGGGATTGTTGTGGTGTCTGTGCAGGGCCAGGGGTTGGGCTCAATGATTCTTTGGGTCCCTTCCCACCCAGGATATTCCATGATTCCATAAGGGCCGTAACCCAACATTGAATATGGGTGTCAGACTGCACTCTGTAAAGTGAACTTCCAGCGTCTCCTTTAGCGAAGGCAGCAGGGATTTGTGTCTGCAGCTTGAAAACCTGACCCAGCTGTTAGCACTGCATGGCTCACAGGGGCTTGGCTGCTCCCAGAGCTGCTTCTGTGCACCAGCCTGCTTCCCCTTCCCTGCCATTGCTGTTGGGTTGGGGTCTCTCTGGTGGAGCAAGAGGCTTAACTATTAGAAAAGCCATAAAATTGGCCAAATAGTCTTAGATTTCTAATTAGTTTGATTACATTTATTTAAAATTCTCTTGTTAAAATATAATGTATCATTCATTGCCCCACAAGTCAGGAAGTATCTTCAGTAAAGATCTTCTAACTTCACCTATTTTATTGGGAGTTTGAAGTGAGAGAAAAAGAGGCAGCAAATTACTTACCCATGGACTTTGTAAGACAGAAATAGTAAGGTACACAACTGATCCGGTATAGCCCGGTAGAGCTGAGGAAAATAAAACCAACTAATGAGTATAGTGGGGCTGAAAGACATGGAGGTAATGACCCTTACTGAAAAAAGAGAGCAATCAGATAAATGAGTCTAAGAATTATTGATTTTATGATTTCAGTTAAAACAAAATCACAGTGATAGAAAATTACATATTTTTTTAAAAGTAGTGTAGTGGCACAGTTTTCTGTAATGTAATGCTGAAATGAAGATAATTCCTAGTTTTGGTTATTGGATCAATCAGGCATTAATAAAGGTACCAAGTCTTCTATTCAACTCCTCGGTTCTTTACTACACCAGAAAAATTAGGCTTTGTTTGAGCAAAGCAAATGAGGTTGCAGTAAAAGGTGCTGAGGGTTGTATTAAGTCATCGATTCCTCTGCTTTTGTAAGTGATTTTCAAGCAAAGTGTAAGGTACAGATTAATAACAGTAAAGTCATCAATACAATATTACAAAATCAAAACAAAGTGGAAGATGTGTACTTCTGCAGAGGATGTGAGAAGTAGGCAGAAGTAAAATATTGAGCCTAATGCATGCAGATACTTGAGTTTATCCCTTCTGGGGATTAATTAATGACAGCACAGCAGCATTAAACAAGTTAAAGAACTTTTCTGTGGAGACCCTCAGTTATATTTGGTGCATCAGGGTTGATCTGATTTGCTACAACAGTGCTGGAACCACTTAATGTGTGGATGGAACTGCCATTTGCAGCCTGCAAATCTCAGCATCAAGTGACAGATACTGCCTATCAAGGAAACATCAACCATCTGAATTGTTCCAAGAGCAGATCGCTCTGGATAAGGGCTGTTTGAAGGGAGAACAGTGATGAAAGCTGAACAGATGTGGTTTGAAGACAGCATCAGGAAAAGGCATCTCAGAATACTGATTACTTTCCTGATGTAATTAGCCTCTAGGGCAGTATCAGAGTTCATTGTGGAAAGAAACAAAAATAACCACCAAAGTCATTGTCCTTGCTCAGGCGAAATATCTGTAAGTTGGGAGGGTGGTTTATCTTGGGGGAGACGTCAGATCTGTGACTAATGCGATAAATCTTGTGTAAAAAGCAAAAAAATAGATGTCAGAAGAAGTTATGCCATTGAGGTCAATGCTGTGAGTGCTCTTTCCAGGGAACTCCACTGTGCCTCTGGAAAGAGGCAGAATTGGGCTGGACCAAGCTCTTTGCCTTCTGGTGGGATTGCCTTGGTCTGCATGGCCTCATGCGTTTTATTATTCTGACAGACTTCAAGGATGGTTTTTCCTGTGCTGAACAGAAATAGTTTTGCAAGAGTTGTTCGGGCAGAAATTTTTCAACCCTTTCCAGTAATAAGACCAGAGGAAAAAGTTGTTTTGGCTACGTAAAATACAAATCTAGTGCCCAGTGATTTGCCTGTTACTTGGATTTGAGGTTTATTGAGGGGTGAATTTTGTTTCAGGCATGTCTTGCCCTGTCACCCTTAAAATCAGCCCAAGTTCAGCCAAGTTCCAAATCTATAATGATCAGTCTGCTCTCACATACACAAAACTCCCTCATAAATAGCAGTTTTGGGTTGGTAAACTGAGCGTTCAGATGTAGGAGATGTCAGGATCCGTGCTGCGTTTGTACTTCTGACTGTCTTGCACTCAGTATTTTCTATCCCACTTAAGGCTTTTTGAGTCCACAGACAAAAATATTACAGTGGTAAATGATTGATGTCAATAGCTGGTTTCATTGTCATTGTTCAGTGTATGGATTTCTTTATTTTGTGTTAGCTTAGACCTACTATGAAAACAGGGCTGGAGTTTGTTTTTTTAATTTCCTCCCGGTTGTGGTTTGAGGAGTTTTCACTCAAATGGCTGCATCACTGTTGCTTTCACAACATGGCTTTAAGATAAGTTTGCATTGTCTCTACCTTGTGTATGTGGGGCAGACCAATAGGTTAAACTTGTAAAATTCCACTGGATTTTGTGAGTTGCATATGAAGCACCTCGGATGAGGGCGGCTTGTTTTTGGTTCCCCCTCAGTTACAGACTGCACTTGAACTCAAGTCAAGCGTTTTAGACCCAAGCTGTGTCCCAGCTGGGAGTGCCCTGGCAGATCAGGCTGCAATCCAGGCTCTGGGAAATGAGGAACAGGCAATTAGAGACGACCTGTGTGGCTCAGCTGACTTCCTGAGCGTTGCATGAGACATCAGGAAGAGCAAGGGGAGAATCCGGATTTCTGAGAGTAGCATTCGGCTGTGCCTAAACCACCGGACACTTCTTTCTTATCCTGCACTTTGCAGTGTCTGTGGAGTGCAGAGGAGATGGGAGAGGCTCCAGATGGCAGCTCCTGTCCCTGCATCCCAGCTTGTATCCTGCCCGGGTTCAGGTTGTACTCTGGTGTAAGGATGAGGCTGAAGGGGGAGGAATGGTGTGTAATAACACTGTGTTGAATACATGCAAAGGGAGCAATATTCAGGATACTCAAGCTCCTGAATTCTGAAGTTCACTATTGTTAGAAGGGCAATTTTAATAATATTATAAAACTTGTATTTTGCTTTTGGTAATTATCACAAAGGCCTGTTGTTAGCAAGTAGAAGATAGACTAATGGTTCTCTTTTTTTCTGCAACGTTTTATTTATTATGTATTTATTGAAAGGGTATTAAATGGTTCAGAGAAAACAATTTAGAGAAACAGCAGAACTGATGGAATTGCTCAGTTCTGCTGTGTGCACAGAATTTGTATTTCTAGGATTTATTACAGTTTCTGTCATCTCTGTTGAAGATTGCCAAATAATTTATGCCAAAGCACCCCACTGCAGTAAAACGTGAGAAAGAGACAGTTTTTGTCCCACAAGAAGTCTGTGACCCAGAAAAAGATCTGAGATTCTGAGTCCAGTCTCTTAATGGCAAGAACCTAGGCTCTTGACCAAGCCATAGCAGTCCCTGGGTTGCCTGTATGTAAATTCATTATTGTGTCAGAGAAATCCATGGTGAAACCTTCCAGGCCGTTCCAGGGCCATGAGCTGCAGGCCATGTGTGGAGTGTGTCACACAGCAGCCTTCAAGGAACACCGCTCACGAGTTCAGTGTTGCTCACGTTATTGTTGGTGCTGCCATCAGTCACTGCCAAAAAAGCCTCACTGTTCTTTTGTTTCTCTGAAGCCTTTCCTGTGAAACCTGCAACCTGGGCCTTGACTGCTTTACTGCTAATTTGTTTGGTTTTTAGTCAGGAACATGCAAAGAAGATGATCCGTTTTTTATTTCTTTTTCTTCGTTTTTCTTTACAAAAGTTACCTCATTTTCCTAGACTGGCTGAGAACGGCAGGGTTTTGAGCTGCCAAAGCTTCTTTTACAGGTGCTTCTGTGTGTGCAGTGATCACAAGACACACTGCAAATGACCCTGGTGGGAAAATAAACTGGATAGGCTGGGTTTTCCTTTCTGATTTTTATTGGCCTGGCCTTAACAGCTCAACGATGTAAAAGAATGTTCGTGTATCTGAAAAATTTAAACATTGCCTGGGTTTTGGAACTGGCAGCCCTGTGTGCTCTGAGCAGTGGAAAGGATCCTTATTTGGGGTATTGCAGGAGAGATGGGAGGCTCCAGGGCTGGAACAGAGGGAGGGAGGATGTGGGATTGTGGATGTGGTGCCTGGTTTCTTCCATGTGTTAAATGGGTGGGGCTACAGTGAATCCTGTACTAACTTTACCCAAAAATAAAAACTTGGAAACAAGATGTCTGAGCTAAAGGTACAATAAATAATAATTCCACACCAAACACCATAGATTATCGATAAAAAGAAAATCTATGGCAACAGTATTAACAGGCAAAGAGCGTGGGCAAGGATAGGATGAGGAATGTGACTACTGACTGCATGCCCTGGATTTTGGGACAGGCAGGAACAAATGTGTTTTGGAATGTTTGCATAGTCAAAGGAGATAATGTTATCACACGTGGCCTAGATGAAATCTGGATTGAGAAATATTGCAAAAATGTGCAACACTATAGACTATTTATAAACCTGTAATCTTTACATTTGACAATATCTTTGCAGAATGCAACCTTTAAATTTCACCTTTGAAGGGCCAGAGAGCCCTGGGATTTAAATATCTTTTTATCTTTTTCTCCTGCCAGGCACTGTTTGGCTTTGTACCTTTTGCAAGGTGTGTGAGACAATTGTGTGGCTGTGTCCAGGTGAACAGAGTTATTGCACACATTGCAGAACAGCCAGGGATTCAAGGCCAAGGCCTGCAGAGTTGAACAGAGCTCAAAAGTGGGGAGAATTTATTTACAAGCTTCCAAAGTCATGGACACTGTTCAGCTTCAAAAGTTGCAGCCAGACCTTTTTTGTGCAGAGCAAGAGGTGGGGACCATAGGTTGTGGTAAATGTTAGAATTTCAGGTTTCCAGATGTGTCTAAAGGAGGATGGCAGGCTCTGTGGCTCACTTCAGTTGATTCACATTCTTGGATTGGTTTATATTTCATTTATAGCTTCTCTAAATAATTGCTTAATTCGGATATGAAACTTTATTCTTTATAGCATTATTTTTTGGTTTGTGGGTTTGGTGCTATTCTGGGGTAGCCAGAATTTGGGTCATGAAGAATAGGCACTTAGTCATTTGCGCTGAGCATCCAGACTTCAGTCCTATTCCTGCAGCCAAACCTTATTCCATCTTTCTCAACAGGCAAGATAATTTTTCTTTCTGATTCAGAGGCTGAATCACCCCCTATTAGAAAGTGCCTTGGTAAGCATGTTACAGAGTTGGGAAGAGGCTTCACTTTCACATTCCTGTCCCAAGTTCTTGTGGTCTTTTCACTGAAGGTTCCCCGGGATACATGAGTGAAACAGGTGTTTCTGTAACAGCCCTTTGGGAAATGGCAGTAGTACTTTTCCAGTGGTTCTGTAATCTGGAAAGTAAATGCAGCTCTGGCCTGGCATCCCCTGAGACCCTGGGAGAGTCCTGGGTGCAGCTCTCTGGTTCTGTCACTCTCATGAAACTTGTCTTAGGGGCGTCTTCTTTTATCAGGCTCTCTCAGCCTGTAATGAATCCATGTATCCCTGAGGAGGTTTTCTGGCTGAGGCTCACCTCTTCTTTTGTTGTGGGATAATTGGTTTTGGAAATACCTCCCTTAAAACTGAGCAGGAAATAGTCTCGTGACTGTGTGAAAACTTTATCAAATACAACAGTTTATATTCCCCACACTTAGAAACACCCAGGAACTTTTAAAACTCCTCACGAGACATGAGAATAGCCATACCCTTTCCAGAATAGACAGTGGTTCCCCCTCAGCTGCACTCTGAGGAATTCAGGGCTATGTCCCTGTTTTGCCAGCTTGTGTTTCAGGGGTGAAAACTGGGAGGCATGCAAAGAGTTCTCTGTGAGAGCTGGACGGACTCAGGTAGTGAAGTGGAAGACCCTGATCTAATTCAGGCAGAGCAAGGATCTGGAAGTAGATTTCTGCAGCCAGGCTTAATAGGAATTTGGCTGTTGGTTGTCTGATCTGTAAATCCAGGGGCTCTTGGAGGTTTTCCATGGTAGTTTTGTCCAGGACCTGTGAATGCTTTTCTACCAATCTGCTGTATTTTTTCGTGTGTAAACTTCTAGTTTTGACTAAAATAGTTCTAATCTTGCAGTTGGAAATACAGATAGTGATAGATAATTATGAGTTCTGGCAGAGCACCCCCCCATGTTCAAAATATCACATCCTCTTAGTTTAGAATAGTCACTGCTAAGAAGAAACTGAGACTTCAGGAGTTTTGAGGTTTAATGCATTAAGGTTTGAAAAATATCTCCAGGCCCTGCAATAGTTGGTATTATCATTTAGTATTAAGCAGTGTTTTGAAAGGGATCGCATTTGATGACCTGGTTGGGCTCGCACTGTGAAGCTGTGTGATGAGAACAATGTATCACTGTCGTGATGTTCTTTGCCTGGACCTTCAGGGATTCTCCTCCCTCACCCAGAACAGAGCACTGGGAGTCAAGCAGCCTGTGGTGGCAGGGATGCTGGGATGCTCTTTGGAGCTGGTCCCCTGCTGGCTGTGAGCAGCCCTTGTAACTTCCATTAGTGACTATGGGGGAAAGGAGAGTCAAAGGTGTGTCTGTGAATTTACAAACAAAGAACGCCCTCCCTTGGTTATCAGATGGTGAAGAGGAGAGAGAGAGAGAGAGAGAGCCAGTGGTCAAGAGACCATTTCTAAAGGTTTTCAAAGCAGTCCCTGCTTGGGAAAGTGTTGTATGGCCATATGAAAATAAACATAAAGCACTTCTGGTGACAGGAGGAGGATTAGCCCATGGAAGTTGGAATTACCACCACCTGACAGGGCTTGGACAAAGTCCTGCTTATTAAGCAGGTGTCATCCCGATCTTCTGGGGTGTGGCATGATGTTCAAAATCTGCAGATCCCCCTTACCCTTCGGGGCTCCACTTGGGGATCTGTCTTCCCAAGCAGAGGGAAGAGCGTGATGGCTGAGAGCCCTGTCACCTTGCCACTGCCTGCTGGGAAGTGTTGGAGCAGCTCTGGGGAGGGACCAGCAGCTGCATGCTCGGGCAATCTGTTTCCCTGTTAACATGGCTTTAGTGCGGGGATGTTTTCCTGTTTCCCTGATGTGTCACGTCCAGGAGAATGACACTGAATGAACAGACCCTGCTTCTGTGAAATCACCACCTCAGGAGTCAGGAACACTCTCATGGGGCAGCTGTTCCCAGGGTGCTGTTGTTAATTGGGAGCAGGCGGGTGGCTGCTGAGTCCGTTTTCTTGTTGCCCCAGCCTTCTCACTCCCTCCTCTCCCTGCCTCAACCCAGACTCTCTCTCAGACGTGCTGACTTGTGGAAGTGAGCCAACATTGCAGTGTACCACAGGCAGCTCCTGCTGCAGGGAGAGGAGGGGAGGGACAGTGCCTTAAGAAAGGGAAACGGATATGCTTCAGCTTGGAAAGATGAAAAGGATTTAATTCCTGGAATGATTTTTGGTTTTCATCAGTGCTTTTGCTACATCTCATTTTCCTGACCCCTGTGCAGTCATCTCAGCATGGTGCTGCTTTAGACGAGACATCAAAACATCAGACTTCCAAATATTCCTGAGATCGTCCTCCTCTTCCTTTTTCATGTACAGTCATGAGGCAGCCAACACAAGGCAGGGGGAGAGAGGAAATTATTCAGGAATGCTCTTGATTTTGGCAAAAAACCACCCTTCCATTTAAGCTGCTCTGTTCTAGTGGTGTCTTTGTGGTGTCTGACTGCTTCCTGTCAGCTGGTTGCAGGGAATATGAACCATTCCTCTCTTAACCTCTGTCAAAGAAATGGATCATGGATTCTGGGGAGGGAGAGCCCTCTGCTCACACCTCTCACTCCACAGCATATCCCGGTATAGAGAAAGTCTTTAGAGTGAGGCAAGCTGGCTAAAAACGGAAATAAAGTGGGCAGCAAAATGGAAAGATGTTCCCTGCCCTCGGGATCCCTGGGGAAATAAAGTCTGCTTGCCTGGAGTAGCTGGGAGCTGTGACTCACAAGAGCAGGAGTTCTCATCTGTTGAAGGAGGCTCCAGGGCTTGGGTGCTCAGACAGGCAGGGTGGGAGCCTGCATGGGCTGGGCAGTGCCAGGTTTGGGTAAAGAAAGGGAGCTGTGGTCAGGAGGCTGGGGGTTAGAAGGATGGGGTATTTACCTGGCATGGGGGTCTTGATTAAAAGTGGCTGGCAGGGAGTTTAAGGTTCCTGAAAGGAACTGGGAAGGAGTGTGTGGCTGTGTATGAACTGGCACATCCCACCTGCCTTCTAAGAAGTATTTTCCAGCGTTGTGGATATTAAAGAGCACTTAATCAAGTAATGAATTCTGTAAGGCATCAGCTGCTCCAGGAGTGTGCTGTGGGACTTGTGAGGAGAGCGGTGCTTCTGGTTGCTGGATTCTGCTGCTGTTGGGACAAAGCAGAGCTGTAACCCAGGGTGGCTGAGCCGGTGCACCCAGCAAAGGCCAATGAGAATTGTAACACAAATAACAGTTTTGCTGCACTGCCACTTGCTTATGTTGATTCCATCTGTTGAATTTCCCCTCCCCCCAGCGTATTTTTCTTTTCTTTCCTTGCCTTTCCTGTGTAATGGTTTACTTAGCTTTAGAACATCTATTCAGACAAAATAAGGACAAGAAGTCTTGGGAGAACAATCTACTTTTCCTCTTAATGGCTTCCTTTGCATTTCTAGCTCTGCTGAATGCCGCACAGTTTTGTTTCTGCTCACAGTCACACTATTCCCTGTCATGTCGCTGCTGTTCACAACGAGCAGTCCCAGGGATCTTTATGCCTGGAGGACCATTAAGCTTCCATCCACAGAGCTATCTACTGAGTTGTGACTTAGAGACAGATACAGATCTTTGCTCAAAAATGCCAGCGGCAGAGCTTGCACAGACACGAGTGTGAAAACAAATAGCAGTGATTTGAAGCACTAGAGAAATCGTACAGATGTCCTTGCTGAAGGCTTTAGGGCTTTGTTTTATTTTTGCAGAAAAGCCAAGTTGCCACAGGTGACAGCTTTTAGGATGGAATGTTTGATATTGCACTGGCCAGAGTCACTCCAGTCAGATTCCCAAGAACTGGGTCAAATCTCAGTATCTCTACTGTGAGAGACGTGAGGCAGAGGTGCTGTCAGTGCCACTGATGTCAGGGCTTTAGCAAGTCTCCCCTTAAGGTAATGCTTAAATGAAGTAGGTGAGCCCCATGGAACGGGAGAAGGAAGATTTGAGAGTTCTTTGTTGTGGGTTCTTTGGATGATTTAGGAATGCTTGGGACAGATGATGCAGCAGGAGAGAGACACGGCTTGGTCATGCGACAGAACGCACAAATGTGGGTGTTGAGGAAGAACAGCTCTGCCTGAGAAAGAACTGGCCTGGGGTGGCACATTGCCAAGCTTTGCATGCATGGATGGCAACCTGAAATTGATGTGGAAGGGGATGGAAGTCAGCTAAAAGGGAGTTTAGGTGTGTGGGCAGTGGTATGACAGGAGAGAATCTTCGTTCTGAATTCTTCTGCCAAGTGGTGGGGCTGGGGAGGAGAACAGAGCTGCACATATGGGGGGGAGCTCCTTAAGGTATCAACTCTCCAAAAATGGGGCTGGGGTGCAGAGAAGGGTGAAAAGACAGACACATGGCAAATGCCCACAGCAGGAATCCAGCAGGCAGCCCCAAGAACCTCTGTCAAAGCCTTCCTGGGAGCTCGAGTGATTTAATCTTCATGACTGTAGTCACACATGCAAGAAATACAGAGAAAGGCTGGGGGACAGCCCAGGTTTCTCTTGGAGCTACTGGTATCTGTGGTTAATGAGATTAAACATGTTCCTAATTTCTGCCTCTACCTTGTTCAATATTATCACATCTGTGTTAATTGTGATGCTGCTGATTGGTGTGAAGGCTAGGAAAGAGAACATCAGACTTAGATCTTCTCAGTGCCTTCTGCCACATCCTGCTACAGCAAGGCTGTGCCATGGCTTGCTGAGGTTGATATTGTCCTGCTGTCCCACACAGCTGTACAGGTGATTTGCATGGCTGTTAGCACTGAAATGGGCATTAGAGCACTCAGAATAACATCTGTATTTGCTCTTTCCCCTTCTTGCAGTGGGAAATGTGTGTGGAGTGTAATGGTTTTTACTACTAGTTAGGTATGCTGTTGAGGAGTTTTGGTTTTATGAAAGAAAAACAGAGGTGTAAGACAAAAATATAGCAAAATAGAACAAAAATGACATTATTGGGAGGAGGGGATTAGGGATGGTTAAAATGTAACCTAGGAACTGTGGCTGTCTATACTGGGAAGCGTGTGAGAGGGTCACATCTGGCAGACACACATTCCATGCCATTTCATGGCCATGAAAAGTGCTGGTGTGTTTTATGGAGGTATTGCTGCATCACAGTCCTTGCACAGAAGAGCATCAGAGGTAAAGAAATACAACTGGCACTTCAGAAAATACAGAGTTTTTTTGTGATGGCCATAGTTCTTGCAGAAATCTGTGTCTCAGTCTCACACTGGCCCCGAGACAGCTCTGACTGCCGGATAGGCAAGGGCTCCATATCCTCACTGTGGGAAATTTCCCTGTGGCAGGGTAGCAAAACTGTTGGCCATAGTGTACAGCTCAGAGTTTTAAGTGATCTTTTATTTACATTGAGTTAAAGCATAAGTGTTGGACACCTAGAAGATCAAGATTGTAGTCCTGAATTTATTTTAGTGTTTTATGAACAGTTAAAGTCAAAACAGAGGGAAAGTTTGATGGGCTGACGGTGTGAGGAAGGGCCACAGTATTTTGTACTGCTGGAATTTTCTTACACAGCAAAGTTTCACAAGTAGGGTCCATTCATTTTGCTCAGCCAAGGACTGAGTTGTATAAATTACTGAAGCCCAGTCAGCTGACTCCTTGTTATCAGAATTTATGAACTCGCAGCTGCCAGGAGTGAAGTTTGTGTTGGGGTTTTTTTTGTTTGTTTCTTTCTTTCTTTTTTTTCTCTTTTTTTTTCTTTTTTTTTTTTTTTGCCTTTCAAAGGCAAACCTCATACCAGACACTTGAGTGAAATAACAAGGTAAGAAGTGTAATAATTTTCAGCTGGGATTTTAGAATTCCTTTTCTTCTGTTTGGAAATTTAGGAAGAGTAAAAATAGTGGCAGAGCTAGAGATTATTTTATTTTAATCACAGATTAGCGTGTCTGGGTTTTGGAAAGGGCTTTACAGAAGATCTCCCCAGCTGCTGAATGTTGAATGCAGGTGTTTAATGCAGTTGTCAGTGCTGGCTAAACAGCATTTTGTTGTAGAAATTGTCGTCAGGAGAAGGTAGAGAGAGGAGCTGATTTCTAGGCCTTCTTGTATAAACAAGTGTTTGAGGATGTTCTTGTCTGGTAGCAGCATGTTAGTAGCTGTTGGTGATTTATTTTTCTTTTAAAATCCATTTGCAGTGTTTTGAATACAACAGAAGCCACGTGCAGCTGGTTTGTAGCCTGTCACAGCTGAGAATAGCTGGAATCTTACAGTGCCAGTAGGAATTATTTTTCCATCCACACAGCAGAACAAGCACCGTATTAAAATACAAAGTAGTAGTATGGTTTTAGCAAAATACTTAGCATGCTTTTTATTTAAATCGATATATACTCCATGGTATTGAATGTACACTTGCATATGTTTGGCGCTGCAGTCCAAATACATTCATGTAAGATTAGCAGAGTATCAGGAAAGTCACTTTTCTTTGTGGCCATTTTTGCTCATTTTTGTGCTTCCTTTTATGCCAACTTCCCGTGTGCAGGGGGATACCTTTGCAATGTATCCTGGCCCCCAGCTTTGCCATTTTGGTTGCATTCACTGTATCTGCACTAACATTTATGAGCAAAGACAGCTGACCTTTGCAGAGTGAATGGCTAGTTGCATGTGTAATTAGAGCATTAATAGTGCTATGTCTCATTTATTTACCTCAGGTTGTACAGTCATAGCAAGTGCCTGGTGGTGACTCGAGTACTGCTACAATAAATAAAATTCAGAAACCAGATCAAAGTTATTTTTGAGAGACCTGGTTGATTCACTGTGGGAGAGAGGCTCGGAGCAAAATAATAGTTATGTGGTGTGTGCTCTCTAGGGATGGAGAAGCAGGAGTGAGCGAAGTTCTTCAACAGATTTGCTGTATGTCCAGTGCTCAAACTCTTAGGAAAAAAGTACATTTCTGTGTTAACCTCTTCTTTTTTTCTTTGCTTGTTCTACTGTTTTTTCCCGTTTTCCCTTTAAAACATGTGCTTAAGGAGTTGGAAGCTGTGTGTGTCAGCAGGAAGCTGGTTTCCGCGTGGCTCTGACTCCACGTGCAGAGAATCCTCCCCGAGTCCTTTGCACTCTCACTTGTGCTGGCAAGGTCCCAAAGATGTGCTGGAGCTTTTGCCATTTCCAGGGATCAGCTGAGTAGAGACTGGAAGAGTGGAGGGAAGGGGGCAGAGTCCTTCAGTGCAGGCAGTATGACCCTGGCGCTCAGTGGGTGAGCGAAAGGATTCGATACCACCTGCAGGAGTGTTGGAAAATTGTGCTGCTCTGCTGCTGTTGCTGTTGTCAGCTTGGGGAAGCCCACCTTTGGACTGGCTGGCTGTGTGAGCCTCCATAGGGAGGCCAGGCAATGCCAGCTGTGGCAGCAGCTCTGCAATTCTCTGCAGGAATTGGGATGACAGTTCATTTCAATGAAGCCTCCAAGCAGGTTTAATTTCAAACAGCCTGAGCTGGATTTGAAATAACAGCAGAAAAGGGAAAGGTTTGCAGATGACCCTCTACCTGTGCCTGTCTGCTTTTACCCCTTAGCTGTAGACTGATGCTTTAGCACTAAATAATTCAAGCAGGAGTGTGTTGTGTTGTTTTCGTTTTAAGAACAAAACCAATGCTTTCTGGAGATTTGCAGGAGTGGATTCCCCTCTTGCTGGGCTGCCATTGCAGGCACACACGTGGTTCGTGCTGCAGCTCAACTGACTGGCAGTGCTGATGCATGAGGAAGGAAAGAAACCTTGATCATTTCAATTCCTTGAATGTTCCAACACAAAGGATGGCTTTGTCCCTTTTGAAGAGGCCTGGAAACAGATAAAGATTGTTAACATTGAATTAGTAGATGTAGTGGAAATAATCAGGATGTAATAAAAGACAAAATGTCCAAAGCCATACTGATAGCTCTTTTTTCTTTTCTTTTTTTTATTCTCCCCCCTTTTCTTTTAGTAGCATAGGGGAGGGAGGGGATGAAAGAAACATTATCTGAGTCTCTTTTTGCCATCAACCCCTCTTGAATAAAGAGTGACTGGAGGAACTGCTCTGCTGCAAATGGTGTCAGGTTCTGTGCATCAGCGTGAATTCGGTTCCCAAGGCTTATTTGTAGGATTCAGCATTTTTGTAACAGCCACACACAAAAAGGAAAGAAAGCAAAAGAAGCCACATTAGCCCGTTAGACCGTTTATTTCCCAGCTAGAAACATAAATAAAGTTAGATAGAAGTGCCTGTATGTTAGTATTGCGTGCTGAGGACCCCTAGGACTGAAATTTTCTGCAGGTTCCATTTCTGTTTTAATAACGGGAAGCCTTCCTGTGAGGCAAATAGCGCAGAGATTATAAAACTGATTGTCTGGTGAAGGGGAGTTCAGGTTCTGGAATTGGTGCAAATAAGAAAGAGATGGTTGCAGTGTCAGATGCTGCTTTATTGTAGCACATGGAGTCGATGAGAACTGAGCCTGTAACACCTCTAATCCAAGCACAGCACCTGTTTGGAACTAGGAAGAACTGCTGAAGTTTAAAATAATAAAAAAGCATATGTGGAGGTTTTAATCTCCAATGTAGGGAGCAGATAGCAGGCCTGACTGTGTAATCTGGCAGTGCGTATTAAAGAGAAAGTCACTTAGAAGTGTTTATTTCCTGTCCTCAGCCTGTTCCCTACCCATGCCCATGGATGTCTTCCCTCTCAGTTGTTACAGTTTCAGAGTCCAGAGGATCACTTGCCACTCCCTGGAGTCCTGAGGTTATTTCCTGTATAGATCAGGCCATTAAAGTATGAGGGTTCCTGCTGTCCTTCCTTGTACACAGCACTGAATCGATGGAAAAGCTATTAGAAGATACTGTGTCACTTTTTAGCCTTTTTTTTTTCTTTTTCTATCAAGAAATTCTGCACAGGGAGAAATTCCTCAGAGCCAGCCTTCCAAGCTGCAGTTTAGAATTTGTTTGGCAGGTGCTCCCCAACCTCAGTGAGGCCAGTGCCCCAGAATAAGAGTTCAGGCCTCCCTGCACTGCCCAGGCCCTGAACTGGCAGCACATCCTGGAGCGTCTGCTGCCATGTGCCCTGTTGTTCCTCAGGAACAGCCTGAGCACTCCCACTGTGCTGCTCTTTTCCCTCTTCAGCTTTTTCAGATATTGAGGAGAGTTGTGTGAATCACATCCTGTACTTTCTTGCCTTCCATCACCCCTGGTTTTGGTGACCTCCCTGTTTCATCTGCTGCTTTTAGGTAGTGGTTCAGTGATGCTGAGCTCCAGCAAAACTCCAGTTTTGTGCTGTGCAGCTCCTGGTGCAAACTGTGTTGTCTGAGCACACACACACACAGGGGATCCCCTCACAGCTGTGCAAAGGCTGCTGTGCCTTGTGGCATCTGGGCTCAGGAGAAATTGGGAGATGGAGCACATCTCTTGGGGTTTGTGGGGTTTGGAAATTGGGGTGGTCGATGATCCTGCCTGCAGCTCATCGTGACAAGCTGTGACTCAGCTGAACCCTGTGGGAACTTCAGGGCAGTGACTGGGGGCTCCTGTTGCCAAAGCTGCTCTCCCCTCCAACCAGCAGCACTGGGAAACTGATCTGAAGCTCTGGGTTTGTTCCCAATTGCCTCTGCACTTCTCTACAGTATCAGGGAACCTGGCTGAAATCTTACCAAAGCTATTGCATGAACAGAAGCACAGTTGCTCTTCGTGCCCAGGAAGATGGCAAAATGTCCATTTAGGTTCTCCGCAAGTCTGTGAAATTTAACCATGAATCTTAAATTTTAGTCTGTGTTTCTAAATCATCACCTAAATGTTGCAGAAATTGGTGCTTTCAGCCCTGCCTGGCTCTCATTTTACAAGTGTCTGTGTCTCTAAGATGTCTTAAAAGGTATAGTTCTGCCTGCCAGTTTTAGACATAAAGAGAAGATTTAATTTGGTTTTGAAGTTCAGAAGGAGAAATCCGAAGGTTAACAGTTGGTTGGTGTATCAGATGTTACTTGGTATGTGTATCTGCTCTTTATTTTTGAATTTGCTTTTCTCTGCTCTTCCAGGTGTCATCTTGACATGAGTACATTCAATCTTGGCACTAAGGAGTGTACAAAACTTAGTTGAAGGGTGGAGAAAAGAAACTGCAGCTTCCTTGTGTGCATCAAAATGCCTTGTAAAAGCTCTTCAGAGAGTGAGAATTCAATTCTCTGAAACAATTTTCATAAGCACTTGGTACAAACATGAAAAACAGCATCTCTGTGTGCACTGTGCAAGCACAAGAGACTCAGATGATACTGCAGTTACATTAGTAAAGAGAATTAGTTACTGCAGTTACATCAGTAAAGACGAATTTCTGCTCAGTAGCACAGGATAGAGGAGAAGCTCTTTGAAATGTCCTGCTCAGAAGTGGCATTAATCCAGCAATATCCAAGCAATAAACCCTGTAGGCCTGCTCAGTCCCTAAGGGTGTTTGGGCTTTATTGTGGCACACGTAATTTAATGAACTTTTGAAGAGACCTCCAGGCAACAGCCCAAGCTCAGAAGAGCAGAGGGGAAAATGCTGATGGACAGTCCTACTGAGCTAGAGCACAGTGGCTGTGAAGGAAAGGCTGCTGAATGGGCTGATGGCTGAAAGAAGTAAAGCAACTGCACTTGGACTCACCAGTGGGCTCTTTGTCCAAGCTGGAGCCATCTCTTTCTTTAGGAAGTTATTTGTGTTGGAAATCAGGCCACAGCCAGGCTGGAGCAGGAAGGAAGAGGCGGACAGTGATCTCGGAGGGCTGTGCTCTGGGTGCAGAATGACAGCCCTGCAAGAACTGGGTTGGCTGCGAGGGCAATGAACTTGGCCAGAAAGCTCCTCCAGCCCCTGGCACTGCTGCAGATCTGGTGCCCTGCTGGAGCTTTGGAGCCGAGCTGAGGGCCCGGGGTGGGCACAGTGTGGGGCAGCTGCCCTCCTCCAGCCCCACTTGTCCCCTTCTGCAGCATCCCTGTGCTGCACAGGAAAACGAAACCGTGCGCTCTGCAGAGGTGTAGTTGTCGCCCCTTTCCTGTTCCCAGCCTGGAAGAGAAGCCATTTACCTTCTTCCCAGTCCTTGCTGAGCACTTCCCCAGCATTTTATGAAGTGCTACAGACCTTTCCTGCCATGTTACTGTGTCTGCTCTGCTGTAAGGGCTGTTGAAGCAGCAAAGAGGTGCAAGATTTTTTCCCCAGTGATGGAAATCGTCTGTATTGAAGTCAATAGAGAAAACAGAATTTGCATCTTCCTTCCTGTGACCTTTAAAAAATGTGTTTGCCTGTATCAAAGGTGCCTATGATACCATTTGTGGCTTAACTTGACTATTGGATGAAACAATTTCATTTTCCTGCTCTGATTCATAGGTCCCTAATGACAGGTTATGTGCTAATTCTTGTTTTCAGCCATTATCATGCAGTTGTGTTTTCACTGGGATCCGATAGCAAACATGATTGGAAAGAGCTTCAGGCTAAGGCCTAATAGTGCAGCAATGATACTTTTTATTTGCCTGTCTGAAGACAGTTCCCCCACAGTTGTTGTAGGTCTTTTCTAGCACGAATTTATCAGAGATGATTGTTCTTTGCTTGTTTTTTATTCTGCTTCACTACATTTAACAATTCTTTATATAGTATCAGTTTTGTTGCTGCTCCATCATCACCATGATTATTACCATAGGGCATAAAGTATCAAACTCGGATCACAGCTGGATTGTGCAGGAGCTGTATAAATGTGCAGTAAAGAGAGTCTCTGTCTCAAAGTGTTAGTGGTGTCTGGAGAGACGAGGCAGAGAGGAGCAAGCACAATTCAGCAATGTGCCCCTACTGCACAAAAGCTCAGTTGTGGTGTCGGGTACAGAGCAGTGCTTCACACAGGAAGGGACACACATCTCATATATGAGGTTGCAGGATCAGGAAGGATGAGCTCTTACTGCTCTTCTAGAGGATCAGTGACTGTTAAATAAACTGGCCTTGCATGTGACAGAGAAAAAAGTTCAAGCATCCAGATAGCCAGAGGTCCCCTTCTTACCCTGGTGGGGTCAGAAACGTGTGAAGGATTTAAGAATCACATTCAGAGTCACTGTAAAAGTCCTCATTGTTTCAAAGCTCACTGAACTGAAAGGATTTGCGCTGCACCCAGCTGGAAGTGTCTTCTACCAGCAGCTGGGGGCAGGTGGGAGAGCTGTTGTTCTTAGCAGGAGGTTTCTCCTCTGTTTAAAAGTGTTGCAAAGAAGGAAGAAATATTTGCTGTTTCCCATCCAGAAGTGGGTAAGATAAACCTATCTCCATCTCAGACTCAAAATCCCCACTGCCACTCGAGGCCCTTCTGGTTCCAAGGGAGCAATTATTTCTGTATTCCTCTATCTAACAAGTTGGACAGCCAAGAGGAGGTGAAAATATTGTACTGGATTGTCATCCTTCGGCTGGAGAAGGTGCTGAGAATCACTTTTGTCCATCTGGAGCTCTTCTTTGAGCCCCAGTTCGTGCTGGTGCCAGTTCAGGGCAGGACAATGGTGCCTCACTGACTTTGCTCTCTCCTCGTTCTCCGCAGCTCCTGTACGACACCCCCAAAGCCCGTCAGGAAGTCGAGTACCACTGGCGAGCCTCAGGGTGTCCTCACATCGTGCATGTCCTGGATGTGTATGAGAACATCCATCATGGAAAGAGGTGCCTCCTCATCGTCATGGAATGGTATGGAGCAGCAGCAGCCCTCAGCAGCCAGTGCCTCTTGAGGGCTGGAGGCAGTGGGAGGATGTGTTGGCTTGGGTGGCACTTGGGGGATTCCTCAGCAGCGCGATTTTGGTTTGTGCAGGAAATCTTTTGTTCCCTCTGTGGAATGGCTAAGGAAATGTGCAGCTGCTGCAGCCATCTCGTATGATGGAAGAATGAGGAACCTTAAACAGAAAATAAATTTTCATTGTGCTCTCTAACAACTGTCTTCATGAAAGCATTGACTCATTAATACACCCTTGCAAGATGTCTCTACAAATCCATTCTGCTTTGGCTGTGATCAGCTTCCAGCTTCAGATGTAAATTCAATGATCCAACGTGATCTGTGTTGTCCTAACAGTTTTGTCTCCAGCCTTCCCTATTCTCTCCCTGGTCTCCAATACCACAGTTACTGTCTTCTTCACTGAGGACAAATTAATAATTCTTTAAGGTGTCTTTGCTTCTTTCTTTTTCTTCCTCTCCACCCCTTACATAAAGTGAGATCATTATTGAACTGAAAGTATCCAAACTCTTATTTTGTTTTCTATTTGTGCCGTACCAGAATGGCTTTCTGCGTTGATGCAAGTGAGTGTGATGTTTAGGGGACATGGGCATAGGAGGCAGCCTGTAATCTGTATCTGCTCCTGCTGTGGTTCCACGTGATTCTATGGATGCACAGTCAGGTGTTAATTTTGTCCTTTCTGCTAATAAAAGGTGGGGGGTTTCGTGTTCTTTGTTTCAGCATGGAGGGAGGAGAGCTGTTTAGCAGGATCCAGGAGAGAGGAGACCAAGCTTTCACTGAGAGAGGTGAAATATCACAAGTTTAATTTTAAAGTTTGTGAAAGACTTTTCCTTTCTTTGCCATTTCTCTGTCCCCTTGCTTAGTTTCCTTTTAGGAATTTTTCTTTGATTTTGTTTATGGTGGTTGTTGTTGTTGTTCTTGTTATTTATCCCACTGTGTGCTAAGAGTGATTTTGAAAAGTTCCTGAGAATCAGGAATTACAACAATTGGCCAAGTTCAGGCAAAATGCGGGAGGCTTAGAGGAAAATCTTCCTACAAATCTGCTCAGCATCTTCATTTCTGTACCACAAGAGCCTCTGTTCCTGTAATCCCTGGTCTCGTGCCAGACCACCTCTGACATGATCAGTGAGCTCCTGCTGCGCTCTCTCTGTGGCTGTCCCTCAAGCAGCATCACTGCACAGCTCTGCTGTTGGGTCATGAGTATAATGAGCAAATCACATCTGATGAAGCATCTCCTGTTCAAGGGTTTGAAAGCACTACTTGAAAGGAAGTGTTATTAACCACACTGCAAACAAACCTGCTGTCTGCAGGAAGGCCTGAGCAGGTGTAAGCCCTGCTGTGAGGCAGCGACAGAGCTTGCACTGGACTCATCGTGCCATTTTTATTGTCTTTGCTGTTTATTTTTACAGACTACCACAGGTGTACTTGACCATGGTTCTCTTGCCCCCTCACAGCACAAGAGCTTGTTTCTGCTCAGAGTGAAAATATTAGTGTTTGTAAGGTGACAGTGTTTGTAACTATTGGCCTTTCAAAATGATTAGAAGAAGACAAATACACACCTGAGCTTGTAAATTACTGTGATTTATTTTGCTAGTCTGGTGTAGAGGCCAGTCTGTTTTCTGATCGTGTGTTTCCTTAGCCTGGGAGGGATCCTTTTTAGTCCTATAAGAGACTTGTGCAGGGAAAATGAGTGTTTTTAGAAACTTTATTTGCTCTTCTCTAAAGTATGAATTCCAGGGAGAAAGCTGGTTCCATGAACATTAGCAACTGCACTCTACTAAAAACATCGTTTTTCTACGTTCTGTAGCATTGTATAACACCATAAATACTTACTCAGAAATCACCTGGGAGTGTTAAACAAAAAAACACCTTCATTCTTTCCCGAGTTAAATGAGCCCTGTGCCGCTGCATTCCCCAGATTCCCTGTGTGTTTATAGAGCCACAGCTTCTCATCAGGACCAGGACGGGGAGGAGGTTGTGCAAGGTTTTCCCCAAAGAACAGGGGTGTTTCTGCATTCTGGCTGTCTTTGCCTGAGATTGTGGAGTTTCAGTCTCAAGCCACGTGAAAAACGATTCCAGGTTGCAGTACAAGATCTGCCCATGCAGAACCCAGAGGATCAGCTTGAAGTTTCTATTGTTTGCCTGTCAATGGAGATGTGATAAAATGCTCCCATGGGAATGTCATTCCTCCTTGCTCTGAAACCTCTCCCTGTGTAACTGAACCCTTCCAGACTCCCAGAGCCCTGCTATTGCAAGGCAGCTCTCCACCACTAGAATTTCCCACCGGGGCTATGTTAAATTTTAGACATGTATTATTTCAAAGGTGGCAGTTTGGGCTTTGCTGAATAGAATTGTTGATTTTGTTTCTCCTGACAAAAAACTTCTAAAGACTGTGAGGAATGAAGATGTGACCTATCTTAAAATTACTGTATTGTTATGTTACTCTATTCTTAGAAAATCTGTGAGATCCTCTTCCTACCCCTGAACTAGAAGCTGAAAGTTAAATTTCTGTCTCAACCAACCAAGGACATGTCCTGGACAATCAGAGATATGTTCTGGTTAGGGCTCCTTTCTTAACAGTTGCTGCTTGTGTACCTGCTCTGCTCTTGCTGCTTTTATTGGTGAGCAGATGAAAGCACGAATTTCCAAGCTCCTGAGGAGTCTGAGCTGTTGGGCTGCAGTGCCTGCTCTGCCTGAGCAGCCGGGGACTCAGGGGCTGCAAACCCAAAACACAGCTGTTCGGGCTAATTTTAGTGTTTCTCTAGTCTTGACGCTTGCCCTGTATTCCAGCAAGCTGTTTGTAAGCCATAAGCATTTCCAAGCATGTCCCTGAATTACGGTGGGAATGTTAATGTGACCTTTCTCTCAAATTGTATTTATAGAGGCCTCTGAGATAATGAGAGACATCGGGACAGCCATCCAGTACCTGCACTCAATGAACATCGCGCACAGGGACGTCAAGGTGAGCGCCCAGGGGGTGTGGGCAGGGGGAAAAGAGCTTAGGGCAGGAAAACCACTGGGCAGCAGTGATTTAAACAGAACTGGGAGTGTGATCAGATGGTCAAAGTGTTCCTGTTCCTCTGCCAGTGTGAGAAAGGATTTGCTCACTAGTTTGCAACTAGTCCAAGGTTGGAATATTCATGTGTGCTAATGCCTTCCAGTTGTGTGCAGAATGCAGACAAATCTCATGATAGTCAGATGCTAAGTTAAAGAGGTACTGCCCACTTGCAATCCATTAATTAGCAAGAAAATAACACTGCTTCAAGTGAACTTATACTAGATGCCTCAGTGTAAAGTTTTTGCTGGTTATTAGTTGTTTTCAGCATCATACTCGCATTAAAAAAACCCAAACCAAAAAAGCCAACAAAAACCCCAAACAGCAAAACCCGCTTCAGAAAAAGGAGGAACTTCTGGAAGGAATAATACCAATTCCATGCATCTAACCTGCTTCAATAAGTGTGTGAATATTTGGGAAAGTAGGGAGATCTCAGTTACTGCCAGTGTTTAATGAGGTAAAGTCTGAACCCCAGTATCGTTGTGGAGGTTTGACAGAGTTTGCAGTGCTGTATTTT
Organism: Dasyornis broadbenti; assembly: GCA_013397935.1. Lineage (NCBI taxonomy): Eukaryota > Metazoa > Chordata > Aves > Passeriformes > Dasyornithidae > Dasyornis > Dasyornis broadbenti. The sequence goes on from VZRN01001335.1 coordinate 151,635, forward strand.
GTGTTCATGCTGTGAAGTGCCCAGCCCCAGCAAAGCCCAGCTCGCTGCACCCCGGCATTTCCAACGCAGGGACACGGCAGTGGGGTGCAGTGTGCTGGAGACTGAGCATCAGATCAATTCCACAGCTCTGAGTTTGTGGATTTTCTACAGAGGTTTCTGTGTGTTTAGCTGGAGGGAGAATTGATACACCGTGGTGTCACCAGGGGGTAAACTGGGAAACGAGTTGAAGTAATTACAGATAATGGAGATGCTCTGTTGGTCCTGTTCTTGGGCACAAGAGCTTGTATTTCCCTCTGTGCCACTTCTGCCTGTATGGAGTGTGGAACAAGAGTGGAATTAACTCAGGTTTCAGGAGGAGAGGAGGGGGGAGCAGGAAAGCGGCCGTGTCTGTACCAGTTAATTTTGATGCAGTTGTGTCAATTGCTCGTGGGAGCTTTGGCTGAGGATTTGCCTTGTCCTGCACCACGGTTGCTTGAGGCACAGTGTGGTGTCACATCAGCTGCTGTCATCACACAGATCAGTCCAGGAAGTGCAGGGACCTGGGAGAGGTTCAAGAAGCCAGACTGGATGTCCATTGGCCAAGATCTCCCAAATCCTGTGCTAAGTAGGACGTTGATACTTAGTCTGAGGAAAATGGTGCATGTTGGGAGGGAGCTTTCCGTGTGTTTGCTGGGGATGTGGTGGAAGTAAGAAGACCTAAATGTTGGTGGTGTGTTTGACCTGTCAGCTCTTTAGAGACATCTCTTCATTGTCCCATTTATCCTCTCTTCTGGTGGCCTTCCAGCCTGAAAACTTGCTTTACACATCTAAAGACAAGGATACTGTGCTCAAGCTCACAGACTTCGGCTTTGCCAAAGAAACCACTGTAAATGCGCTGCAGACCCCCTGTTACACTCCTTACTATGTGGGTGAGTTATCCAAGACACGTTTCTTCTGTGTTTCAGTCTGTCATTCCTTCCCTTTGAGTGGGTGGGCAATCTTCTCCTGTGGATGTAATGCGAAGTGTCAGCCTGCAGGATTTAAACTGGGATCCAACCCAAACCTGGTCTGCTTCCAGGACAGTTCAGTGCTCCTGCTTTCTGCCTTGGTTGCAGAGCAAACAGCCTTCACAGAAGATACAAGTAAGGATATACAAGGAAAGAGAGAGAATTCCTTCTGATTACACTTGAAGTAATCCTGATGTTTCCTCTGAAGGATGCACTATAAGCCATAATGTGAATTGAGCTTCATGATATTTGGGTGTTGCCTTGCAAAACTTTCCTTAGCTCAAAGTAATGCAATGAGGAGAGAAGAGTATTGCCTCTGCTGTAAAACTTCTTTAAGCTGGCAAATTGAGGAATTAGTAATAAAAACCAACGTGACTTAATCACAGCAGAATTTTTTCTTCATTTTGTCCAAAGCTGAAGCAGTGTGTAATGAAAGCCACAGAAGCCTGTCCTTTATGCACTTATTTTAGTCTTGAGTTAATAGTCATTCATCATACGGTGTGACTGGGGCAGTCCATGCTTGGAATTTCTTTGCTGGAAAAAGGACTTAATTTGTTCCAAAAATTACTTTTCTGATTAAAGTTTTTGTACTTTTTTGCATTGAGAGATACTGTTATTCCCTGGTGGCAGATAATCACATTAGCAGTATTCTTTTTCTGATGCCTTCTATATTTTTGTAAGCTGAGTTTAGTGATAAAGTGTTAAGGAGTTTACACACGTTTGTTTTTGTGCCTTTATATTTGTGTATAAACAAGCTGACATTTCCCTTCTCAACACCTTTTTATAAACCAGCATGATTGCTCATATGTTTAAAGAATAATTTTCCTTACAAAATCAAGCTCCCTGCCAGTTTACCTGCCCCAGGGGACAAAAAAAATCCCCTCTAAATGTATCTCTGTCTAATTTTGTTACTTAGTGGAAAAAATACAATGCTCTAGAGGCCAGAGAAAATACAGTGCCCTGTAGCTGCTGGAGCTAAACACACCACCTAGGTATCGTTCAAAATTTTATCACAGCTCAAGTAGGGCCTTTCTATTCTGATTGCTGGAACATATGCTCCCGCCTCTTTCAGTGCAGTGTCTCCCTGTACACATTTAGCTGCAGCTCCTTCTGCTTTTTGGTAATCTTAGTACTCTCTGGAGCAGAGAGACACCAAGGAGAGGAGTAGGGCATTTTTCCAGCTCTGTTCCTCCTTTTTAAAGCTACTTTAGATGCTTTTAGGAACTTGTCAATAGAAAACGCTGCCCAGTTCCTGCAGTGAGTTGCATTTTTTTAATGCCTCTGATACCTGTTGTTGAAATGTGCTGCTACTTACAAGGTGCTGGAGATGAAAAGAAATCTCTGGTACTCTGTTAATTTGTGGTTTTAATCTTTCCCAGCCCCAGAAGTCCTTGGTCCTGAGAAGTATGACAAATCATGTGACATGTGGTCATTGGGTGTCATCACATACATTCTGTAAGTATTTGGGAAGAGACCTGGTGAACAGAAAGAGAGCACATCTTGTTAAATCTGCACTTCCAAGTAAATGTTCGCTGGGATCATGCAACCTGCAGTAGCATATAAGCTTGAATAAAACTTTTTAAGAGGTGAAAGGACTTTCCTAGTTATAAAAATTCTTTTGTCCTCTGTTACAGCCTGTGTGGGTTCCCTCCATTCTACTCAAACACTGGTCAAGCCATTTCTCCAGGGATGAAGAGAAGAATTCGGATGGGGCAATACGGGTTTCCCAATCCAGAGTGGGCTGAGGTATCAGAAGAAGGTAAAAATGCTCCCCGGTGCTGATGAATGTGTGCATGGGGGAGTGCAGTGCTGCAGTGCTTACAAACAGACTATTTCTAAAAACCTGTCTGAGCTTTTGTTTCCTTTTCTTTTACAATTTAAATCAATATTCTGTAAGGTGGTGCAGAGAACGACTGGGAACTCAGATAGCAGCCAGCAACCTCAGTGCTACAAAAAGTAAATGACTACTGAAAACCTTCTTTAAAGTCCAGCTAGTGCTAGTGAATGCTGAGATTAAGCCCTCTGGAAACAGAAGTGTCTAATCCTGAGGAAGGAGACAGCCAGGACAGCTCCAATGCAAGCTGAGCTGTGAGAAAGACAAACTGCCTTAAGAACTCATTCAGTCTGTGCCCTCCTTGGTGATCCAGCCAGCAAGGGTGGCAAGTTTTCCTGCTAGCTTTTTGGGACGTGGGAATTTGCCAGCCACCACTTCAATCAAGGTCAACAATTTCTTTTGTATAAGTCATTGATCAAAAGCTGCTGGGCTCAAACCAGTGTCCTGAAAGTGGGTATTTTTGATTCCCCCTTGTCCTGAGAGTCCCATAAGCTGGAAGTCTCACCTGCCTGTCATATTAACGAGAAAGGTCAGCAAGGTCTGGGCTCATCTGTTTCTATTGCTGTGATCCTGTTTGTCTGCTGTTCAGCAGTAACAAATTATCCTTGGACACTGCTGTGCTCTGTGGTGCCTTCCCCCGTCTCTGGATCTCCTGGCTGTGGGTGCAGCACAACCTGCTGAGCACTGTTGAGGGAGAGGTTTGAGTTATGGGTTTCTGGCTAAGTATTTTCCCTGCTTTGCGTATTGTCCCTATTCCAGCAGTTATGACCATGCTCAAGGATCTCGGTGAGAGAACATGCTCCAGGACAGTGTGTAGGGTTCCTGTAAGCTTGCATCAATGAAGATAAGGGCCCTCTACCCCTGATCTATTAAGATCATCTCAGCTGTGGCTGTTCTTCAGGCTGATGAGGCACCTTCAGCAGGCTGCTGCTTTTTTCCCTGCTTTGTGCTGGTCTTGTCCTTTGCAGCCTCTCTCAACAAACTAAACCTGTACCTCTGGCAGCTTCTTAAAAGCATTTAGTCATCTTGCTTGTGATGTTCCTAAAAGACAGCTCTTATTTAGAAGTTTTTCTAGGTTCCCCAAGGAAGTTTTGTGTAAGTCCTTCTAAAGAACTTCCTTTCGATGCAATGTTTCCAGTCTGTCCACCCACATTCATGAAACTCTTGTCTAGACTCTCACCATCTCATATCTCAGTTATTAGTGCTCTTGCTTTGGCAGATCCCATGTTCACAGAAAGCTGCTGTAAAGCCTGTTTGTTCAATCCATTTCTTTGACTTTTTTGTCTTCTTAGCAGCCTCTCAGTTGTCAAAGTTCATTGTCCATTTTTTCCACAGCCTGTGCTAGTTGTTGTCTTCCATCATTTCTCAAAACATGAGCTTATGTATTCATCCAGCCCATAATGCCCAGCTTGTTGCCATCTTTCAGGCAGGCAGCTTAGCAGCTTTCTGTTCCTGTCCTTCTCTTTTCCACCAGTTGTTGCTCTCCGAGCAGTTGGTTTGATGAGAGCATTGCTGTAATCCCCAGTCCTTGTCTTTCCTTCTTGCCTGTTGTTCTGGATGTTTCCCTGATTTGCCCCTGTACATTGTAACCTGCCACACTGAACATGGCTTCTTAACACAGTCACAGCAATGGGGAGGTGTTTTCAGTTCTGCAGAATTGTTCCTTGTGTTCCCCAGGTTATTTGGGGATCAAGTCCTAGCCCACACCATGCCCTGTTGGTTCTGTTTTTCAGCCAAACAGCTGATTCGCCATTTACTGAAGACTGACCCAACAGAGAGGATGACAGTCTCTCAGTTTATGAATCACCCTTGGATTAATGTGAGTCTTGTGTCTCTGATTACACCACGAATTGATTCTTACATGCAGGACTCAGCTCCACACAGCACAGCAAGAGAAGGACTGTTACTACTGTTGATACCTTAGTTAACCTCCCGTGCCCTCCACAGCGGGTCACCTGCCCCTAAAACCACAATTCTTCTTGGTGTTACCAGAGGACACACAAGGAGAGCCACCCACAGCCGTGTCCTTGGAAGCAACAGCCGAATATGTCTCTATATTCTGTGAGCAGGCAGTCCCTGTTGACTCTGCAGCATATGCATGTGTTACTCTCTTTAAAAATATAAAAATAAACTCTATGTGCTTACTTCATCGCTGCAGGATTTAAAGAGCTATTATTAGTGGTCTCAGGCACCATTGTGCATAGCTGTGTTAGTAGGAACATGCTCCTGTGCTCAGTGGGAATTCTCATCCTTGCCAGAGTTTGGAAATGCAGGGGGGAGGAGCAAAGGTCTCTTACTGCCCTGTGAGAGACTGCCAGGTAGGGTGGTACACACAGCTCTTAATGCTCCCAGGTCAGGTTTCATTCTATGACTTGGTTGTATTTGCTTTTCCTTAAAAAAATTCTTTTGGAGAAAAAAGGAAAAAAAACTTTATTAATGCAATATTGACTATTTCAAATGAGAGACAAGAATCCCAGAAGTTATGAGACTGAGTTTCATGATACCATCTCTGCTCTGTAGGTGTCCCTCAAAATAGCAGGCTGTACTTCTCACATTTGTGTCTAAAAAGGCACCAGTGTTGTTCTTGCTGCCCAAAAAATCATCAAGCAGGAGTGGAATCCCTTTTATTGCAGAATGCCCTTTGTTCCCATAGTGCTGCTGTGTCTGCTGATGCTCAGAGGATGGGGCAGACGCAGAGGTGGGGCTGACAGTCCCCATTCCCACAATGCCTGCTGCAGGATCTGAAAGCCCTTGGAAACCTGTAGGACATCCCCATGAAGTAGAAAGGTGTTGTCATTCAGAGCTGTCAAAGCTGAGAAACTGAGGTTGTCAAGACTCTGTAGAACAGACCCCAGACAATGTTTCTGAGGCTTTTGTAACCAAATAAAAATGTAATCACTGTTGGCAGTAAATACCTCCAGCTGGAAGTGTTTGAAGTCCCAAGAAGGTGTTTCAGGAGTCAGCAGGTGAGGAATTTCATGGAGTGAGTGCCTAATAGCAAAGGAAGCTGCCACCTACAGCGACATTTGTTACTTGGAATATGCACAGAGCCAATTAATGGGGGGAAATTAGAGACAAGGTCTGCAGACTGCTGCACCAGAGCCCAGTACCCTTCCTGGAAGAAAGCTGCATGTTGGCTTTTTTTTTCTGCTGAACCTATTGCTCACAGGAGGCAGAGGGAGGGAGAGGGAAAGACCAATATAGTGAATGTCTGTATTCTCCCTTTTCCTAAATCCCAAAGTGGAAACATGTCTGGGGAGTTGCACAAGCAGTGGAGGAGGGTGCTTGTGTCTCCTTTTTTTTTTCTTTCCTTGTTTTTTTTAATTAAATGGATGGCAGAAGTATGTTCATGTGAACTAGGCAAAAATTGTCAGTTTAGGTGGAGCACAGAATCCTCTAGTTCCTTGTGTATAAGATTTTTTTTTTTTTTTAACAAGCAGCAGCTCACAGCAGAAGGGAGAGCACCTTCCACAGGGACCTCAGGGAAGCCAGTCTGCTTGTTTTCCATTTCTTGTGTCCCAAAACTGTACCCTGGCCAGCTGGGATCCTTTTCCAGGATGCAAGAGTCAGGATTTCCGCTTCACTTCTGTGGCTGCTGCACTGCTGCTCTGAGCTCAGGGGGCATAAGCACTGCTCCCAAAGTAGGGTTTGTTTCACAGGGATGTGCTGGGATCTCCTTAGGCTTTGTTGGCATGCAGCTGTGTCTGGTAGAGGATGCCACAGCAGCACACTGCAACTTTGGGTAGAAAGCATAAGGAAAATAAAGTATTCAAATTAAACTATAGTTGGGTTATGGACTGGCAAGAATTGCCATGATTCTTGCTGAGTTTAGGCAGGAAACTGTGCTTTGTGCTGTAGACATTATCCCTTCTTCTAATGTAAAGTATGTCCTGATCTTTCATGGCAGGTGAGCACAGATCTCAGTTTCGTGTGGCTGCACTGTCTTGTGAGCTGTGCCTTGCTCAGAAGAATTGTGTCATTTCCTCTTTGGGGCTCACTTAGTCTGATAAAGTGGTAATCTCAGTTAATGCATACCTACAAGAAAATGGCTCCTACAGCAAATCCTAGGAGATAAAAGGCAAATTAACCACCTTAATAGTGAAATGACAGTTAAAATCTAAAATGTACATAAAAATTTGTCCAACACTGAGTTATTGGTCGGACTGGAAGGGAACAGAGTGAAAGAAGCTCAGCACTGATTTCTCTCTCCTTTTGTTCTTTAAAGACACTGCTGTGTGGGGACTGTTGTCCTTTTCTGCTACACATGAGTTCCCTTGTGGAGTGATTGGAAGCAGGAATAATGAGGGCCACTGGAGGATGTTAGATCAAGTTTTATGCCCTTCACACACATAGAAGAAAAAGAAGTCACTTCCCTAATGTTGTTTTTCAAAACTTCTTTTGGTGTTTTTCTGTTTCTCAGAGATCAATGTCAGTACCACCAACTCCTCTTCACACTGCACGGGTCCTGCAAGAGGATAAAGACCACTGGGATGAAGTTAAAGTGAGTCAATCCAAGTTCAGCTTTCTTTAAGTCAGGTCTGATAGGAGATGAAATGTGCCGCCTTCTCTGTGGATGTGCATTTCCTTGGAGACTGTGGCTATTTTGAATACAATCATGTCAAATAAGGGAGGCAGAAAGAGCCTTGGTTACAACAGGGGTGTATATGATAACTGTTTTAAAAAGAAGGAATGCTGTTTGAGCTTCATCTGGCAGCCTTACAGCTGCACCAGCTATCAACAGATCTGCTGTTTATGATCCAGGGCATTAATGATGCTCCTGCTGAGCCCCTGTGTGTACCCAGCGAGGAGAAGGACAGTGCTGAGACAGTTTGAACCTCATTACAGTGAAGAATGCGATGAAAATCTAGGGGGACAGGTGGGAGGGCTGAGCTGCATTCTGGTTTTCTGCAGTGCTCTTCAATTGTGAAACAACATGGAATAACCTTAGCCTTGTCTTGTTATGACATTTGGTGGGGGAAGAGGAGAGAATAAAAAAATGGTCTGTCTTTTCCTTAATCCAAGCAGGTGTCTCACCTACTGTTTGTACTGGTGGTTGTTGAATGCTTCCTGCAAAGTGAAAACTGTAGGGCAGACTAAAAGTCTTAACTCTTTCCTGCTGGCCTTTAACAGGTTGGCATGCTTTTACAAATAATTCTGAATTTTCTGCACTTCAAATTCTTAGCATTCTGACAATTGCAACATTCCTGTAGTGTATTTTATTGATTACTGATTTCATTTAAATCACTGACGTGTAGTTTCAGCTGATGAGCTATGTAACGGTAAAATTTTCTAGGACCTAGGCAACATTTGCCTTCTGAGTCAGAGATCAAGCAGATATTTTCACTTAGCTGCCTTTTTTCCATGTTTCTGAGAATTTGTTATGCTTGTGCTTTTGTATAGGTCCCAGAGGTATTCCCTCGAGCTACCACCATTCCTATGATATTGAATTGGTTTTCCTTTCCTGAACCCAATGCTTAGACATTCGTTTACTTGAACAGATTTTTTTTTTTTTTTTACAACCTTATTAAAAACTTTAAAATGTCCCTGCACTTCAGCATTAATTCAAACTAAGGAGGTGTGTGAATTTGAAGCACACACTTTTAAAGACCTTTGTGTGGAGGTGCAGAGAGCAGTGCTGGGCACAGGGACGCGGTGGAAGCTAGAGCAGCAGAGCAGGGTCCTGCATGCTCACCTGTGAACTGCTGTGTGAGCAGTTCCTGCTGCCTGGGCCTGTGCTAGAAGGAAGCCTCTGCTCCCAGAAAGGGCTGAGCTCTCGGTGGCCGTGGGGTGACAGAGGGCTCCTTGTGTCCCTTCCTCTGGGCTGTAGGGTGGGGTGGCTGTGCTCTCGCGGCCTCAGGGCCCTCAATGCATTGCTTGCTTGGTTTCAGGAGGAGATGACCAGTGCTTTGGCTACCATGAGGGTGGACTATGATCAGGTGAAAATCAAAGACTTGAAAACGTCCAACAACCGCCTCCTGAACAAGCGCCGCAAGAAGCAGAAGCAGGCGAGCGCCTCCTCTGCGGCCCCGGGCTGCAACAACCAGTGAGGGCAGGAGCCAAGGACCTGTGGGTGGAGGGTAAAAGTTAAACAGAGCAATTTAAAATCATAGGATCACCTCAGTCCATACCACAAAGGCAACGAGATGGTGAAGATGCTATCCTGCAAAGAGGGAACAGTGTGATAAAGTTTTGATAACTTGAATCAGGGCTTGGCTTCTGAAGACTGATGGGTCTGACACGATTCTGTTGCATATTGCGAGGGAAGGTACAGTAATGGCACAAATGTTACAGGTTTTTGCTGTGGCTTTAACTGTGTAGGACAAGAAGAGCGAGCACGAGGCAGTCTCAGCATACTGAGGCTTTAACAGCCGTCTACAAGAGTAACTTCTGCTGCTCTTTCAAACTGGGAAATAGAAAAGTGCCAAGTGTTCTGCTAAGAGTGTTTTAGTAGTTTAGTAGAATTGGTAATAGTCTGTATTTCCAAACGTACCTCCTATAGTTACAGAGAATCACCTGAACTGTAAACAGTTATTCTTGTTACAGGAAAAAGCATCCATACATTTCCATTTTCAAAAAGTCTTCATGTAGTCTCATGTGAAGATCTGAGTTTGTCATGGATTCACATTTGATAACATGTAAGTTTTCTGAACTGTAGCCACTGTGTTGTGTCTTTGCCACTGTCAGACCCCTCTCTTGTAATGTTTTGAATTTAACTGGTACGTTAATGTGATGTGAAGAGTTTCAGTAAGGGTCTAAGTAGCTGAAAGTGTCCTGCAGAGAATATTGCTGTTGCTCTTGCATCCACAACCTCCAGGGCGTGCAGCTGGACACGCAAGGGATTGCTTTAGAAGAGAGACTTCTGAAATTCAGGAAGGAGTGGCAAATGCATGTTCTCTGAATGGACCCTGGCATCTGCCAGCATCCCTTCTGGTAATTATCTCCAGATCCTGTGCCTAAGATGTGCTGATCACAGCAAATTGTGGGGTGTTGGGGTTGGTTTATTTCCTGGGGTCAGGATGGGGAAGGATGCTGCTTTATTTATGGTGATTTGGTGGTGTTTCAGGATCCAAAGATTTTTCACCACTTCAGGAAGATTGCTTTTAAGTATACCCACCCATTGTTTTTTTCCTATTTTAATTCTTTTTGTTTCTTGGGAACCTGGCCTTGGTTTGCTGCCATGTTTTGTGATCAGAATATTCTCTCTCACTGTATTTTGGGGTTTGGTTTTGTTTTTTTTAGTGTAAGTGAAGCAAATATTTGTGAAAGTGTTATCAGAGTCTGGGATGAAAATGATGTGCTTCCAGTGATGCAGGCAAGTACAGCTTTGTGGTAGGCACACAGAGGACTGATGTGTTAATAGGCCTGGGAGAATGTAACAGGACAAGAAGGAAAACAGGGCTCCAGAGTGGATCTGAATTGTCAGATCGGAGTGACACAGCAAACCTCAGCTCAAGCCTTTGGAGCTCATCTGGGGAGCCCAGTTCCCATCTTCAGAGTGCTGAATGAGACCTCAATTCTCCTTTGTGAACCGGTCCTAGGGTTTTGTAACATGATTTATTAAAATCAGTTTCTAACATTCCTTCCTCCTGTCATCCCTGCTTTTGTTGAGCTGTTGCAGAGTTTGCATTGCTTTGCAAGATACATCTGTGTGGAAGGTGACAGCAAAGGGGAGAAGGAAAGTGTTCTGTGATATCCACATTCAAAGGCTGCCCAACTCTGAACATTTTATAAAATCATGGAGTTTTGGTTTTCAATAGCAATATCTGTAAAATTGTATTTTTAAATTATTTCATGTTTCAGGTATCTATGATCATAGCATGTCCTGTATGTGTTTGTTTTGCCGTATTACTCCAATGAATTATGCAAATATTATTCACTACCTGCAAATGAATACTCCAAATGAAGAGTTGTGATGTGTTCAGGGTGCAACAGTTGGAATTAGAGCCAGGTCCAAGTTTCTGTCCCTTTATCCATATTTTTTGAGGGAGGTACAGACATCACTGCTGCCTTTCTTCCCATCTCTGTGCCCATCAGGGTGACGGATGTTCCCAGGGCAGGCTGTGTATATTGAGGTGTCCTGGCTGCCTCGGGGACAGAGCCATTGAAGCTGTTGCAGCCCAGCTTCTTGCCTCTGCCTTGGCCACGGTTTGAGCAGGAGCTCTCCGTTCCCGCCTGGTGCCTCCTGGCGTTGTCAGTTCAGTCTGGGGCTCAAAGATGTGTCTGCTCCTGGGGAGCTGTAGGACACATCTGGGCCTGATTGCTCCCTGTGGGGTTCCAGTCTTCCCTGCAGGTCAGAAGCTGACCTGAGGCAGCTGGCACAGCACCTTCAGCCTTCTGTCCCTGTGTGCCAGGGCAATCCCATCTCGTTGAACTCAGACTAACGGTTCTTGCCTTCTACCCTGCAGCGACAGCCCCCAGGAATATGATAAAGCCCTGCAGGAGCCAGAGGAAGGCCTCAAAATGACACACACGGAAGTGTTGGCAGGTATTGGGCAGAAGGGTTTGTGTTTATGGTACAGAGGGAAGGAGGAGACTCCCTGGGAGCTGGGAAGCAGCTGCCCTGCAATGTTTGGACCCTCGAACTGCCGCTCTGCTCCAGGCACCGCTGCCCTCTGCAGCACAATGGAGCAGACAGCTCGTGCTTTATCTGCCTTTGTGTCACCTGCAGCTGGGAGGGGTGCCAGCACCCAGCTTTGGGTGCAGGCATTCCCCCAGCAGGGTCTGTGTGCTCTGTGGAGGTGTAGGGATGGATGGACTGATGGATCTGATGGACTTGGGCCCTGCTGGCACAGAGAACTCCCCAAAACCCATCAGCTCCCCCAAACCCAACGTGCCATCAGCTCCCCAAACCCTGCAGCATCCCAGGCCCTGTGCTGGGCTGTGCAGTGGCTCTGCAGAAGGTGTTGCCCCTCTGGCTGCAGGCTCAGCCCCGGGGAAGGCCCTCCTCCTCCCTGCATTCACACCCGTTATAAAGAGCTCTGGTGAGCTGCTGGTGGTGTTTGGGTCTTGCCTCTTCCCCCAGCCATGTCATATAATGGGCTTTTTAGAATGTACTGCTCAGGATCCAAATTTATAGCCTGTTTTTAGAAAGGATAGGCTATTACAGAACTGATTATGCATTTGCATATTCATCAGCCATATAGAGGAGGTAAAGAGCCGGGAAGGGAAAGAAGAAATGAATGGTCAATAGAGAAGGCTTCAAGGAGAGCACAGATTAAAAGGTCTATTTATTTTTTACAGCAGAAGCTAAAAAAGGACTCTGCACAATTCCCCACCCCCATCCCTTTTCACAGCGATTGCTCATGGGCTGCTGCCTCCCCTTGTTTCTCTGCACGGTGCTCCTGACACACGAGGGTCCTGTGCTCTCACCAGTGCCCTTGCTCTGATCCACACACGGATGTGTGCACAGACATGCAGCAAATTCCCTCCCTCACTTTCCCAGCTTCTGCACTACGCACTTTCTTCCCTCTTTGACCACATGTGCCACTTGGTGAACCTGGTTTTGACATGGTACAATTAAAAACTCACATTCATGATAAGCTCTTGGCCTAATTCTGTGTTTTTCTGTTTGTCAAAACCCAGCATGCAGTCCTGGGATTGCTTTTCTGTCTTAACACTTCACTGCCTTGAGTCTGGAGGCCCAATTACATAAGTGCTTCTGACTTGTCTGACATGAGGGATAATGAGAATGCTACATACTCAGTTTGATCTAATTTCCCTGTCCTCCTTTCAATTCACACTTTATTTGGTCCATGTTTAGACAAAGGTGCTTTTGAGAAAAGGAAGCTTTAGTGAGGAGGAGAGAGCCAAAGGTTTTAATTACCTGCACGGAATCATGAGCACTTGCACTGTTTTTAAAGCTGTGGTCCAGGTGGGGAGGAGGTGTTAATGTGTGCCCAGCTGCTCTGATGTGTTCTTCTGCTTAGCCTAAGGATAGAGCCAGCTCAGCTAACAAACCTCAGGGACAAAGAAAGGGAGGGAAGGCAAGCAGGGAATGACTTTACATGCAGGAGAACTCCATTTTTTTCTAAGGGTAAATGTTTTGGGGAAGTTTTTTGTGGAAATACAAGAATTTTCTTTTTCCTAGGTTCTAGTATTTCCCCTCTTCACCCAACAGTTCTCAGTAGTGGAGCTGGCATAGCTGGGAATGGATGTAGATAATTCTCTTTCAGAGAGCCTAAAAAGGATGGAGGCAATGAAGCAATCTTGAGAGACAGGGAACACATACTCAAAACAAAAACAATCTTGTTAAAAATTCTTGCAAGCTAACAGGCAAGTCTTCAGGTCCATACTTAAATGTATCTCACATGTGGAAAATTGAGGTTAGATAATAACATTTGCTGAAGAAATGTTTCCCTGAAATCTTTGCACCAGGTAAGAAAATTCTTTTTAAGAATTAAGTCCAGCTTTAAAATAGGATCTTTTTTCAGTCTGTGTGGTTAGGGGAATTTAATGGAGCTAAGGGAGCAGAAATGGGGGGTGATACATCATGCTGAAGAATAAGATAAGAAATGTCTGCTGTTGTATTCTACTCCAACTTATTTTTTTACTGCAAGTGCTACCTCTGTGCAGACATAGCAAGATAGATTCAACTCTTTATTAGACTTTTTTAGCACCGGAGAAGGAGGATGTTGCTGCACTCTAGGGAAATGTGGAAGATAACCCTGTGACTGTAGATGAACATCTATTCTGGTAAATCTGTAAATGATGCCTAGCATTAAATTTATTTAAAAATTTCCTGCCTCATGAATCTGCCAGATGCCAGAGTCTCACAGGTCTGCTCTAACTGCATCCAGGCACTGTCTGTGGCTTTCCTCCTGCTATTTGGGACTACAGAAAGAAGCAGAAATGTCCTGCAGTGGTTTTAGTTTCCAGGAGCCAAAAGAAGAAGGAGATGACAGAAAGGGCCAGACTGTCTTGTGCCTGGGGAGGGGTAGTACTGGAGGGTATCCTGACCTTTCTTTATTTCAGTTCCCAGAGCTGCTGATAACAAACGTGTTTTAGCTCTGTGGGGCTGCAGGCCCAAGTCCCTGGTGAAATCTCCTGTCCTGGGGCCTTTCCCACTGTGAGCCAGGGAAATGCACTTACTGGGGCCATGGTTGCAAAGCACTCAGTGTTCTTGGTCCTGGGGCTACAGTGAAGCTGAATAATGCACAAAAGGAGGAGCTGCACTGTTTGCTGCCATGTTAGGCTTCTGAATGTATCTGTTGAATTTTCCTGCCTTCGAGGTCCGTGCGGGTACTGCCAGCGCAGCAGCTGTTTCCTCATTTGTTACCAGGGAGCACAAATGCTGCGTTTGGGGCCTGCATTTCTTTGTCTGAATTTCAAAGCTGGAATAAAACTCTTCAACAGCATGGTTATTTTGCCTAATATGTTCTCCCCAAACTTCCAGGCTAATCCATTTGGGAAACATGGAAGATGTTCCCAAGAGACTTCTTATTGCTTAGCTACTGAAACACCTGCTAAAACTGAGCTCTTTTTAAAACTGAAAATTATTTAAATGTGAAAAAGAGTGGGTTGATCTGGAAAAGAAACTTCTCAAAAGACTAAAATTAGAATGGAATGTGTTAGAAGAGAAATACTGGTGGGGGAGGAGGACTAAGGGTTTTTTTAAAATAAAAATGCTACTGCTTGAGTAATGATCAAGGAAATTCTGGTTAGGATATTAGCTGCTGCTCCAACCCAGAGCAGTTCCTGGATTCAGAAATAATTGTGTTTTCCTAAAGATAGACCTACAATACAGACTCCAGGGTTTTTTTTCTGAGTTAGTCTAAAGCAAGGATCAGCTTGATGTTTATAAATGAAACTTTTGAGTAAGTGCTGTTAGTGAACCGAATAAATAGCTTTTTTTTTTTTTAGAGCAACTTATAACTGAATAAATAAGCTTTGCAGATTAAGTTCTGCTCTCCTAAAATTTCCTGAGTGAGCTCCCTTTCTGCGTGCAGAAACCTTGTAAGGTGAAGTTACCTTTCATTTTTGCTTTTGGAATTTTGCATTTGTCTTGCACTTCATCACTGCGTATTTGACCTTTGTTTTGAGTAAAAATCTAATTAGCTGTCCCAAGGCTACCATTCCATGATGCAATGTTTTTTTTTCTCTTTTCTTGGCTCAATTGGAGTTGTACCACTTCTTCTTTTATTTCCAAACTGCTTGTGGTGTAAAGTATTGGAAGAGTTTCAAGGAATCTCACTACCTGGCAGGACGCAAGGAACTCCATTGTCTGTAAAATGGTGCGGAGGAAAGTTCCAAGCAATGACTGATAAAAAGAAATATACCCCTCAGAGGAAAAGACGAGGTCTCTACAAAGAAAGGCACCCAAGTACAAAGAGTAAAATGGCGCAGTCTGGTTATCTTCCTTTTAAATCCTTTGATTTTCTTCTCCTGCTGGATTTCGTTAGTTTGATGTATTTTGTGCTGCTTGGAAGTCATGAGTGCTTCCTTTAGAGAGACTTGACTGCACTATTTCAGTTTCTTCCCTAAACATAGAAAAAAAAAATCCTAAAGAAGTTTTATGCTGTAGGATATTTTAAATCTTAGGAGTAGGAAGGAATTGAATTTCCTGATTTAAAGTGACTCAGCTCGGTCTGCCTCCTTGTTTCGTAACAGATTCTCTGCATCCAGCTCAAACCTTGGCTGGCACTCGGTCGAGCCATCAGATGTTTTCTCCAATGATTTGTCATTCCTGCACAAAGTCAGTTTTTAAGCTGTTCCTTGAGGATCCTGGAACAACCATCGAGTGAGCAGTGATGAGCTCAGAAGGTGCCTGCCTGTGTCACCAGGCATCTGCTGCCATCCCTCGGAGCTCCCGTCAGCTCCCGTGGACAATGGGGTGCGTGGCTCCCAGGAGCTCGGCAATCAGCAGTCATTACTTCAATTACATTGTTTGCTTTGTAGGATCTGCAGCCACTCACACACACACACACACATCAAACCTCCTTGCCATTACCACAGCCTAATATGAAGTGTTACATTTATTTCTGTGTGAAACCTTTGTGGTGGTCGTGTTCTCTACTAAGAAAATTAATTGCAAAGCGTTTTCTTTTAAGCCTGATACTTTTCTTTGTAGGATTCCTGAGATTTTGTGTTTTCCTTTGGAGCAGATATTGTTCCCAGCTCGGGAAGATTATTTCCAGTGAGAATCCTAAAGGAAGGTTCATATTTGTTAAAAGGAAAGTTGATATTTGTATGCCATGTATGGATGCATGTGACGAAGTAATAATGTGGAAGAATCTAATTAGTACTATCCAGGCAACGGAAGACCTTGAGCTTGCTTGATTAGAATTAACTGCTGCATACATGAAAGGAGAAATTTAATTCAAATTTCTATTAATCAGAAATACCACCCTGCCAAAATGATTAAAAAAAAAACAAAACACCCCATGCTAATTTTCTGTTTGGATGATGATGATGTCCATGTCATGAGTGATTTTGTGTTGCTTTCATCTTTGAAGTTATATATCCTAAAGTACACACAGAAGTATTTCAAGTTTTGTGGCCCGAGTGCTTTCAGTTCAGCAGTACAACTCCATATTTATGTGCATAGAAATAGCTACTCCAGCACAAAGCCTCCAAAAATTTTGTTGTCTTTTGTTCTTTCTCACGGCATCCCACGGGTGAGGTTCTCACTGCCAGCAAATGTTTTTGTGGCTCCGTGTCTGCTTGCTTTTTCCCCTCTGCCGCTGGACATGGCTCAGTCCAAGGAAGGGGAGGAGAGCAGCAGGGGGGAAGAGCCCTGGCTGGAATTGCCTGTGTTGTTCAGCACAGGCGGGCGAGGCCTGGCAGGGCAGGGAGGTGGTGGTGGGTCTGTAAATGTTGCTGAGCAGCTGCACCTTGGCTCTGCAGGAAACTTCAGTCTTGTGGGGAGCTGCCTGCCCAATCATGAGCCCTTTTGAATTCACACTTGGGGTTTCTTCTGTTTTTTTCTGCAGCAATTGGACCATAAGAGAACTATGTTCAGTTGACACAGGCTTACAGAGTTAGGGAAAGGCTGTTGGACTGGCTGAGAGCCAGCTTTGTGTCGGTTTGGGTGTCACAGGCTTCAAGGCGGGTAATGAAATTGTGACTCTCGATCTGAAATGCTGCCAGCCACAAAGATGTCACTGTCCTGTCTCAGCGTTGGAGGCTCTCTGTCCATCTTTGAAAGACTTGAGACGTCCGGGTGACCCAAGTCAGTGTGCTGTGGCAGTGTCACAGACCAGGAATTCATTTTAGGCAGGTTCCTGGGATAAAACCTCACCTGTGACCAACTGTCACAAAAATGGAAATACACCACTCACATGAGGAGTCATGCACAAGCTGCTGTCCTGATGTGCAATGGGAGCAGGAGAAGAAATCGTCAGGGAATGGCCAAATGTTGAATTTCATGTTCTGTTGGAGTGTGTGTTTAGCTGAGGGGTTGAGCATCACTCTCCTTGATATAAAAATTAATAGATTCTCTTTGAAAATGGATCAGAGCAGGGTATGATCAACTGTGCATCAAAGTGCAGAACTATAAATGTTAGACTGAATTCCAAAATCTCAAGCACATGTAGCGACAAAGGGACAAGAGTATGTACAGTGCACAAACAAACTTAGCTTCATGCCTTATTTTTAAAATAATTCTCAGTCATCTGCGTGTTACTTAGAGTGCCATCCCTGGGCATCAGATACTTGTTTTATGAAGAGCTGTGCCACATTCCTAGCCTTGAAAGTTGAAAGGGACTTACTAAACACCTTAGAGTGTTTGAAATAACGGTCCTAAGGCTTAGCTCCGTCTGTGCTTGTGAGGGAGGCTCGTTGATTCTGTGCATCCCAGATGAGCTGGGATGGAGTGTGGGCTGCTCTGGGTTCGTCTGTACCTGCAGGACTGCAAGGGACACACAAACCCAGGCTGCCACGGCGGCACGTACACCTTGAATTCCTGTAATTTGGAGGGCAGGACTGAGGCTGCACGAATTTGTTTCCCATTTAGTCCTTGATCTTCTGTCTTTATTCATGTCACTGGAGATAGGATCGCTGTGACAGCTCTGGAGGGGGAGCAGGACATTTCAGGAGGCTGCCAGCCCCATCCATGATAAATGGGGAGCCCTGTCCATGTGCACAGAGCCAACTGCAGGACTCGGAGCGTGGGCTGAGTGCCAGCCTGGTTCACGCGAGATCTGACCTTGTGCTGCTGCAGCCAGGCTCCTGTGTCTGGCATCACAGCTCTTGGTGCTTTTCACCCTTTGTTTTAAATTTTTTTTTTTTTTTTTTAAATAAGAAAGGTAGAAGATTCCTGTGCTCTTGTTTTTGACTTGCATTATGTTCTTTTCCACTCTTTTCTGGGTTAAGGTCCCTTGCAAGCCAAACTGTTCTGTGACTGCGCTACGATTTACACCGTCATTGCACTCACTGTGTGAGAGTTCCAGGGAGGAACATGCAGAGATCATCCTCTGATCCTGCAGTGTAGTGGCTGGCTGAGCCAGGCACCAGCTATTGACAAAGAGGAGATAATGTCCCTTTGAATGTCCCCAGCTAGGATGATTCTGTTTTTTAGCTGTTCATTCATTAGCAGAGAAGTAAACAGTGCAGCAGAAGGTTGTGAAGCAGGGTGTTTATTCACTTGTTTTCTGGCCTTCTCTCCGGATTAATGAAATGACTCATGGACAGTAATAACATGCTTGGAGGGGGAAAAAAACAAAAAAGGAATAGAAATATCTGGAGGTGGGACATGTTAGGCCAAATCTTTCTGTCAGGACACCCACAACTCACCTTACATATGTGATCTGGTTCTCTTTGTTAAATGTAAAGAATGAATCACAGCCAAAGCCCCAGGGCAAAAGAATCAAATGGGCATCAAAAATATGCAGATTGGTTTAGATCTGCATGAAAAAAAGGCTGGTGAGAATGTGAGGCTCTGCAATTGCTTGTAAATGCTTCTGTGCAACTTGGCTTTTCTTCAGGGCCTCAACTTGTCCCTCAGCACAACTGGCCTGCTCTGCCTCTGTGCTGCCACTCGCCCTCTCTCTGCTCTGAAATTCCCATCCATGGTGATGCTCAGACCCTTAGCAGTCTCACAAAATGGTGAAAGGAGAACAGTGAGACTGCTCTGATACTCAAGGACCCACTGTCCTTGGAGAATTTAGAGCTGAAAGACTTGGAAAGGTTACATGAATTTTAGGCAGAGAAGGAAACCAAACACAAAACCAGGTATCACAGATGCACTTGGAACACCCAACCATCTCGGTCCTCTGTGCTACAGCTTCCCAAGGAACACTTAGACCCATCTTTGTGAAGGTGATAGATCTGCTTTTCAGTTATTTACTAATAAAAATCGAAAATTTTCCGTATTAAAAGCTGCATGAGCAATGAAGCACAGGTATCTTTTAGTTGAACAGCAGAATTTTTCAGCAAGGTTCAACAAACTGAAAGCCGAACAAGAGAGGAATATTAATTGTGGAATCCTGAGAAGAATTAATTTATAGCATATACTACCAGGCAGTTCTGATGTTGGGAAAAATAAACTGAGATGCACCCGTGTGATACTTTCAAATACAGAAAATGCAGCTCAGCATTGGTGTTAGAAATGATGATCAATTCAGAATCCTTGTCATCTCAGGGAATTGGTGTGTGAAATGCTGTCCTAAAGACCTCTTTGGCCTTTTCTCCTACCACATGGAAACCTAAACCTCTCAGCCAGCTCCTACTCTGAAAACTGCTGAATTGATAAATTCTCCGCAAACTGATGTATAGCCAAGATGTTCTGCTATTTATTGTTCATTTAAAACTGTTTGTTGGTAGTTTCTACGTTGTTTCATTTTGAGAGGAGCCAGTATATTTAGGGTGGACGTTTAAGGCACACGAGGTGAAAAACGGGGATGAAGCTGGAGAAGGAAGAGGAACTTGTCAAAGCCTGTAGAGAAGAAGTGAGGATAATTAATCAGACAAATGGAGATGGAGAGCAGGTGTGCAGAGGGAATAGCCTGATGGAACAAAAAGGCAGTGGAATGAAAATGAATGTCAGAAGAGGTGAGGCTCTATTTTATGCTTTATAAGCTGTAACAAGAAAAGTTTTCCTTAACAAGCTGAATGTTTTTCAAAAAATAGCCTTACAAACACTGATCAAAGCAGCAGCATTTTACATGTTTTGGGTTTTTAAATTGCAAACTGTTTATTAATACAAATAAAATGACTCAGTGCTTACCTCCTGAACAGTGAATATGGAGTCCCCTCACGAGCCTATGAATTCCAACAAATGACTGAAATATATTATGTGAAAAACAAGTGTCCATAGTTTGGGTACGGGAAATATGTTTGAGATACTAAACTGGGAAGAGAAAGGGAAATGTAGGGCAAGGGCCAAAGCGGTTTTCCCTTGATAAGTTTGTAAACCAAACATTTTGCAGAATTTAGGTCAGCACAGGAGGCAAGACCACAGTTTAGAAACTGCAGTCAGAGGGAGCAGCTGAGGTTCACTGCCGAGCAGGCAGGGTGAGGTCAGGTCCCGTTTCTCTGAGCAACAGAGCAGTGTCACCTCCTTGTCCAGGGAGCAGGATGTGGCTGACAGCCCAGAGTCCACCAGGAATGGAAATCCATTCACTGCTTTTGCAAAGAGAAGCAACTGGTATCATTCCCTGCTTGGAAATGGAAGGGAAACGTTCCCTGGTTCCATGTTTTCTTTGCAGTTCCCACACAGAGCCTGCTGCCGGATTCCAGGTTTTTGGGTCCTGCCTGCACTTTTTCCCTCCCCAGGGCAGCCCTGCAGTGGTTTGTTGTTCCCTGGAGGCCAGAGGGCTGGGAAGGGATGAGCACACCCAGAAGAGTTGGCCTTCTCAGATGATCTAAAAGGAAAATTTGGAGGAGTAATCTTAAATGAACAAAAAGAAGCAGGCAGGAGGGGAATTTGAGGGATCCAGAGACCACGACCCTGCAGATTTGCAAATGGGATCATCTCAGGTGATAACAGACCCGAGCTGATTATCTGTGGCTGGGCTGATGTTCTGATTCAGATCGTTTCCACCTTTCATTTGATCCAAGTCCTGCCTTCACTATAAACTTTAAACTAACACTAAATAACAAAAAAATTAGATCTTGAGCCAAGGGAATGTCAGTGTCTAGTGATTGCAATCTAATAATGTGATTTTCTGTGCCTACAGAGAGGATGGCAGAGGCCCAAGGGGTTCTCTAGGTGTCCCTGCCTTGCATAGAATTTTTATCTGTAAAAACTACTTTCCTTGCCAGATCATCAGCATCCCAATAATCATAAGCCAGCTTTTTGCACGAACAATCAAAGGCTGTGTTCTAGGTGTGTAGGAAGGAAAGTTACAGAAGTTTTCTGGTTTAGCTGCAGAGGAAGCAAACTACCAGAGTTGTTGCAATTATCAGCCTTTTAATTTTCTTTCCTTTTTTTTTTTTTTTAGGAGTATTTTTTGATGCTGTTTAAAATTATTGTTTTAATTTAGAGGAAATGCTAGCAGAGACTGGTCTGGACTGAAAAATTGAATAAATTATTGTGTATGCAAGCTTAGCAAGGCAGACTTTTATCCTTTCCTCTGTCCCTGTGGATTTGATCAGGATGCAATGGCCAGATCCTGGTTTCAGGAATCACTTCCATGCCCTGAGGGTCATTGCACCTCAGGAATCAGTGTCAGGGGGAGTAGGACAGAACTACCAGACATGGTTTAGTGTGGCCTTGGCAGTGTTGGGTTTACAGCTGGACTTGGTGATCCCAAAGGTCTTTTCCAACCTAATGACTCTGATTCTATGTTTAGATCCAGGTTTAAGGAAAAAAAAGAGGGAAGAGATGGAGTGGGAACACAGCTGTGATATTTGCCCTCCCTCAGAAGTTCACAGAGTTCTGCATGGAGATGGCAAAAGGTAAAATCACCATTTCTCAGTGTTCAAATGGACTGGCCAGCACAACTTTCCCAAGGTCATCCCTGTTCTCAGACTCTGCAGCTTTTCTGCACACAGTTGAATTCTGTGCTCTCCATTAGCTGGTAACCAGACACAGTGCATTAAAACCAAACCAAATTCTTCCAGCCTTTGCATCCCTTCCATGGCAGATGCTTTCTTAACCTCTGCTGTGTCTAATCGTGAATTTAACACTCTGCTGATGAACTTTCTGAGATTAGGGAATTTTTTAATGATGTTTATTCCTGGAGTTCTTAAAAATATTCAGCCTGTGCAAGCTGTGCTACCAGATACACAGCCTTGAGAAGGCTTTCCTCAGTTCCCTGTAATGGCAAAGTCCAGGAACATTTTTCTGTTAAAAATAAGTTTAAAAAATAAGTTAAACCATGTGAACTGAATACTTGTGAAAGGAGACTTGGCAGCATCAGTGAGATGTCCTTTGCTTGGCTGTAAGGCAGAGCTGCTGCAAACAGCTTCCTTCTGTCTGCATCAGCTCTGCCTGAGACTTTCACAATGCCCTTAAAATCTCCTTCCTGGTGTCAAATACATCTGAACTCCACATCCAACCTTGTGGCATCCGTGATGCAGGACCTGTGTCAGGAGCTGGCTGTACAGGCATTTAAAAGTCCCTTGTGGGAGGCTGGCAGCTGTGGTGGGGAATGCACTTCCGTTCTCAGTATCTTCTCCCTGTATCCATGGGCAGACCCAGACATGGAGTTTGCACTCCAGTTCCCCTTAAGAAGGAAGCACTGGTTGTAGCTCATAGATTCACACTTTCTGTTCACTTTCTTATCACTTTAATAAGTTATTTAAAAGTTTGTTTGGATGATTATTTGTGATTTACACATCGGACATGCCCCAAAAACCAACACAAAATATAAAACCCTTAAGGCCTTCATGTAGATGCTGATGGGTGATGTTTTCTTCTGATTTCCCAGAAGGAAGCTATAAATCCTCGGTTCTGGTCCAGTAAGTTAATACTGCAAATGTTGAAAGCAGTCACAAATCATTAATTTGAGTTACCAGGAACTCACAGAAATATCAGAGTAAGTTCATGAGAAAAATGACTCCCATAGTGAAATCTGTTGCCTCTTTTCATTCATGGCCCCTGCTCTAATCCAAGGTGAATTTCTCTTCATTCTTTAGAGATTGAAAAACGAAGAGTCATCTTTTATCTGCTCGCTAAAGATAGAGCTGTGCCTAGAATAGTTTAGGGCTGCTGTGTGCCACAGGGTCCCTGTTGTGCTGTGTGTGATGTGCTCATGGCTCACCAGGGCTGCTCTGTTATGGCTTCAGGTTTTTCTGAGGCCACCTTACTTTTAGAATGAGTTTATGCTCTGCTGCAGGGTCCCCAAGTTGCATGGATATGCAGATGGAAGAAAATTGCTACCATAAATCAACCTTAAAAGAAAGAGATCACAGAAGTAGGACAAGGTACCATCTTCAGATATTAGAGGGGGAGGAAAAAAAAAAAAAAAAAAAAAAAGGGGGGGGATTTGAATTAATCCTAAAGCGTCTGGATGGTCGCTTGGCTGAAGTGACTTCAGCTCATCTGTGGGTAGTGCATTCCCATGGTGGGCAGCAGCAGCAATGACGAGGTCGGTGTTTAATGATGAGCACGGACCTTGGGACTCAACAAACGCAGCCAAGCCTTCAGGGATCACCTCTGGCAAGTTGTGCACAGCAGCTCCTGGCAGGGAGCTCTCCCCTCCAGCACAGCAGATCCTGTTGGGGTGTGTGACACGTGCAGCAGCAGCCTGGCACAGCCAGGGAAAGGGAGACAGCTCCACGTACTCAGGTGATGGATTAGGGACTTGGGGGATGATGGCCCAGCAGTAAAGCACCTGGTGCATGGCACTGATGGTGAGAACAACCCACTGCTCCCATGACAGTCACTTCTCTTGATTCACACACATGCCTTGGTATTGGTAGAGTTGTATTCAAGCTCAAAATTACCTTTTTTTTGGTGATTTTATTTATTGTGTTTTTCATTTTGTTTTGGGTTTAGGTTTCATTTGATTTGGGGGTAGAATGACTCGTGGAAGTAATATTTTAAAGTTAGTTCTTACACCACAGCTTAAAATCCATGAGTCTGCCATGCCTGTGCTGTTTTCTCTGATGAGAATGGCTTTTCTCCCCCGGCTGGCTGATGGGCTGGAGCTCACTGTTACGGGCAATGCAGTGGCCAGACGAGTACAAAACATCCCAGGGCAGGCAGTAACAGCACACAAATCTTGTAAATAATGTCCAATAAATCCCAGGGAACAAACAAGGTTTGCTGAGTTTGTCTTGTTGACAGGTGAAGCTGAGAGGCTCTTCCATGCCTGGTTCCCTCTCTCCCCGCCGCGTCAGGGGGAGATTTATCTGTATGCTTAGGAGCCCTGAGCAGTGATCTTACAGCATCACCTGCAAACAGGAGGGGCTGCCAATCCCTCTCTCTCCACCTTGTCTGACCAATGAATCAAATGGAGAGTTGTGTTCCACCCCAGCAAATTGTGTTCCTGCTCACAGGAAAGAAAACTTGTGCTGATGAATGAGAGTTATGCTGTGAGCAAGAGAAAAATAAGATCCCAACTCCTCTAAATTCTCTAGAACTTGCACTATTTCTTAAAAATAAAACAAGATTATTTGAAAAGCCAGGCAGTAATGAGGGACATATTTGAGCAACATGCTCCTGGTGTTAGACCAAGAGGCACGATGCCTGTTGCCAACAGGTGCATTGTTTGGGACATTAGCCAGTGTATTTTTGTTTTTCACAGATTTCAGGTTGCCCTGGTTTAGCCAAACTCTGTATTCCATGCCCATCTACATGTTCCTGATGAACTGTTACAGGTGGGTCGTTTGCACACGGGTATTTGTGTAACGTGGGCAATTTTGTTCCTCTCAGCATCTCTCACTTCTTAACTTCCTCTGACACAAGGTAAAAGCGCCAAGTTTCCCATTCTGCTTTATGGTTTCTATTTTAATTCTCTAAGAATTTAGGATTTCAGTTTGTGTTGTATTTTTCTCAGTTAAATGAAGGAAACTGTGTATTTCTGTGTCTGTGTGCACACATATGTACAAATAAAAACTCTGCAGAGTGGAAGTCTTGCTGTACCTGTATGAGAGCTGGCAGGAATTGAGTTAAGAGCTGTAGGAGCAGCCACAGCAGGTGAGGGTCCTGTGTTTGATGTCCAGCAAAGGCAGGTGACTTCTAGGGCCTAGGGAAATTTGAAAAGTAGCCATAAAACACAGCACAGCTTAATTTGGGGACCCAGCTACTGGGAACTCTGCAAGTCTGGCTCTTTTAGCTTAATTCTCTCTAAGTAAATTAAATTCCCCTGAAATAAGTGTGTGTAGGAACAGTTCTGCTTAAAATTCATACAGTATTTTAATCTGGTTTAACTTGCTAGATAGACAACCAATAATTTTCCCCTTATCTTGAATAATTCTGTATGTGGGTAACACTGTAGGGTGAAATAAATAAGATTACTTTTTTAATTTGGCTGGGTTCATTTTAGGATAAAAAAACCCAATTGTTATGAAAATACAGCATGCTAGCACCTTTCTGTGTTAGCTTTCTGCATATTCCTCATCCACGTATTAAAAGGAAATTATTATGGTTCCTTTCCTGCTCCTCTTTCAGTGATTATTTAGAGCTAGGAGATTATTCAGCTTGATAGTGATCCCTTCTTGTTAATCTGCTGTGCTTGAAAATGAATTAGGATTAGGAAAATAACCCTTTTTCATGAATAACAAAGACACAAAGGTCACCAGCAGGTTACCTACAAACCTCTCTGTGGTCAGTCTTGTAGACAGCTTGGGCTGGAAGGATTTTGCTAATACATTTTTCTGAATCCATTTGATTCAGCTTTTCTCTTATTGCTGCGCCGTAACTCCAGTCATCCGAAAATCCTTCCCATGTTATTCTAATTATTCTTCTGAGTTTCTCTTCTCTTGCTCTTTTCTGTCCTCCTTCAGTATAACCCAGTCTCATTTTTATTAATAAGCCTCTTGTAGCTTCAGAGTGCTTTGAGGAGCAGTGAGTTGTTTGTAGAGTGCGAACTGTGCACCAGTGAGGTAAATGAAATTAGAAGAATTAAGTGATTTTCCTTGGGGGAAGTTTGGCGTGCAGACCAGGATTAGAAATCTGTTCCTAACCTTCCATTTTGTGATTCAAGTGTCTCTTTCCTCTTTCTTTGCTGCCCTCTCATCTTTATTCCTCTGACCCGCGTTCTCTTTCCGTTCCTCCCTGCGCAAATCCCGGTGCATTCACTCTGAGAGCAGCACCTCGGAGCAGGACCTTTGCAGATGCTTTGCGCAGCGAGCACAAGGCAGCTCTGGGAGCGCTGGTCCAGCTCAGGCACAGCCAGCCCTGCAGGGCCAGTGTTCAGTGGGAATGCTGGGGAATGTGCTGGAGCTGGCCGCAGCCACGGGCCTTTCCAGGAGCTCGGCTCCGTGAGGGCCTTGCCCTCAGCCAGCGACGTTTCCCGCTGCTGCTGCTTGGGATGGGCCCGGAACCTGCAGCTCTGGCCCTGCTCCTGTTCTGCCGCCAGGGCCTCTGGAGCAGCATCCT
Organism: Dasyornis broadbenti; assembly: GCA_013397935.1. NCBI lineage: Eukaryota > Metazoa > Chordata > Aves > Passeriformes > Dasyornithidae > Dasyornis > Dasyornis broadbenti. Next base: position 177,880 of record VZRN01001335.1, read on the forward strand.
CGGGGCTGAAGCCCCCATGAGGCAGGGCTTCAGCTCAGAGTTCAGGCCTGACAAACCTCCAGGCTTTCCTCTGCCCGCCGTGCTCCACATGGAGATTTTGCAAGCAGGTTTAACTTCAACAGGTAACATTTTAACTTAAAAACAATTCTGTACCTACTGAAATCAGCTGGTAATGTGTCTGCTCATCCTTTCTTTCCCATAAGAAATTAAGGTTATAGTTAAAGAGGTCTCCTTTGGAGCATTTTCTCATCAAATCTTAAGTGTTTTTGGCTTAGGTCAGGGAAAGTAAAGTTTGAGGCATTCAGAATCTCCTTTATTCATGTTGGTTTCATTGCAGCTTCACAGATTTTAGATACAGGTTCCGGGTGAAACTTAGTTTCTCCAAAATAGTTCCTGGAAAAAGTATAAACTCTCTTCTAGTTAAGTGGCATAAAAAGAGAGAAAAAATTCAAGTATGATTGAAATTTATCTGTTTTTCTTCTACATTTAGGCAAACAGTTCCATTCCTGTAAATTGGAGAGGGAAAACTCTTAAAGACATTTTATGGTCCAGATTCTGTGTTATTAACTGAAATCCATATGGCAAGGGAAAAAACCCCAAAGAATTATGTACCACATATTTTATCTCTCCTACGGCAAGGGAAAAAAGGATGGAAATTGGTGTGTGAATGTGGAGCTGACCCTACAGCTTTGCAGCTAGAACTCATGGGTCTCAACTCTTAGTCATCCCAGGAGCACAGTGGGATGATTTAGAAAAGGAATTACAACTGAGACAAGAGCAATGGGAATTGGAAGTCCAGGGTCCCCTGGCTTGAGAGAGGAGTAGAACCAAATCCAGCAAAAACCACTGGAAGAGCTGCATAAGAACAGACATCAGAAAAATGGCTGAGTGGAACATGCTCCCATCTTGTTTGTGTTTTATTCTGTTTATCCAGAGTGTTTTAAGTAAGAAAATCCCTTATTTGATAGTAATTTTATAGCTATTACTTGCACTTAGCCTTCTGTTCAGAGCACACTAAAAGAAGAGTATCGTGGCCAGTTTATGAGTTCTGTGAAAGGTAGGCCAGCAACAAAGCAACTATTCACTGTTAAAATTAATGGCTAAATGGGAGGGCTCTGTGAGGAGGAAGGGAATCATTTGTAATCCATTGCAGTCCCCAGGTCTCCAGCCTGAGGTTTCTAGAGACAGAGACCCCATTTTCTGACTCAGAGCAGTTACCAGTTTGTGATCTGGGGATTTCCAGGCAGTTTAAGGACTGTTTCTAAGGACACTGCTAAAAGAACAGCTACTGTAGGCCTGAGTTCGGAGCTGTGTTTGCACTGTAAGGTATTTCTGTAAGCAGGGTGCAGGAGAGTCTTGTTGAAGGCTCAGGGAGAAACGGGACCTCCATCCTTAATAACTGAGAGGTGCTCACAGAGCACTTGGTTCCTGACCACTGCAAAGAACAGCTTCTCCCCTTCCTCCGGCAAAGCTCATTCAGCTGGAACCTGGGACTGGTTTGCTGCTCTGAGCAAGGTGATGTTGCTCAGGGCAAAATTGGCCTCAAGGGCTTCTTAGGAGCAGGGAGAAGGAAAGAAAGCTTTTGTTCCTTCCTCCAGAAATGCCATTTCATTGCTGAGGTGGATTCTTTGGGCGCTTCTTGTGGCACATCCGAATGCGGTTTTGCACTCTGCAATGTGTAACTTTGTACCTGTGTTTCTTCCCTAAAGCAAACATGAATCTCCCATGAAATCTGCCCCGATTCCATGGATGTTTAGAGGACGGCACTGAGTATTCTTTGAGCTCTAATTCAAGACTATTGCATAGTACAGCTTTAGAAAGTGAATATGAACGCAAGAGAGTGCTTGCTCTGTAAACTGCTGTTTCCTTTTCGGGAGCTGGGGAAAGCAAGCTGTATAACTTCTTCAAAAATGCAGTTTTTACTGATCCCCTGCTTTTCTGCATGGCATGTTCAGAATGTCAATGCATAGAAAACCCAGACACTTTCCTGCTTTCCTGAGAAACCACTGCTTACAAAAGGACAGGAGCAGGGCAAGGGGATTGTAATTATGTGTTGACCTCTCACTTCCTGAGAGAACTCCATGAAATTCAAAATAATTGCCCAGTGCCCTGGTACATCTTGGTCTCCCTTTGGGATCAATAAACTCGGGGGTCTTTGGCCTCCAAGGTAGCTGACCTCACACACAGACACCATTGGGATCAGCAGGAAGAAGTATCAAAGCTGAGAGGGAGAGCAGTGGTGGTCAGTGCCCCACGTGGCACTGAGGGATCTGGGTCCTTTTGTCTCTTCTGGGCTCCATGGGCTTCAAACCTTTGTCGCTCCTTTGCCAGGGAAGTGCTCTTGCCATGAGATTACAACTTGGCCAGGGGCTAGGAAAAAAACCAAAAACCCAAGGAGGCTGGAGAGAATGAAAAAGAGGGAGAAAAACTTCATAGAGTGCTGGAGAGGCCATCCATGTAAGGTTTGAGTTTCACCTCAGTGTTGGTGATATTTGGTGCTTTCTGAGAGGGGTAAAACACGTAACAACTTCTCCACCAATAAAGCTGATGAGTGTTGGTGCAACCCCTGGCTGTTTTCAGTGGCAGCACTAACTCAGCTCTTCACTCCATGGCTTCTGGGCAGTGCAGATTGATCCTTAGTCCGGACATCTCAGGTTTGAAACATCTTTGCAAGTGGCTGTGTTAGACTGGGGGTGATTTGCTTTTCAGGACAAGCTCTTCAGTCTGTGCTGTTGTTGGCTGCAGTGCTGTATCACTCTCCGTACCCTCTGCTGTCACACCTGCTTTCAGCGGCCTGGCTTCTTCGGGTGAATTGTGCAGAAAGCTGTTTCCCAGCTGTGAGCTGTGTGATTCCAAGTGGGAGCAGACGTGGGGACCCTCCCTATCCCACACAGAGCTCTCCTCACATGGCTCCAGGCCACTGGGTGTTTTCATCAGCATCTGTCCTGCTGGAAGAGTAAAATCAGAAAATTCTTTCTGCAGGAATTAAATTAGAGCCGCATTGTATGTCACACAGCGAGGTGTGGGGTTTTGCAGTTGTCTAAAAATGTATTTAAATACAATATTTTACTGAAAAGCTTATTTCTACTGAGACATGACAAGAGGTAGTTCTGTAAGCTCTGATATTAATAAAAATATTATCTTCTTATTCACATCTCACTTGAGTGACCCCAGTATCTAATGTGGTGCAGGTTCAAAACAATTTTTCTTTTCCATGTGGTGTTTATTTATCAGGACTCTGTTGTTCTCAGAAGGTGCGGGTACATCAGTGTTTTCCCCTCAAACTGCCTATTTTGTGAATTTATAGGATCTGGATGAGTTCTCAAATCAATCAAGAGGTTGTGGGTGGAACAAAAGGAAAAGACAAAAGATAGGAGTAGTGTTTCAAGAAAAATCTGGTTTGTGGTTCTTTCTTTTGATGGGGACTGACTAAAATTGTCTGTTCATTATGCTTCCATAACGTGAGATTTGAATGAAGTTTGGGTTTTGGCTTTTTTTTTGGTGTGTGTTTGTTTCTCTGTTTTTCAATAAGAACACAAAAAGGCAATTTTATTGTGTTCATGCTTTGGAGACTCTGAACTTTGGACAGTAGACTTTTTATTCTTTCCGAAACCTTCATCTGAAATTGTGTTTTTCATGCTTAAAACCATGTTTTCATCTTTGTAATGGCATTGGTAATCACTTGATTTCTTTTTCTCCCCATGAAATTGTTTTATTTTCTGAATGAATGTGAATATACGCCACCAGTGAAGTTCCTGAGCTGCAGACAAAGCGGCTTTGTTTAGTTTGGGGTGTTGTTGCCCACTGATGTGCCCTGCTGGGGGCTGTACAGCAGAAAGGTTTGGTCACTCTGGGCAGTTTTCAAGCACAGACGTCTATGACAACAAGAGTTTAGCAAGTGCAATTCTGTTTCATAAATCCCTTTTTCAGAAGATGCATGCCATTTATTTTCCTTCCAGTAGCCATGAAAAGTCAACTTTTCAGCTCTTTGATTAATTATTGAGGATTTGTAACCTTGTAAGATCCTTGACACCAAAATGCAGAAAGATGACTTGATCCACCAGGGAAAATGCAAGTGGCACATAACTCCTGCCTTGCACCCCATATCAAGCTGTACTAATCTTATGACAGATCACATTTTATGCAGCTTTTCTCTGAAGAACCCTGAGAATTTGCCAGCTGAAATATTCACCTGTAAGGTGAACTGAGGTTATCAGCTCAGTGTCTTAGTTGAGGAAGACACCATAAAACTGCTAGTGAATCTAATGAGCTGGAATGTAACCTTGCTAACCAGTGCTAAGGCGAAACCAAAATGCCACAAATTCTGCACTGGACTTCCCACCTAACTGGTATTCAGTTCGCCTTAGGATTCAAATTAAAGAACTCTGAGTAGTCAGTCATTTTAAATATTCCACTTCTGACAGATCTCCCTCCTATCTGTTTTAAAAAATTGCAGCCTGGCTTTTGAAAGGAGTTTAGGAGCCCTCTAAAATGGCAGTGCATAATTGAGATAGCAGCCATGTGTCATCAGGTTTGCTGCAGCACACTGCCTGATAACCTGCAGTGATCCCGAGCCAGCCCTGAGGACACCCACTCTCTGTTCAGGCTCCGAGGCAGTGAGGAGAGGAGGCACCGTTGGGTCAAGAGTCCAAGCCATTCCTATCACGAGCAATCATATCGGCAGAAACCCCTTCCGGCAAGTGGATTAGGCTTTCTCTCAGATATCTAAGTTGCCCTGAAGCTCTTCTTGGAGGACTGCAACAGAATCATACTCCAGCTTTCATTTTATTTCAGCTGGTTTCTGCCATTGATTTGTGATGCAGACGTTTCAGCCTTTCCTCCTCACTTGTCTGAGTATTTGTCCTTCTGAAGTGTTTAAAACAAATAACAATTCTCTTCTTCACTTGTGTCTAGACAAAATCTGTTTTAAAAAGACAGGCTTTCAGTTTCTCCTCTTGTTACAGTGGTCCCTCAAACTGATATTAGTGAGGAAATCACTCCTTGTAAAACCCCTGGAGTTCTAGAGGAGCTGGGTTACCCTGTGGTCGATATTTCTCTGCCTCCTCCTGACCCTTCTCTCCAAGTCCCAGCTGTGCACTGCCACATCCTGACCGTGGAACACAGGGGGCTCAGGATCAGCTTCAGATTTCCTGATAAAGAGAAGGGGTTTTCCTCTGTCACTGGCCACAGGCAAGGCTGAGGCTCACAGTAACCTTTTTATTATGAGTACTTGTATTGAGTACATGTAATGAGTATTATTAAAGTTTTATCCTTCTTGTTTCTTCTCTCAGACAAGATCCTCCACAAATAAAATTCCTGTGTATAATGTAGCCTCAGCAAATGCTGACTGTGCCTCCCTCAGTCGTCAGGAGCTCCCACAAGTGCTCTCCTACTTTTTGAACCAACACCATTAATTAAAATACTAAATAAACACGGTCCCAGATGCAAAGCTGAGGAATACCAGTAGTGATCATCTTCATGCACAGCATTTTCCCAGTCAGAACAGTTGTAAGGTTTTTATCCCTTTTTTATTTAAAAAAAAAAAAAAACCACCTTACCATTTTTATACTGATCCCTTCTCCATTTTCATCATTCCGTTATTTCTCATCTGGTTCTACACTGCCAATTTTTCACAGGCACAGACTGTGGCATTCAGGTCGTAGCTCCCTTTAGATATAAATAAATTTTACATTATAAGCAAAGCCAAGTGCCTTAGAGATTTCTTATCTGAGGCTGTCTATGCCAACATATTCATAGCCCATCGTATAATCTAGGAAATTTAATTTTTCCATGCTTTTAATAGTTTTTATTGAAAACAGAATAAGAATAAATTAAGTTGCTCAAAGATGAAAAATGCAATAACTAAACAACTCAGACTGAAACAACAAAATAATTCAAGTGAGTGTATCTACAAATTAATCCACCAGGTATGAAGGCAAAGTGTGAAGCTGAAGTTGGGATATTGTAGTCTCATTGAATTAGGCTCTGTCTAATCTGAAGGGTACAGAGCACGCAGAGACACTGAGGTCAGGTGCCCCAGCACTGCTCAGTCTGAAGGCCAAGGACTGAGCTATTGACAGGCAGGAAGCAGCAGTCCCTCCGCGGGGTTTGGTGGGTGTTAAACCCTCTCAGAGGAGCTGGTAACCCCAGGGGCAAAGGCTGGTTTGCATTGTCTTATGGCAACGTTCTCTTCTGTAGCATTGCTGTTCTATCTGCAGTCAGGCAGTGGAGGCTGGGTTAGGATTGGTAAAGCTTGGACTATTCAGGCTGGCTGAAGCAGTGCCTCAGGTGTTTCAGCTGTTCCTCCTGGATGGCCAAGGAAGGGAACAGAGTGGAATCAGTGGAGCCTCCAGAATTGTTCCTTGGCCATTCGAGATGCGTTTTGCCTTCAGACAACCTTTGCATTTTAGAAGTGTCGTTTGCTTCAGGAGCTATTCCCATGGCTTCAAGACCTCCTGGAGCCCATCTGGTCTGTTCCCAGAGAGCAAAATCCTCAGGGTGTATCAGAAAGGATTCAATTCCAGAAATGAGAAGAACAGGATATGTGAGTGGTTACTGCTGTAATGTAACAGCACCAGGCTTCTGACAGAGGTGCTGAGAACACCCATGATTGGTAACCAATCACTATCTAATTTCTTCAAGTTGCCTAATGATCTCATCATGGTTTTTCCATGCACATGTTCTTGTCATTGCAGTTATTTCCTGCGTGCTCCTTTTTTCCCTTTTAAGCAGTTCCCTCAGACCCCTTGCTAAACAGAGATCTGGGAACGACCAGGTCTCAGTGCACAAACTCTTTTTACTTTTTATGCAAAAGATATGGAAAGAATCTGCAGTATAATTTATGTACAAAGAGACTGTGCATATGTGATTAAAGGTTTCAAAGGGCCGACTTAGATCAAACCTCATGATTTTCGTCTGCAGAACCCCTTTCACCATGGCTTGAGTCCCGATCTTTGAATTTCTTTCTATGACTGATTGGCCTGGTATGGTCACCTCTGTGAGAGCTGGCAGGACCTCAGGCAAGATAATGGACTTCTCTGCTGTAATTACCCATCCTTTAAGGGAATATTCTAGAAAGGTTTACATTTGCCTATATATTAATCTATGGATTAATTTTCTGTAATGCAATAACTCTTGCCTCTATATTAATCAATGGATTAATTGTCTGTAATTCCATAACAATTTTGTTACTATTACTGAGCAGTGAAGAGCAGTGGCTTCAAACAATCAGCCAGCTCTAGGAACTCTGAAACCTGCATGCTTGAGGAACTTTTTCTACCCTTAAGCATGGGCCATCTGTATGAAATTCTTTTACCTGGGAGAATCTGAGCCTGTACTTCCCTCAGTGTGGGTGTGTGCAGCTCCTGTCGGCACGAACGGCAAAATTCATAAAGAAAGTAGACCCTGAAGCGTTGTTTTCAGAGCCAGCAGCACAGCAGATCCTACAGCTGTGTGTTTGTAATTGTGCCACGGTGAAACAAACCCGGGAGCACGCAGAGAGACTTGGAGATTTCCCACCTCCCTGACAGCTTTTCTGACTAATTCAGCTGTGCTGGCAAGTCCTGCCAGGTACCACATGCTATTTTCAGAATCAAGTGGGTCCAGCAGCAGCCAGGAGGCTCCAGTGGTGACGTTTCCCCTTTGTTTCAGAGAGGTGTATTTAACCCTGCTGCCATCTCTAATGGCCGCTGTGTGGGTGTGATGTGACATAAAAGATCCTTTTGAATATTAACGAAACTTTGGCTTCTTTCTGCACAATTGTTCTCTCCCTAGATTCTGACTCCAGGAGTTTAAAATACAAATACCTAAAGGCCTGTTCCGTAGGAGTTCTTCCCTTTTTGTAAGAGTGTCTGGGAATCTTGCTGGCCTGGGAAAATGGCCCGGTTTGATGTTTAATTGCCAGTTCTGTCTCCCTTGAGGGATCTCACTGCAGCTCCACCCCAGCAGCTCCACCCCAGCACCCCACCTGCCCTCGCTTTCCTTGCGCCAGGGGTTCTTCTCCACCGGGGTTTTCTGCAGCACTGACTGCACAGTCAGCAACTGGGCAGGGCAAACTTCGCCGTTCCTCTTGTGATGTCCCACTGGCACCTTCCAGCCCTGACCCTGGATGAGGGCTTGGTACTTCCCTTCCTTTCCTCCCAGAGGAGCTCTTTCTGCTCTTTCCCAGCTGGAATGTAATTAGATTTGAATTTTATTGTGAAGAAAATGCAGTAATAACATAAAGAAAGAGTAAAGATTTACTCTTTCTGCAGGATTGTTTGGTTTTGTTTAAGATACAGAGTAAACAAGGAAGGCTTCTTCTAATGAGAAATTAATTTATTCTAACAAAAAGAAATGAAAATATTCCTGCAGAAGAGTGCAAGAGAGGTAATATTTTATGCATAAAGACTACTGGATTAACTTGAGTGACCAGTCTTCTGTTTTATGCAAAGCTTTTATGCATAAAAATTAATGCAGGTAAGAGCCATTACTCAAGTTTCGAGTCATTTTGCCTGGGAGAGCATTCCCTTATATTTGCTCTGGAGTCTCTGTATTCTTCTAAAACAGGAGAGGATTTTAACTTATTCCTTTGGAGCCCACTGAAGGCTTGTCTGGTGTCCTGCACTTCTCTTGAGGCTGCTCTCTCAATGTGTGTCAAGGTGGCCATGGGCTTCTTTAAAGCAGAGCAGTGTGAGCGCTTCGGTGTACGATGGAGTTAGGAAGTGGATGGGCTTGGAATGTGGATTTCACAGCAGCATGGCCATTGCCTAGCACTGAAAGTTTGGAGAAAATTGAGTTGGTTGCTTTTCAAAAGTTGCCAGAACTTATTTTGTATATTAGCAAAACAATTTTCCATTCTCTGGCTTTGTTGTTACAACCACCTAAACCATCTGTCAGCAAAGGAAGAAAACAAATTACCCTGCAGGTGATACTCGGTATCAGAATGCTCCGACTAAATGAGTCAAGTTGGGCAAAATTATAACTAACTAGAAACTGCATCTCCTGATGTCAAGTGTCGGAACACTTTTGGTGCATCGTATTTTTCTGCTTTAGCACGTTTATAGCAGAATCTTCAGTGAGTCCTAGAAGGAAATAAACCCTGTTTAATGTCTGTGAAAGTGAAAACAGAGGTGTTTTTCTTGCACTGTTTAAATGTCTCCTTGTGTTAGTATTGCAGTGCTCAGCATAAAAGTCTAAATGGATTTCCTCAGCTAACAAAGTGAAATAGTCCATAATATCCCCCCGCTCCTGCAGCACCGGTGCCAGATCGTGCCATTAGAAGGATGATAACTTACAGGAATAACCATAATTCAGTCAAACTTGAAATAAAAACGGTGGGAAATATGTTGCTTTGGGGGAGATGAAAATACACCAGCAATATTGATCTCAGTACCATATGATGTTCTTGCTGCATTCCAATGTGACAGGACAAAACAGAAAAATGAAGAGCTGGCTGCCTGTCACGTGACTCAGCAGCATTTTGGAAGCAGGGATGTTGCTTTGTGTCTGCTCCCAGTTCTGTCCCCTCTTTCTGCTTAGGAAGAGGTACAAAAGCAGAGTCTCCTGGCTTTCTGGCTGTTTGCTTTGCTAAGGGAAGTTTTGGGGTTGTTTGTTTTGAATAAAAAGCTGTTCCTCGAGGCTAGGACATAAAAGAGGTTTGGCAGTGAAAGAGCTTGTTGTTCAGAGTGGGTAATTCTTCTCTAAAACTAATTCTTTTGAAAGATCTGTAGGACCCTGTCCTTCTCTCTCCCCTAAATTTGTGCTTTTCCTTTTTTCTTTAGGAACTGCAGCGATTTCATTCTTCCATGCCAAGAATGAGGCTTAGACCCAATATAACCATAAGGACTGTATCAAAAGGTGATGAAGCCTTAAGGGTAGCCACATCTGAAGATTCTTGTTTACTTGGAAATATATCATCTATAAATCTTCATCTATTGATGAATGTTGAATTCATCTAATCAAACAAACATATTCCTAAACATCATTCCTGATTTCATTTACAAGCCTTGGGCAGAATTTTACAAAAAAACCCAACTAAGTGAACAAAAATGATTCCCTCTCTTTGGCTAAAGACAAACTTAATACTTGCTTTCAATGCAGAAGCTGTCACTGAAGGTGATTAAGCATGCTCTAATTTATTGTAGTTTACAAGCCAATAGCAAAAAATACATATATATGTGTGTAAATATATATATATCTATATATCTATATCTTGTGCAAATCCATATGGTGCTATGGAAGCATTCCTCTCCAGTATGTTTAGAAAATGACTGTCTGTGCCAGTGCTTGAAGCATTTTCAGAGTAAGCCTTTGACTGGTGCCATAACGATCTGTTGTTCTCAGATAAAAAAATCCTGGAAACAGCTGCAGACCTGGAGCTGTGTCTGTCCCCAAGATCATTCCTGGGGCAGAGGTGCCGTGGTGTGGCTGGGCACAAATATCAGTGCTTCTTGCAGTTGTTTGCAGTGGAGTGCCTGTGTTTATTCCAGCAGCCAGAGGAGCTGTACCTGCCCTGCTCTCACACGCAGAGCTGGGAGCTGGGACTGAGGGCAGGCAAAGGGCCTTGCCTGGGGGGCTCCTGCTGCTTGTCCCGCTCACCACGGAGCTGCAAACTAGGACAGCACTGTAGAGGCAGCCCAGTGCTGAAAGGAATGCACAAGTTCAAGTATTTTCTCCCTTTTGTGATGTTTTGATGATTTTTTAAGCTCTTGTAGCTCTTTTAGGAGTGGCAGGAACTTCTCCTCTCATACCTGTGACACACCAAACCGCACAGCAATTCCTTATCACGTTCACTTTGCTACCTGCATTTTGCATGTGAGGTTTTCTGTTGGAGAGGATTAGAAACCCTGAAACTTTTCTTTCCCCATTACTAGGGTAGGGCTGTGTGTAATATCTTTCACAGTTCTGGCTACCAAGCTGTCGTCATCTCCCTCAGTCGTGTTTGTGTCTGAGGACGTGCTGCTGGCACCATTTTGGTTGAGCTGTGCTGTGCCTCTTCTCCTTCTGTTCTCATGCTGATCCAAGTCCCAGATCTTTCCTTAACAGGAAAGTGCATGTTATGTTTCTGTCATTGCAAATTCTCATTTTAGTTGAATAATCCTGTTTTTAACTCTCCCATCCATCATCAAGAGGTAGCCCAGCAGGACTTTGTTGTGAATGCCACGCATGACGATCCGTGTTTCATCGTCTCTCCTGGCAACGTGTGCAGCCTCAGAAACCACAGCCTGCACATTCCAAGTGGGACACTCCCAAGGATACGAGGCAGCGTGGCGCTTGGGGCAGGGGCAGGAGTGCAGGAGGCTGGTGCTCATATTTTTGGTTTATTTTTGGGTAAGAAGGAGAATCTGGACAAATTGTTGGGAATGATAGGAGGTGAGGCGTGCAAGAAGATTGCAGTACAGGCAGGTGGCTGTACTTAGCAGACACTGCCAGCAATAAGATTTTTATCTATATTTAAATTGCCTTAATGAACAGGCTGGTTTGTATTCAAAACTGTTTTCACAGTACACAAAAATGGCAGAAGAAATATTGCTTTGAGAAAAATTCAGTAATATCTGGTGAAAGACAAGTGTCATCTGTTTATTCAGTGTGGATTAATTATTTTCCATGTGTGATTTCCAGAAGCTTTTGCCTGTACATAGTCTTTTGAGCAAATAAATCATGTACTTTTCTAACAATTCTAAAATTCTGATCTGCCATTTTTGTCCCCCTTTCCATCCCTTCAGTTCTGCAAAGAAGCAGAATGTTATCCCCCATATGCCACATGAAACCTTCAGTAAGTTTTTAATATTCTGTACAGAAAGGGAAGTTTGGGTGTTTATGTCTTTTTTATATTTTTTTTTTTTTGCTTTTTTTCTTTTTTTTCGGTGGAGTGGAGGGTTTGGGGATGGGATCCTTTGACAAAAACGTCTCATGAGACTCTTACCTTGTTCTGTTGAATGTGCAGAAAAATTACAGCTTTGAAGACACTGTAGTCTGGTAGAAGACAATTTATCCACTGAATGTATTAGGCCAGATCCTCTGCTGGTAATTATCTGTGTGGAGCTAAACAGATTTACACCAACAATGTGTGTGGTGCTGCTGTGTGAAGGATGTGGGTTGCAGGAAATGTGCTGAGACGTTGGGAGAAGCAGAATTGGGTGTGCTTAAGAAGTCTAGTTTCGAAATGCAATTATATTTTTACATATTTCTGTATGGAAATGATCTTCCAGGACAGGAGAATCAAGATGTGTGAATAACAAGTCATTCAAGGATAAATTGTTTGGGCTAGAAAGGACTTCTGGAGATCATCTAGTCCAACCCCCAAGGAAGACAATATATAGATTTTTTTTTTTCCATTTTCTTTTTACCTCTTTCCTCACTGAATCTTTCCTTTTGTTGCCAGTATGCACAGAGTGAAACTTTTAAAAATATATTCACCGGGAATACAGGCAAATGCACTCTAAAGGATGCTGACTGAGATGTGCTTCTGTTCCGTCTCATCAGATTGGTGGGGTGAGGAAGGAACAGAAAGAACCAACATGCTTTCACCTTGGAAATTTTCCGGGGTTGAAGACCTTGGGTCCTTGTTTAGATGCTGTGGCTGTGCTCAAACACAGAGTTTTGTGAAACTTCTTGGATCAAACTCCTTGCTGTGTGTGCATGCAATGCAGTCCCTGCTGCCTCTTGCTAGCGGTGCTTTTGAAGTCTGTGTGGCCCCTGTTTGTACAGCAGAGCAGCTGGGAGTGCTTGGGCCGCTCTGCAAACGCCGCCTTCGGGATCAGGAACTCGCTGAGCTCTGGAACTCACACACCTCTGCTCCTTTTCTCTGCACCTTTGCCAGCACAGAGCCTGCAGATGATTCCTTTCTGGAGATCTGTGAGCTGTGCAGCTGCTCCTGGAGCTGATCATGTCTGCACACACCCAGCAGCTCAGGCAGCTGAGCAGAGCCCGTCTTTAGGACCCTGAGGAACTCAGGAGCAATTCTAGTGCAGTGCCTGCAGTGATTAGAGCCGTAGAGGAGTTTAAATGTAGAGAAAAAACCATCAGTGAGTTTTACTGAGTGCTAGCAATTTAAACGTGGTGCATGCCGAGTGTGCTTACCTGGGGAAATGGGGGGAGTTTTAATCCTCGGCTTGGAAATCAAAGCATCAGCCCATACCCAGGGAAAGCTGATGGACCTTTTGTTTCCAAACACTGTACATAGCTCAGGCTTTCTGGCAATGGCCCTGGGATTATATTCATTCCTCCTGAAGCTGCAAATTGATTAAATTACATCAGTGAAAGGCCACTAATGACATGTTTTAGCTTGCTTTCTATTGCAGCAGCACGTTAATCTTACATTTGGAGTTGGAATGACGTGGTGGCTTCTGTTCCACGGAGCTGTTGGTCACACACGGTCCAGTGAAGCCTCTGACCACAGCTCCTAGAAAACAAGGGAGGAAAATCCTGCAGTCCTGCTTCAGATCCATGTTGATACTGGTGGAATAAGACTGCTTTGTTGCAATCTTTTTCATATTTATGTGGAATTTTAACAGCGCTCTCCAGGTGTGGTGCTGAAACATCTTTTCCCAAAAGTCGTTCTGTTTCTTCTGAAGGTTTCAAAACCATCCTGTGTGTGTCACTGAATTCTGGGTTTGTGCATACTGAAGTGTTGATACCCATCGGTGAAACCACAGATTATCTTTCTTCTCCCCATGTGAAAAACCCAAGCACACAGGGATGGGTTGCTCTGGCTCACTGGGGACTCCTGTCACGAGCTCTCAGTAGAATCTCATCTGGTTTTATGCCTTGAGTGCTCTGCAGCTCAACTTTATATGACAATAGCTCTATGTGCTCCCTTCCTACCCTGTTTCCTGAGCTACAGTGAGACATTTTGACACCTCAGGAGAACTTCCTGTATCTTGCATCCTGTCCTTTCCCTGTGTCCCTCTGCCACCACACTGCCTCTAGTTTTAGCTCCCCACTGGTGTCTCTTTCTCCTGGGTGGCAGCAGCAGCCCCTGTGGCTCAATTAAAAATATTTTTTATGGTACCTCCATTGACTCCAGGGACCTGAGTATATACTGTATAATCAGTGTATTGTTAAAATGCTTGTGTGAAATATTTCAGATAATCTGATCTGAATTGCGGAGTTAATGACAAAATATTTAAACAGCTACATATTCATATAATTCCCTTGACTTTAAATGAGATCTAGGCATTACTTAAAGCTGCACCTTAGAAGTCTTTTTATCTCTAAAACTTGTATAATCAGGCCTAACTCAGTATTGTACCTAAATTAGTATCATTTACATTTTTGTCTTCCCATCTCAATATAAACCACGATCATTTAGGTTCCCATTTAGATAATCCCTAAAATGTGCTTCACATCTCCTTTATGCACTGCTATTGCCATTTGATTAAGTGAATTCTTCCAGCAGCCTCAGGTAACAGCACAGTTATGCCTCAGTTCTGAGCAGCCTTCACTGATTTGACTCTGGAGTCCCAGGCCAGGTTTTCTTCAAAGCTTCTTTGCTGTGGGAGCTCCATGAGCCCTCATTTCTCGCAGTGCGATTCCGCAGGGTAGCGAAGCATTTGGGAAAACTTGGCTGTAGCTGCTGGTGTGGAGGCATGCAGTCAATTCCAGGAGTTTATTTCCTCAAGTTCTCTCAAAGTTGGGGGATGAGGAGTCCCTTTGGAATATGTAACTAAGGCAGCTCTGAAGTGAATAGTTCTGAAAATCTCTGTTGGGGTCATGTCTTGGCAATGTGGATCACAAGCAGTGGCAAAGCTGGAACAACAAGAGAAACATAGAAATTGCCTTTGAAAGAAATTTTGAGATTAAATTACAAAAAATAGGTTGTTGAGGTTTAAAGCTGTTGAGGTTAAGTATCAGATCATTTTGCTCGTCAACTGTGTAGCTGTGTATGTCATTTGAAATGCAATTATACAAGTTCAGAATTTGATATCGCTTTTTTTAACATCAGTTTTCACAGCAGGAGTAAAATTGAAAGCGATGAACCACAGCCCCTGAAAATTGGCTTCTCATAGGAACTTCAGGCTGCAATTTCTCCTGTTATTGGCTAGTCTGGGAGCACAGTCAGCCCTAAATAAACTGCACTTCTTTTTAGTCGTGTGAGTGATTGTCCTGGTAGTAGTAAAGCTGTGATTTATTTCCTTGAGGAATTTCATTGTATCTGTTCCTTTCTGTGAGGTTCTTGAAGGGCATTTTTCACATAAACCAGCTTTACTCTGTCAAGCAACAGAGTCACTGGGAACCAAGGCTCCAGAAATCCTGTAGGATCCTCCCACTCAGTCTTGCCTGGCAAGCCAATTAGCTTGTTATTTTTATCTCTAACCTGATTTGGAACTAATTGTAAATTACTATTTTATCATTCTGTTTTCTGTGATAAATGCCCTACTCAATTATTATTAGATCTGCTCCTAGGACAGCTGAATCTCCTTCTATCTATGCCATACCTTGTGGCTTTGCAATCTAAGGAGGAGACAGAAGCAGCCTCATCCTGCTTCAGGATTCTTGATTTTGGTGCAGAGCACGGGGGAATGTGTCCCCCCTTTGAGGCAGGCAGGATTTTCTAGCACACCCTTGAGTGTGGTGAAAGTACCTTTCTGTTTGAAGGTTCGTGTCAGTGGTTTCATATCTGTCAAGTTGCCTTCAAAGCAAAGACCAATTCTCTACACTAAATTCAGAATGTTTGAGCTGCTTCACATTTTATTCCAAAACAGCGTTCTCTGCTTTTTATGTGATTTTTATTTTTAATCTCAGGGTCTGCCATGAGGTAACGTTCATCATAAAGCTTGAAATGCAGGTTTTACCACAGAGTGCACCAGCCTTCAGTGCAATTTTGAAGCAAATCTCTCAGTCCTTCCCATTTACTGCCCTTTGCCTCACATCACTGGGTGGTGGCTCCGAGCACACAGACCCAATTCCTTCTGGCTCAAACTGAACCAGAAACACCCGTGGATGTCCAGTAAGCAGCCGGAGAATGGTGGCTCCTGGCTCCACCCCAGAGCTCAGCCAGGGTCACACACATTGCAGAGGCTGTGGCCTCAGCACCAAGGGTTTTGCTGTGCAGGTTTCTCCTGCCTCACTTCTGCACCAACACCGAGGTGTCAGTGAAGCTTGAACAGAAAGGAGGGCCATGCTCGGAGAGGCTCCTGCTTGCCCCGTTTTGGGAAGTTCATTGGAGGAGCAGGATCAGAGAGGCCAATAGCTCAGCTCATTACCATCTGCCCTCTTCCCCACTGCTCCTGCTGTGTGCTCAGGAGCTGAAGCTCTTGCCAGCTGTTCCAGCTGTGCCGAGTGAGAGTCGTGCTCCCGCTGGCTGAGCTCAGTCACTGGATGTGAGCAGCCAGAGCATGGGGCATGGGCAGAAGCGGCAGCAGAGCAGTTTGCAGTCTGGCTCTGCAGCGTGTGCCCAGGCTGAAGCTGCTCTCAGGTACGGCTCCCAGGAATCATTGGGCTCACACTCAACTGGAAAGACCCCCGAGGAGGGACGGAGTTCATTGGGACCACAGGCACTTCCCAAAGCTTGGCTGCCTTGCTCCATGTAACTTCTGTCACAAAATGCAAGATTCATCTACCCAGATTTAATCCTCTGCATCTGAGCTTTTCTCACTCCACAACAGTGTCAAGCACAAGCAATTCTTTTCCACAGGCAGCTGAGTTCATGGAATCGTGTATTGAAAAGTCTCACGCCAAAGTGAACTTGGTGCTCCAAATCCCTGAGATAAGGCCTTTCCCTTTAGCATTTTAGTCAAGGCCTTTGCTCCAGCAAATGTTTAGCACTGTAAGTAATTGATAGAGACTGCTGACATGATGAAACTGTGGCAGGTTCAGCCTAATCTGAAAAAAATCTCTGAAAACATTAACGGCATGAGCTGACCCAGTGAATCATCAGAAAAGCAAAGCCTGATGCAAATGTTGTGCACAGCAAGTAGAAATACTCCTGGCGTGTTTCAGAAGGACAACAGCGAGAAGAAACAGAACCGGCTGCTCAAAGTGGAGCGTTTTCCATGTTTTCCACGAGAGCTGTTCCACAGAGACCCCCTTGGTCTGTTTGTGAATATCCCTCTGGCAACTGGGACCAGTGTGCAGATGGCAAAATACCATGACTGCTTTTGGCATCACAAAGTCATTTCTGTATTGAAAGTGTACAAAGTCATGATCTTATTGGAAAAGTTCTGAACATCTGAGTCAGAGCCACTTGGTAATTGACTCAAGGCTTGTATGATTCAAGAGCTCTACGTGGTTAGAAAAGTTGTTCGAGATTCTGGTGTTGGAAGCCCTTTTCTCTAAGCAAAGAGAAGCTGGAGGAGACTGGGGACTGATGAGAGTCAGAGAGGAAAGAGCAGGTTTGTGGACAGCCAGATAACAAAACAAATATAAATAATATCAAGCAGATATCACTCGATTCGTGTATTTTGAAAAGTGCCAATATCTGTGAATTGCAGTGCTCAGCACTGACCACCTGACTGACACCCTGTTTGCCAAGGCGTCATTTCTGGGCTTTATGGAGCCACTCCGAATCTCTGAGCAGATTCAATCAGCTGCATTTCTTAATGAACAGCTCAAGCTGCAGGTCTGTCTCTAATACCAGGTGTAGATGGCACTGCCCACTGAGACCAAGTGATATCCCAGTGAGAGTTGTCGTGTCTGTAGCATCTTTGGGTTTATTAAGCCTTGAAGGAAGTTTGGAACTACAAAAATAAGAGAAGTCACAGGATCCTGACAGCTAAACCATTTTCCTGGCTGTGAAAACGCCAAAACAGCCATGTTTTGTGGTGATCTTTTCTATCTTTAGGCTGTTGCAGGCAATAAAAAAAATAAGGCTTCTCTCCTTTGACTCATGCACAAATTTGCATTCTTTATGGAAAAGGATGCAAAAATGTTTTTTAATTTTTAGAAGTGTCTGTTTCATGATGTAACACTTATTGATAGAAAACCCCACATGTAGCCTCTAGTGATGTAGTTTTAAAATAATACCTACATGTGCTTGTATATTCATATAAATATATTTTTATTTTTGTTAATTAAATTTTAGTTAGGATCACCTACATAATAATTTGTTCTGTAGACAGTGGTTGCAATAACCTACCTTGAAAAACATGAGCCCAAGAATTTCACCTGAGAATTTCCTCAAGACTGCCCTTCATGTTGAGCTAATGGATGTTTCTCCCAGTGAAAGCCAACCTAGAGGAAAAACCTGCAGCAGCAAAGAACGTTTTACATCTTCTGGTAATTGTTCTGGCTTATTCCCGTGATGAACAAGCTGCACCTCTACCAGTCTGAACAGTTCATCAGCCTTGAGCCTTTTTGTCTTTTCATGCCTTTGCCAGGCTTGAAGAGCAACCAGCAACTCCTTGTGTATGTGCTATAGACATGATCAGAGCAGAGCTAAAGAGATTGGCCCTTTAAATCTCCGCATGAGGAGATTGCGTTTTGTTCCCCAGATCCCAAATTATTATTTTGGCTCTTCTTCCTGAACCTTTTCTGTTTTCTTTGTGGGGAAGGGTGGATACCAGAAGCTGGCACAGAATGTTGCAACATGAGAGGGATGCAAAACTTTGTGGTGGGATTGGGTTCATGCAAATCGTGAGGGAATTGTTTCCCTTTTCATCTGAATCTGTGGTGCTCTTGCCGAGATTGGAACAGCGTGGGGTTTGTTGTGCTCAGTTGTGGAGCTGGTTGGGGGCTGATTGCTTCACTGGAGTTGTCTGGAGTGAGCTGCTGGTAGTAACAGGAGTGAAATGTCCCAAGTGCTGTATTAATCTTTATTAGATCAGTAATGCCCAGGACACACATCGCTGGGATTGTAGCAATGGCAATTACCATGATGTTTTGCAGTGTTCGAGTACTTCTGTCCCAAAAGCACTTTAGCTGACACATGTAGATGACATTTAGTGGGAAGCCTCCTATGATTCATATTTGTTGTAAATACAATTTTTTTTAAATATTTCAGCAAATAATCCTAGAGAAATTAGACATTTGTGGCTTGTAAAGGTCTGAATTAGTGGAAATAATTTTCTGGAGTTTATCAGATGTCTCACAGCTTTGGAATGTAAAGTTTCCTGTGTAGGATTCATCACTATTTTATAGCTTGCTTGAGTGAATCACATAGCCTTGATTGGCCTCTGAATAAAGTGGCTGCAATTCTCATAAACATGTATTTAGAATAAAACAGAAAAATGGGACTTCTTGGTTTCAGGTAGCTCACCCTGACTGTCTTTGTAAGCAACCTCACTGTGTACAGATTTCTTGTAGTTCACTCTCATTTTACAGGATCAATTCTAGTGTAATATTTGTAATATTAAGACAAATTCACAGCTGCTCTTGGCTATGATCAGAAGATGGTTTATTGGCTTCAGAATTATTTCCTAATATTGTGCTAAATTTCTCCAGAGGTGTCCATACGAGAGTATTGTTTGCTTTGGTCGTGTTCTGTGTTTGGGAAGAACAAGTCAGCTCCCATACAAGCTCCTTAATGTTCATTCTGGGTGCATGTTTCAGCCCCTGGGCCTAATCTCTGTCTGGTTACAGCAGCAAAAAGGCAAGTTACACTTCTTCTTGCCTGCTTTTATCATGGTGCCATGATATGTAGTTTTTCCTCCCTCCAAAAGAAAATGGTGATAAATGTATTTAGTAAAAAAACAGGGGGATATGCTCTGAATAAAATATTTATTTTATTACAGTAGCAATCTAATAAAAGGCAGAGTTTTTACTGCAAAACGAGATCTTTTTATTGGACATTGGACTCGGAATGATCTACCAGCAACTGTGTCTTCCCTTTGGTGTTTTTGGCTGGGCAATTGAAATTTCTTGTCTTCTCTCTTCTCATGGGGCAGCTCCTCCCCGTCCTGTCCTGCTCTAATAACCTTGTTCAGTACTGCCAGCAATCCTGCTGGAAGATGGGGGATATGAAGACATAAAGGGCTCCCAAGTTTTTACCGACAGCTTTCCCCCAGGTTGTTGTTCAGCAGGTTGGGTGCTTCCAGTGCAGACATTTGCCCTGCTCCATCCTCATTTGTGCTTCCTTTCAGCCTCTGTGCCAGCTTTTCCTTCCTCACTCCTTCCCAGCCAGGGAACCTTGCAGCAGCCGTGGTGGCTGAGAGTGAGTTGTGCTGTTTGCATTTATCCCACCCTGGGAGCTCCATAAATGAGCCATTCCATCCCAGGATCCTCTGACCCACTGATCTTCCCCTTTTTACTGCACTTATTTTGTATGAATGCAGTCGCTGGGTGTTGTGCAGGTGCTGTTCATGTAAATGCTGTGTGCAAATGGGATCTGAGAGAGAGCCCTGGCGCCTCTCGGAGCTGCCCAGCTCCCTCACTGAGATCTCCTCTGCCTTGGCTACTGCTCAGTCTCCTGGCATCCTAGGCCGGTTTCCTGGAGACTATCATTTATATATTTATTATTTATCTACAAAAGTACTTCTTTCCATTGAAATAAAGCTTGTGTTTTGTCATGCTTTCTGCTTTCCTTTTAGCATTTCATGCTATACTCTTGAGTAGTTGCTTGGATCACTTCTTCTTCCTTTTAAATGCAATTACTGAATCTGTCTCACTTTAAGACTGGAATCTGAAGGTGAAATCTATTACAAATTTCTGATTTCAGAACAGGGCACTAAGATATAGAGATATTTTAGCATTTGGAGCCATAGAGTGGCTGTTCCCCATTTGGCTGTGTTGAACTCTTCCACCTTTTCCTCTTCCCCACGACTCTTTTCATGTGAACACCGAACGGTGTTAATTTGCCATCCAGCACATGAGCCTGGATGAAACAGAAAACTGAAAAGGAAGGGGATTTTATTTTCTAGATTACTTTTAAGCCCTGTCTTATTTTCCTTGTAATGTTCTCCCACTTCTTGCCTTAAAAAAAAATCAGGTCTGAAAAATCTTTTTATTTTATTGTTCTTTCCTTCATATAGTTCAAATTGATTTCTGGAAGTTCTGACTTTCTCCCTTCACAATTTACATTTGTAAGTTGTACCTGCCTCTTTCCAATTCATACTTTTTACAAGTCCTTTTAGGATTTTCATTTGCACTATTAACCTCCTTTGGGGTGGTTATTCCTTTGGAGCCCCGTTTTACTGAAATCTCTGTGTTTGGTGTTGCCATTTTAGAAACAGTAATCTATTTACAAATTAAATACATTCTAAACCTTCAAGTTCAATTTCAAAAGTTTTTCAGTCCAATTATTTTCAGTAAACAGTTACCATGGCTACTCAAAGATTCTTTTAAAGTCAAGACTGAGCCCCATGTTTGTTCACCATTCTGTTGAATTTACATTGAATCACCTGATGTGCATTTGCTCCAAGGTTGTTTGGTCAGCTCTCCCTGTAATGTCCTTATCTCGAATCAAAACCACAGCGATATCTCTTCATGAGAACTGGCTCAATGTTTTGGAAAGAAATGCGGCAGCTCTCACACTTAATGACTGTGTGAATGCTCCCAGCAACAGGAACATTTCTTTTCCCCTCTCTGTCCTGAGAGTGAATTCCTGTACTGACACGATTTCTAGAAGCAATAAAATTGAAAATCTTTCTCATTAAATCCAGTCCTAGAATGCTCTTGAAAATTTTGAGCAAACTCATTTGTTTGCTCATCTTTCCCCAAAATTACTTCATCTCAGACAAATTCTCTTCTGTCCATGCTACTCACATTTCTATTGTCTCTTTGTTTCATAACACAAGTATATCTGTATGTCTGCACTTTATTCCCATGATTTATTTTTATCACTTTTCATTATCGTTTTCCTTAGATGTTTTCATTAAATGATGTATTAGACGGGCAGGTTAATTATTAGCTATTCAGACAGCAATCTCACACAACAGTAAAATATTTCACTTACATCATCTTGCTATTTATTATTTATTTTTCCTTTTATTAGCTATATTTTTTATACTCCTCAGGGAAAAGCTGTATTGCATAATTCCAGCTATAAAATGTTATATTTGTGTAATAAATTCCAGTCTTTGCCTGTTCATGTGCACTGGTAGTGATTTTAATAACATTATTTCTTCCATGGCTTTTGCACCCAAAAATGGGTCCACTTTTTCCCTCAAAGGTACCTGAGTTGATCTAATAAAAAGTACTTACATTTTTGCATTATTTGTGGTGGAATCAGCAGTTTGCAAGCTGCAACAATTAATATGAATTCCAAACTAACTTGGAAGGAATAGTGGATTTCTTTCAGCGGGTGAACAACAGATTTTTACCAGGTTGCAGTAGAATTAGTGTTCCTGGAAGATTACCTGGATTCTGGAAATCCTGCCCTCACCTGCTCCAGACAGCAGCTTGAAATCTTCGCTCTCAGCTGAGAGTGCCTCCTGTCTGGAGGGTGACAGGGAGCAGCTGTCCTGCTTCAGCCCAGGCTGGCGTGGCCAAGCACCCTGAGAACAAAGCAGCATTTGGAACTGCAGAAGGGAATGAGAGGGGCACCAGAGGCCAAAAATTTCATATTAATAGGAAAAGGTAAAAGTTGCATCAAAATTTGTGCTCTTCTAGTTCTAAAAGGTAGCACATTTGTAACGGTGCATGCTGAGTGTAAACTCTTGGAGACCCTTCTCTGGTATCAGTATGGAGAAAAAATGAATTATTAAAAATTGTCTGAATTTCATCTTCATAATCTGAGCAGGTTCAATTAGTTGAGAGATCAGTTTGCAGTCTATGTTTGCACTTGGCTTGCCAGGCATGTTATTTTTATATTGGTTGCTGGGTTTAGTACTACTAAATAAATATGTAAGGTTGTTCACTCTCTGTAGGGACAGTTGCAGTGGCCACGGTCACTCCAAACCCTGGTGGTGGATAATTTATGAATCATAGACAAAAAATACCTTTCTAACTGAATGCATCTTTTCATCTGTGTCATGTGCTGTAGGTAAAAGTGTGCCTGTGAAAAATAGCTTGTGCAGACTCTTCTCCAGGTCTTCCCTTCCATTTAGAGGAATGAACGGATTTAATAACATCTGTAAACGTCCATTTTTGTGGCTGAAGCATCACCTAGGTCATAGCTGGTTCCTGAGTGATCATTTTAAACACCTTTCCCAGTTTTTTTTCCCTGTGTGTGAGATCCTGTGCCTGTCCTTGGCTGCTTTACAATGCGGGTGTACTTCCCCCTTTCCATGGCCTGTCCTCAGGGAATGTTTCTGGGAGGGCTTTTGGGGAGAGCTCTGCACTCCTGCTGCTGGCAGCTCTGTTGGTTTGTGTTGCTGTTTATTTGCTATGCCAACAGAACACAGAGAATTAACAGATTGATTGCACCGCTTCCCAGGAGCCCGAGGACGCATTCCCTGCCTTTACAAAAAGCAGCCTTAGATGGCAATTTTCCCCCATGTGGATAGCACCTGTCTAATTGAGGCCGGTGCTCCTGCTGACTGATTCAATCACCTGATCCAGGCACTTCAGGGCATCAGGACATTCCTTCCTGGTTTCCAGGAAGATGCCTGGCAGGGATGAGCTGTGTGCACCAGGCAGACAGCAGCTTCATCGCTTGTGTGTACCTGGGGGCTGCTCGCTGCGCTGGGCTGGGGCTGACCTGGATCCTGATCCTTCTTGCCTGGTGAGCCTCTCTCACCACTGTACTCGTTGTGGTGTTAAAGTGTCAAGGACAGCGCTAAGGAAAAGTGAATATTCAGCACCATTGAGAAGATGTGTGGGTGTCATTCCTTTGCTTTTTAGCAGAAGATACCACTTGGGTGTCTTGAAGCGCTCTTGGCTAGTTGTGCTGTAGCACATTATGGCAGGAGAGTGAATTTGTGTGATTATTGATTACTTCTGTGTGGGGACAGCTGAGGTGTTCGGCCTGTTGCTATTCAGATGAATCAGCTGCTGGTCACTTTGTGCTGACTCACTCCCAGAGCTGGATGTGAGTATTTGGATGGATTTACAGTAACTTCATCCTTTTTACTCAGGGACAGCCAGTGCGCAGAAGCGTTACAACTGACTTATTGTTCTGCTGTGTCAGGTAACAAAATATTCTGCTCAGGAAGATTTGGTTTCATTACATAGGTCGAAACTCTTAAAAGGAATTCCTGTCAGATTTTTCTTCCCAGTTAACCCAAGTGACACATGTGAGCATCTTTGGATGTCGTTGTATCGGAGCATGCATGACACAAAATTTCCAGCCTGCTTTATAGAAGACTGAAGTGGTTTTGGCATGCTGGGAACACATGCAGAATGTATCTCTTAAACACAGGAATATAGTAATGCCTTTCACAAGGATATATTTCAAATTAATTTTGCAATGTGAAGCTTATATGAACACTTAACTGTCAACTCCTTGTCACTCTGGGCACATGAAACTAGGAGTTAGAAACCTGATTTCGCTCTCTGTCAAACTAATGATAATTCAATTGTCCCCATCTTAACAAAACTAATTTTTTTAAGATTTGTAATATTTATATACTATAAAAATACACTATTTATTTTGCTATAGGAATGCACTGTGTGTTTTGACTGTGCACATATATAATACTGAATTTATCTAGCTAAAAGTAATCAAAATAATTTTACAGATAAACATATAGGATGTTTGCTTTTCAAATATAAATATATGATTAGATGGACAATAAAACAGTAGGATGTTGCAGAATGGCTCCGAG
>VZRN01001337.1:0-15590 GCA_013397935.1 Dasyornis broadbenti
TAGAAAAAGTCACAGATATTGAAGGGAAACAGCTCAGGATCAAGGTATCAAGGTTATCCTTTCCACGGCTCTAAACCAAATAATTGTTTTGAGCCAAAAATGAGCCATGAGCAATGAACAAAAGATTATATACTCTGAAAATCAAAGAGCTGTCATTCTCAGCACCCAATTACACCTTTTTACCTTTACACATAATTTATAAAATTCTACCTCAGTTTTAGGTGGCATCTAATTTCTAAGACAACACACAAAATAAGGCTTCATGCTTCTCTAAGACTGCCATTAAAAGGAATCCTGATTATTATCCATTGAGTAATAAGAATCAGGTTTCTCCAGGCAGATGATTTTGGTAGTTCATGAGTCTGACCTGAGGCATATGTATTGTGAACCAGGCCATTGTATGAAAAAAAAAACCCCTTCCCACCTATTCTGAATTTTTAGACAGGCTGACTAGGAGGTTATGTAAATGTCATAGCTTTTGTAAGGCTTTTGAAGGCAAATTAAAGTCTTTTAACACTAAAGTAAAAATGAAAAGAATAAGAAAGTGATCCAATAAACAGTTACTGTAAAGAAAATCCCTTTGTCCTTTATCATGTTGTATACCAAATCAAGGCACAGCTAAACTCAGTCTCTCTATTTTGTTTCATTTAGTGGAGGAAAATGCTAATAATGCTATCTAGGCCCATTATTTAGCAGACTAATAATATTATGCATAATCCAGATCCTTAAAAGGAGTGAGTTTCCTTAACACATTGAACTTTCCAGGAGTACAATGTGTTCTTGCAGATGGAAAAATAAAATCCCTCCTTGTAAAAAGACAAACATTCCTAACCAATGCTTCCTCTTTGAGTGAAGGTGGCAGGAATCATGCTCATTGAACATTTCTGACAGTGAGGAACGCACACTTCCTGGAACACATTAGGAGGAGGGCCAGAATTCAATATTACTACGAGAAAGTGCCTACACACTTCTTTAGGTCAATAAAACATGAAAAGTAGGTATAAGTCTCTCTTAGAGGCACAAGATAAGACAGATAATGATAAAGAGAAAGATACCAGATAAATTTCTGTAAGCAGAAAGATTGTCACCAAGTGTCACCATCACTGTAATTAAATCAGCAAATCAGCAAATCATGGGGTAAACTGTAATACCCAGACCCTTTCTGCATCTCTCTGCATACTGGTACGGTCCTTCCTTGCTATAACTTTGATTAGCCAGTGGGCAGGCCTTGCTAAAGGACTTTATGGAAGTCTAATACATTTATTTGTGTGATACCTCACAAAAAGCTTAATCTTAGCAATACGAATCAGATTTTTCATCTGATGAACGTAAGTGCCTTGTACTTTTACCATTAGCTAGGATGGGGGAGGGAGATGCATCTATGTAGCGTAATAATAATAATGCAGCAAAGCATCTGAATAACAGATGTCTCATCATCAAAAAGGGTAGATGGAAGAGAGGTGTCAGGTAAGGTCAGGTGAAGAATCAAACCCCAGTATAATTGTTTTTTATGCAAGATGAAGTGGAAAGCCACATG
The DNA here is from genome assembly GCA_013397935.1 of Dasyornis broadbenti. Taxonomy (NCBI): domain Eukaryota; kingdom Metazoa; phylum Chordata; class Aves; order Passeriformes; family Dasyornithidae; genus Dasyornis; species Dasyornis broadbenti. The sequence goes on from VZRN01001337.1 coordinate 1,538, forward strand.
AAAGCAGTAGCTGGTTCAGCCTGCAGCAACTTGCCTTCTAAAAGGATTAGATGGTAGACAGAACACCACACCAGAGCTCTGCTCCTTTCCCTGGCTCCTGCTGGTAGCACAAAATTGCTTCAAGATGCTGGTTCTAAAACTTTAATGAATCCTTTCCTGCACCCCTCAAGGCAGCTGGGATTAATGGGGATGCTGCAGCTGAGGAAGCCCCCAGGGGAAGCTCTCTGCCACACACAGCACAGCACCCTCGTCTGGGGCACCGCTTAATCCCATAGCTGAAGGCACATTTGGAGTTTGCCACTATTCAAGCAAAATGTTGGGTTCATTTCTTTGTGTGAGTGCCTCGTAATAGCCGTGTTTGTTTACAGAATGGCTTGGCATTATTTTGCCCAGAGGTAATCCAAGATGTAACTGGCATAAACAAGTGAGGGACTGGAAGGGCCAGACTGCCTGAGTTCTTACATGTGGTGCTGCAAACCCATCTTGAAGGAAGTTTTATGAACGCTAACCTGAATTAGATTAGCTGTACAAGCAAGCTTTGATTTTAAAGAGCTAGAAACATCCCAGCCAGGTATATATCCTAACAAACAAGTGATCACTGCACAACTTGAGTTCTCCTTGAGAATTGGAGCTTGCCTGTATCAAGGGAGAGGGGAAACCTACACTCTCTCTGGACTTGACCTTCAAAGGAGGCAAAATGTTGTCTGTCTTGGTCACCTTGGCATGAGTTGCAAAGACAGGGTCCCTTCAAACTACTGGTGCAGACCAGAAATTTCAAGGGTGGGATGGAAAAAAAAAAAATCCTTTAACATATTTCTCCAGTATTATAATAAACCCCCTTCGCTGCCAGCAGGCAGGGATTAAAATTCTGTGTTAGTACAAGTGGAATGGAATTTGGAACAAATAAACAAAAATAATCCTGGGCACATTTCCAAGAGAGTTCATAAGAAGAATGCCATAGGAATAAGTGTCTGTCAAAAGACAAGGGTCTAAAAATGAATTGATTCAGCTTTTGGTGCCAAGAATATTCAGCTCTAGAGAAGAGTCTTCATCTTCTTGACTGAAACCATAGATTGTAAATAGTGAAAGAGTTTTAAAATGCTTCTTTCTGGTAATGACAGAAGTGAGAATACCTCTGCAACTAGCAGAACATGATCTATTTTAGGCTAGTTTAAAAGAAAAAAGATATTTTGAAATGCCCACAAGAAAAGCCTTGAGGCTAATCTCACTAGGTAAATGTAACAACACAAAAATTATAGTTAAAAAAAAAGGAAACAGTCTAATACAGAGCCAAGGGGAGCAGACATTTTCAAGCTGGCCAAAATCTGGAGGAAGTCATTATGGATTAAGATTTTAATATCTGAAATGCATAAGTGGGTGTAAAACTCAGAGGTGGGATGATTTTTCATGTGCCTTTCCAGAAAGATGACTTTCTTGTAGAAATGAAAAAAAAATCACAAACCAAAAAAATTCCCAAAAGAAAAAAGTATTGTCAGTATGTAAGTCATTAAAGCTGAATAAAAAAAGAAACAAATACAATATGTGCTTTATTTTATTAGGGACTCAACAACTATTGCAATAAATTTTAAAGAGAGACAGATGTGGCAGCAATTAACAGATAAAAGCTTTCTACGAGAATACACAAAAGTGAGGATTGGGGTGTGATCCAATGGACTTGGATGAGGCCCCAAATATCTGCAGGAAAAAACACGAGACATTTCCTTCAGCCCTCAAGGGCTTTGAATGCTCAGAACAGCCTTCAGCAAAACAGGGGATGCTAACACCATCAGTGAAATAACATTGAATACAAGGAGGATCAGCTTTCCAGAAAGTCTGTAACTTAGCGGATGTAAAGATACCAAGGATACCTGATGTGGCCTACAGCCCTAGTTGTCACACTCTGAAGAAATCATGATCAAGCTAAACAGCTCAGATCGCTGCTAAATTTTGCTTTTTTTGCTTTTTGCACATCTAAATAAACTAGTTGTACACCTCAAGGTTGAAGAGAGATAAAAATAATTGCTTATTTCAGTATGTGCATGTCCTGAAAAGGAGAATTCTAGAGAGTTGCATAATTGTACGGGTGCCCCAGGGTGTTAGCAAAAGAGCTGATTTTAATTGTCATCTTTCTAAATATTATGTTACATTTAGTCTTCTTGTATGTTCATTCCCTGTGTGTAAATCAAAGTGGTTTTTATACTACCATGATAGAGATTTTTTTACAATGAAAATTAGAAATGATTATGAGCTACTTCAATTTCGTGGCAGTGGAGAATAGACAAGGTTCAAAAGACCTTGTAAAAAATGGATCAGATTGTTCATTGACACCTAAAATTCCAGAGACATAAAAAATAAGGTTTTAGATTCATCAGTATGCCAGTTGTAAAAAACAGAAATTATGGCAGTGGCGGATGAAACAGTGCCCTCTGAAGTTGCCCTTCTGCTATCTCAAAAATAATGCTGCAGGAAAAAAAAACTTTATAATGCTGATTTTTAGAAGACTGCAAAGAGATGAGAAGCAGAATGCAAGTATTTGTACCTTAGAGAAAATGGACGCACAGATGATTCTTTACATGAAACTTTTAGACATATCTGGCCATCATTCCAAAACTCAGTGCAAGGGTTCAAGGGCCACTGACTGCAATATTGTTTCCTTCAACTTGTTCTTTTATGCCGCTCAAAAATAAACATTCATAGATTAAAATCCAGAAGTCAAATTATGGTTCCTCCATTCCTGTACATCTTGCTGAGATATTGATGGTGTTTTTTAAGTGTAAATTTCATGGCAAAGGACTGTAGAAATGCAGAATGTTTCTTCATCATCCACAGTATACAACGTGAAGATGAAGAATGTCTTGCTATTAAATATCCAGTTTGCTACCCCTCACCATGTATTTTTTGGTTAAATCCATAGAAATCCTTTTTTGGCACTGCTGTATTAAGCCTCAAAACCTCATTTCATGGAATGCCTTCAGGATTAAAGAATATGTAAACTGCAATCTATTCTTTTCACCTGTCCCCAAAATCATCTCAGTTTCAACCACTTCTTTCCAGTGTGCAGTTCCAGGGGAAGATCTCTCATCCTTCGGTATTTGTAGCCACCCCCACTTGCAACACCCACGTTTCTGCTTTGCCACCGGTGCTGTGTGGGCAGGCAATTAGTATGTGGCTTGCAATCTCCATCTATGGAGTGGGTTTCTACAGCTTCATGTGTCTCATCTACTTCATTCTGCAATCCACCCCAAACCTCCCACCAGCCAAAAATCAAACCTCTTTACTTAATTCTTTCCACACACCTCCTTCAGGCAGACTAATGATCTGGTACTGCTTGTTTCTTGGTAGGAGGGTGCAGCTCCTCTAACACAGTAACCGTTTGATTATATTGAGTAGTGGCTTTCAGATCCCAAACCTTTCACAGCATCTTCTGCAACTCCCTGGGAACTGCTCGTCATCATTGGTAAACAAACCTGGCAATGTAAAAGCTGAAAAAACCCCAAAGCTTTTATTTTCTCTGTAGCTGACCATGGCAGGTACCTCTTGATGAGAAGAGTATTTTGCTTTACAAAGAATCTCGGGGTCAAGAAACTGTTGGTTATAAGCAGATATGTTAGAAGTGCCCTGCAGAGATTATAGGTGCCTTGTATACCAAGTCTGACCAAAATATGTTTTGAAATGCCCAGGACATTGCATTCTGTAAGAAATGATTGTGAGTGGAAACTTTGAGCAACTTGTAATAATAATAGTACTGCTGAGTACAATTATGTACCAGTATAACTTCAAAAACAATCCTTTATGTGTCTATTTTTAAAATAAATTTCTTTGTGTTTCAAGAACTTACAGTTTCTGAAAGGCCAGTGTGAAACTAAATGCAAACATTATTTTATAAGGAAATGTTTCCAAGGACAACCATAAACATTTTTATCCATGCTAGGATTACTCCCAGGGTAAAACTGGAGTGTTACCAAACTCAGCACATCTGTGTGGAAAAAGGCCACTCCTTTGTGCAGAGGTCTAGCACAAATCCCAACCACCAGCTAAGTTACCCTCTTACTGTCAGTATAAACAGCTCCAAGTGTCTGCTTTGTACACAGACTCACACACACACACAGTCATGACAATGCTCAGCTGGGATCATGAGAGCCTGTGGGAAGGCAAATAGTGGAGGAGTATCTGAAAACGAGCCCAGCAGAGAGGACACCCACACTGAGAGTGGAGGAGGAAAGCATCTGAGCTGGCCATATCACAAACATGGCAGTGGGCGCAGACCCGACACAGAAACATCTCCTTACAGCTCTGCATATAGACACACACATATGCATGTGTAAAACAGAACCATGCAGGCAGGAAGTTTCATAAATACATGAATAGTTGTAATATTTACAGATGGAAAACATTTTCAGGTGCAGATAATCCACACAAAAGTATATCAGGTTCACCCTGCACTCTCTCTTTGGTCATTGCTCTGTCTTTCTAGCACATATCAGCAATGTGCAGGTTTAAACAGGATCAGTCAATTCTGTCGCTGACTATTCAAATGTATGTGTGTATATAACTATAGTTTTGTTGTTGTTGTTTAAACATATTTAAATATATACTCAGTGGTATATTTGCTCGCAAGATTTGTGACAGTCATCCAGAAATCTAAAAATGTGGGTTGTAGGAAATACTGAGGGTTTCTACTGTACTGTAGCATTTTAAGAAAATTATTTGGTGTCTTATGATCTGTTAGAAAGACAGTTTCATAAAATAGATGATGACTATACTTTAATGGCAGTTGTGATTGACCCACCCACGGGTATTGCATACATGGGCACTAAAATGTATGTAGGCTGTTTAAAAGGAAGGATTCCTTCCCCATATATGAAATATAGATGTCAAAGGACCAGACCGTGAAAATCCTGCTCACACCCATAAACAATTTTTTTGAAGAAGACCATTGCTGAGGTCCAAATGTGGGTGTACTAAATGTTTGTACAGTAATAGGATTACTAAGGTGAACAATTGCTCAATGATTACGGTAAAGAGTTCACTACTGGCCTGGAGGGACTGATTGGCACACTCCTCCTCTGGCTAAACAAAAGCTGGCATCTTCTTCTGGGGCAAATTTGAATACAGTCATTTACTTAATTTGTTCCATGACACAGTCGTGCCATTGGAGATTAACATGACTGTCTTCATTAAAAACACTGTTTGCTTATATTAACAAGTTTTTCACTGCTAAAGAAATCTACTCTGCTGAGTGCTTTACTAAACATTCAGAATGGAGTGGTGATATTGGTGGTGGTGGTTTGTATTAATATAATATAAGTGTGATAAAAAGTGCTATTAACAATATTTGATAGCTGATGTCAAGCTGAGGACTTGGCTGCATGACCCACTCATACTTTTGCCGAAGTAAGATCTGTTAATCATGGCAAAATTATAGTTTAGAGCTGTTTAAATAGATTATTTTATATTGCTACTTCAAATGCCCTCTGCAGTTATAACGATATAATTGTCTACACTTCCTGGAATGACCTGTTGGAGTAATTTCCTGGGTACTGTCTGCAGATACTGGTTTTTGACTCTGCAAGAGACGAATTTGAGTCTGGAACAAAAATTATATGAATGAACATATGGTCAAATTCCAAGGCTGTTTTGCAGCCTCCTGTAGTACTTCCTTCTCAGACATAAATATAGATAAGTTCATAGTTACATGCCATATTTTTCTGAATGGGCAAATTAAAATGCCCTCCATTTTCCCATAGTCCACATAAACCTCTACCTGATGGAACATGTCAACACGACATGAATTGAAGACCTGAGGGAGGAGAGAATGAGCTGGTTCTCAAAGACTGTGGTAGAATCTGAAACATGAAGGAATGAGGTTCAGACCCTCAGGGAGCAGCACATCCTGCCAAGGCAGCTGAAGAGTGGCACCTGCTTGAGCCCAGGGGAAAGAGTACCTGTGAAGTGTTACTGCCTGATGGGTGCAGTGGGCCCTGGGATGGAGGAGGTCACATCTTGCTGCTCCTACACTCACTCACCCTGTGGTCTGTGCCAGTGGATCACACTGTCCCCTAAGTATATGAATGAGGCTATAGGAAGCATGAGACTGTAAAATTAGAGGGTCCAGGAGTGACCAGGCTGGGAAAAAGCTATGCTCCACTTTAGATTCACATACTGAACATGCAATGAAAATGGAAATAAAAAGTCTTCTGGAAGTTGAGGGAGTTTTATGTATGCATGGAAGTGAAACAAATAATAAGAAATAAAACAGAAAATTCTGATTTCGTTCTTAGTGGATGCCTATCTGCAGAATTGAATCAAGAAATGGAAATGAAGAAATCAAGAAACCTTGATTCAGAATAGCCTTCTAATCAAGTGCTGAAGCCCACAGTTGATATTTTTCTTCTCTAATAAGATATTTCCTACTAGTCTGAGTTCTAGAACAGAATCCAAGAATGCTCAAATTCTAGTGTTGTTTTTGCCACAAGATAATGAGTGTGAGAAAGGATTAGCAAAGGTCTTGATTAGTAAAAATACAGAGGTTCTTTCCAACTGGGTAAGATCTTGTAGTTGCTAGGCATAGTATTCACATTTTGAAAGGAGGTGTTTAAATGCACCTTGAGTCTCTCGGAAATAGTAGCTTGATATTTCTACAAGTACAGAGACCTCAGCTTCTGTTATCCTCAGGAGTTTTGGTTGTTGAACACAACTGGAAATCAGACAAGCATATAAAGACATGGCTTCTTATTATGAATCATGGAAATATTGATATCTAATTGTAATCTGATTAAAAAATAAATATGATAATTTAGTTTATACTGGATTAAAATGCTATGTATTTTTTACTCTTCTTTTTATTTGAAAACAGTCCAATACCAATAAGAGTGGACAGCATTCATGATGAATTAAGAGGAAAGAAAATTCTTCACTAGTCTGAAGACAAGCCTGAGAATTGCTACATCTGTACTTTTCCTGGCATAAGAACAGAAACTGGTTGATTATACAGACCACTATCATGTCCCTATTGTATATTTTACCCTAGGCACAAACTAAATGAATATTTTATTAGGCATGCATCAGATTGAAGAAGAGTGATGGTGGAGACAAGGTGATGGAACAGTCATTTACATTCCTATGAGATTCTTACAAGTAAATAATGTTGTTCAAAGAAAAGAGAAAGAGGTGAGAGTGAACCTTTGCATTCCTGGAGTTATTCCCAGGACACTCTATCTACTAAAGCACATGGTAATCTTGCTTGAATGTAACAGACTTTTAGTTTTTGGAATGCAACTAGGTACCCTGTCGTAGAATAGAAAAACATACCTTTCATCTGGTCATAAATATTCCATTTGTGAAAAAATCTTTAAACAGCTGTTTTCCTAGCATGGCCTTTTTTGTTTTAGATATTGTATGGAGTCTTCTGTGGCAGATTTCCACCCAGTTGTAGTTTTTGATTAATTTCTTTGGCAAATAAAACTAGATGGCCTGTGACATTAGAGACTTCTGGAGTTGGAAATCAGCTGCTTTGGTTTGTTTTTTTTTTTTTTTTTCCTGGGGATTAAATCCTTTCTGATAAAATTTTGTGCAGTATTTTCATGTGCTGAAATGGACAGGGCTTTGAACAACCATATCTGGTGAAAGATATGCCTGCCCATGGCATGGTGACAGAAACAGATGATCTTCAAAGATCTCTTTCAATACAAACCATTCTTGGATTCTGTGAAGTCAGGTATGAAATACGTTTGGTTTCATTATGCCTATCTTGAATTCTCACCCATCACATGCACTTTATTACCTTCTATTTGAACAACATCTGCAGTTGGTGTGAATTTGATGGGAAATCTATTTGTCAGAAAGAAATCCATGCTGTTACAGTCATTGTATGACTGTAAATGGCAGCAGTTCTATGACACAAATTTCATGCCAGGTGGTTTTTTTAACCACAAAACTTGAACAACAATGCTATTAAAATCAAATGCAGCAACAGAATATTAGTGTGCTCTGACAAAAGTATAGAGTTATAATAGCAAAGAAGCTGGTATTTGATGACACTGATAGAATATGATATTAAAGCTAAATCTAAGAGCCTAACTGCAAAAGGTAACAAACATATTCCATTGTAGCATTTGGTGTGAATATTGTATAGAATTTATAGGCTTTTAAAAGTGTATTGAAGTTCCTGGTCAGCTTAACAAAGAAGTGATACTTTTGTCCTAGGGCATCAATTATATAGCCACTGTGCTTGTATAGCTTGGGATGTAAATGTTAGAAGAAGGAGAAAATAATTTTCTCTGTGATATTTACCAATCAACACAGTTTTGAAGTTTCAGTGACAGGCAACCTTAGCATTGCAGATTTCCAGCTGAAATTTGGCTGCATGGAAGTGAACCAGTTAACCTACTTGCACCTCTTGGCCTCTTCTATGAGAACAAATCTCCTTCACACTGGGCAGTGGGGTTTCATGATCTGACATGACAATAGGCCTGTCAGTGTCACTTCAGTGCCTGATAAAGTTATGGAGAAGATTATTCTGGGAGGTATTGAAAAACACCAGAAAGAAAACCCAGTCATTGGTCACCCTTCATGAGGGGAGAGTCCTTTTTATCAAACCTGATTTCCTTCTATGACAAGGTAACCCACCTACTTGATCAAGGGAAGCCAGTGGATGTAATCTTTTTGGATTTCAATAAAGCTTTTGGTACTGTCTCTCATAGTATCCTTCTGGAAAAACTGTCCATCCCACAGCTGGATAAACACATCATGCGATGGGTGAGCAACTGGCTCACGGGTCAGGCACAAAGGATTAGAGTGACTTGGGTGTCATCAAACTGGGGACCTGTCACTAGTGGGGTTACACAGGGCTCCATACTTGGCCCTGTGCTCTTTAACATCTTCAAAAATGACTTGCACACAGGACTGGAAAGTATAATAAATAAGTTTGCAGGTGATACAAAATTGGGAAAAGCTGTCCACTCCCTGGAGGGCAAAGAGGCCCTGCAGAGAGACCTTGATGAATTAGAGGACTGGGCAATCACCATCTATATGAAGTTCAGCAAAGGAAAGGTCTGGATTCTGCACCTGGGATGGGATTATTCTGGATGTACAGACCTGGGGAAGGAGAGGCTGGAAAGCAGTGCCATGGAAAGGGAGCTGGGGGTCCCGGTCCATGGCAAGTTGAACAAGAGCCAGCAGTGCCCTGCAGCCAGGAGGGCCAACCCTGTCCTGGGGGGCATCAGGCACAGCATCGCCAGCTGGGCAAGGGAGGGGATTGTCCCGCTCTTCTCTGCACTGGGGCGGCCTCACCTCGAGTGCTGGGGGCAGTTTTGGGTGCCACAATATAAGAAAGACTATTAGAAAGCAAGCTATTAGAGATCACCCAAAGGAGCACCATGAAGATGGTGAAGGGCCTTGGGAAGCTGCATGAGGAGTGGGTGAGGTAACTTGGTCTGTTCAGCCTGGAGAAGAGGATACTGAGGGGAGACTGCATTGCACCCCACAGTTTAAAATGGAAAGCTCAGGGCAGGCACCAGTCTTCTCCCCCTGGTGACCAGTGACATGACTCGAAGGAATGGCCTGAAGTTGTGTCAGGAGAAGTATATGTTGGATCTTAGAAAAAGGTGTTTCACCCAGAGGGTGGTTGGACACTGGAACAGGCTCCCCAGGGAAGTGGTCACAGCACCAGCCTGACAGAGTTCAAGAAGGATTTGGACAATGCTCTCGGGCACAGGGTGTGACTTTTGGGGATGATGCTGTGCAATGACAGAAGTTAGACTTTGATGATCCTTGGGGGTCATCTCCAACACAGGATACTCTATGATTCTCAGATTCTGTGATTTTAGGCCTCGGCATGGATTTCACAGAGGAGCTACACTGCTGAAGCACTGTGTTGATTCATTCAGTTTTACTCTGTCTTCGTGATTCCTGTATGCTTTAAAGGATGGAAGGAATCCTTTGATGCCATTTTTTGGAATGAAATTGCTTCCTACCTACAATATCCTGGTAAGTGCTCCTGAACAAAGGCAGAGGCCTGGAATGGTTCCTTGCACCATGTGCAAAAACATGAGCCCTCAAACATACATCAAGTTTTCATGCTTAGTTTACAGATGAGCTGTTGGAGGCTGAGAAGGGGAAAGAATAAGTAAAACATCTTTCCATCTATTTAGATCTTTGGATCCTTGATGTCAGCTCTGAGTTAAGCTCTCCAAGATTGTCTCTCATCTCCTTTGCATGTCTGGTTTGGCTTTCATTCAAGTCAGTGGAGACACTCTCACTGAGTTTGATGGAATGCAGATGAAGCTGTTATGATACCATAAATCAAAATTGCAACGCTCATTTATTGTGGTAGTGAGCACCATAGCAAAAGGCTGTGTCCACCAGCCTTCTAAAACCTAACATTACATGGCTTATAAATTTGCCATAAAGCTTGACTGACAACTAAAGCTTGTCAACAAAGCATATGGCCTTGGTAAACAGTTAAGTTTTAATTTTTTCCCTTCTTTTTCAAAATAGAAAATAATTAGGTGTGACTATTCATTAAGTTTAAAGTTGCAACAAAATAAACCATGATTTTCGGTAAAATCTTTTATTTCTTTATTTTCTCCTTTGTTTGAATCTGAACCCAGAGCTTTTATTAGATTTTAACCCTGGAGGCCTGTAGCACCATTTTGTCTTCAAATAGCTTAAGAGAATTGAGACTATTGTTCGCAAGAAAATCTTCCTGCATGAAGAATCCATTTTAATTCCTCGTGAAATGGTTTGTGAGACTAGTTGAAATGAAGTTGTGAAAGTAGTTTTCCTGTGTTCTCAACACTGCACACATTTTTGTGCATGAATATATTTACTGCACTGTCTTACCTTCAAGTTTACCTTGTTGTCCACAAAAATGTGATCATGAGCTACCACACGATGTCAAAGATGTTTCAGCTGTGGATAGGACTGTACAGTTGTGCACTGATTAGACACTCCAGAACATTAATGGCATCCTGTCAGTGTAGTGGTTTGATATTCCCATTTTTCTTTGAGGAGAATACGCTTCATTCCTTTGTCTCCTAACATTTGCTCATATATCAGTCTTAGAAAACATATTGATAGGTTATATTTATTTTTCTTCTTGAGGTCCTCTGAAGGCTTTTGCCAATTTTGGTTTGTTTCTTCCAGAGAGACTTATGTCTCTCATAGTAAATTACTAGATAATATTCATAAAGAAAGGCAAATTAAGTCTTTTGCCCAGGTTTACATAAAATTTCGTTGGGTTTATGTCTTGTTTTATGTACTGTTTTATGCATTTAGCACTTCACAACAAACTGAACTGCCTTTCAGGAAGATGTCACCTGGTTAGAAGGTATAGAAGGAGCACTGTCTTTGAGGGATCATCAGGAGATGTTGTCCATGAGGGAAGCACAGTAAAAATTCAGATTTCCCCTAAGTGCTGGGCATTTCTTTTCTAGAGCCTCCTAATGAATGTGGCATACGCTCTCCTCCTCAGTAAATCAGGCACAGAAGCAAAAGAGTAGAAGCAAAAGTGCAACTGCTTTTCCTACTGCACTCCCTCCCCACACCATTCTTCTCATGAGGCACTCCACAGGGGAAGCTATCTTTCCTCTCTTGAAGGCAAGTACTGTTCTCAGTACCCCTTTTTATGCTGACCATGTAATAGGAGGAAGGAACTATTTAGTCCTTCCTTCATGCGTGTCCAGGATGCTGCCTCCAACCTATTTCTGCATAAAGCTATTTTCACTTAAATTGAAGTGTAGTTGATCATCCATCTAAACACAAGCCAGACTTGCTGAAGACTTTAAGATGTCAGTTTTTTCCTGGCAACTAAAACCAAAACAATAGTAAAAGCTCAGCTCTCCCTGACACTCTCTTCTGGTCACTATAAATACTATGGGAAAGAAGCCTAGTCCCACTGAAAGCAAAAGTTTAAAACTGCAGTCTGGTATATAATAGTAAAGACATGCTTTCACTTTTCACCATTCAGCCACCTGAAAACTCAGTGACACCACATAGATGTAACAGGATTTCACCCTTGCAAAACATGCAGTATATATCAGAGGATGCCAGATTTTCACTCCAAGTGTCACTAAGAACACTTTTCATGACAATGAATTCCCATTCTCTGACTTGTCTCTTTCCAAAGCCCTTTGTCCCCCGGCACTACCCCCCTACCCCCTCAGTTTTTAAGGGCCTCAAATGAAACCCAGTCCATTTCTTTAACTTTTTTTTTTTTCCCTCTGAAGATGGCTGTGTGAACTTGTTTCATTCTGACATTTAAAAATACATGATGAATGCTGTCTTTATTATTACCAAGAATAACTGAGTAAGGAGCTTTCCAGTAGCTATCTAGCCTTTGTGTTACTGGGCCTTTTTATGGTATTTGATTAAAATTTACCATTATGAATATAAATGCCATTATTCCTTTCTAAAAAGATTATTGTTGTGTCTATTTTTCATTGGTATTGACCTTGTCCTTTTAATGTGACAGAGACTTCATTCATATATAATCACACTGAGATATAAAAGTGGCCCATGAAATTAGGTCCTGGAAAAAAAAAATTAAAAAGAAAAAGGACTGTGACCTAGATGTTGAGGGGAAAAAAAGGTAGTTTAATTTCAAGGTTTTCATTACATTTTGTTTCTTTGTTTTCAAGTGCTGCAGCATAATGAACAGACTGACAAATTTATCACTCCATCCTGAAAAGAACTAAAACAACACTGACAAAATGATAATGACAAAAACGTGTCCACAAAACAAACAAACAAAAAAAAAACCAAAAAAACCCCAACCCCAAAAACAAAAAAAAAAAAACAAACAAAAAAACAAAAAAACAAAAGCAAAAAAAAAACCCCAAACACCAAGAAAAACCCTGATTGGAAAGCTGTTATTTGTAGCAATAGTTCTGACTTCCTCTGTGTTCCAGTTTGGTTTTGATCTGTAGACAACAGGGAACTATTTGCCACTTATAAAAGGAATTAATTTTGTGCTAATTCAGTCTTCATCTCAATCCAACTGTAAGAACAGAGACATTTTTCTATACATATTTTTTTGTTGCAGTCTCTCCAGTAAACTGTTTTTCTTTTCTCTCCTGCACCTCTGACTTGTTTCAAACAATACAACAAGGTAACAAAATTAAAATGATATAATAAGAGCAGAATCTGGCTGGCTAAAATTTTTAATACCTTAATGACCAGAATAACTGAGATAGCTATGGCTGGGGCTTTGAATTTCTACATTCATTCATTCATAGATTCACAATGAAAGAGTTTCTCAGCTGTTCTCATTATCATTGAAAGTGCATACACATGTCCTCCTACTAATTCATAACCTATGTTTGCCAGCTAGTCAAAGCATGAACCAAGTTTATTGCAATTTTAGCAAGCCTGAAAATGGGGCAAGATTTTCTCCAAGCTATTTTTATTTTTGGAATAGATTTGCTTCACTGGATGTAGGATGTTTTAAGTAGTAATCCAATATCAACTCATCTTTCAAAACAGACAAAAAAAGAGCTTTTGTTAGTGGAGATGGTAATTAACATGTAATCCACATAAAAATTTTCCAAATTTACTTTATGTTTGCACAGGCTTACATGGCTAGCTTAGAAGCTGTGTCTGGAAGAAAATCAACAACAGGACTTTCTACACTGATGATTCATCCACCCTCTGCTATTGGTTATAGCAGAAGAGAGACTACAAGAAAGATGGAGAGAGACTATTTACAAAGCATGTAGTGTCAGGAGAATGGGGAGTGGCTTCAGACTGAAAGAGAGTAGGTTTAGAGTAGGTATTAGAAAAAATTCTTGACTGTGAGGGTGGTGAGACACTGGAACAGGTTGCCCAGAGAACTTGTGGATGGCCCATCTGTGGAAGTGTTCAAGGCCAGGCTGGATGGAGCTCTGAGCAACCTGGTCTGGTGAAAGATGTCCCCATCCATGGCAGGGGTTTGAAACAAGATGATCTTAGATATCCCTTCCAACCCAAACCATTGTATGATTCTATGATTTTAAGTGTCATCTTTACAAGAATCAAGTGTACATTAGGAGGGAGGCAGGAAGGCGCGGAAGGAAGG
>VZRN01001337.1:16002-27304 GCA_013397935.1 Dasyornis broadbenti
AGGAAGGAAGGAAGGAAGGAAGGAAGGAAGGAAGGTTAGGTATTTTTCATTTTACAATCCACGCAGCACTATTTTATAAAAGAACTGGCACAAATGCCACTGTTCCACTCTAAAATGTATCACACGTACAATTTTCCAAGTTGACTAGGTCTGCTGGAGGGCAGGAAGGTTCTGCAAAGGGATATGGGCAAGCTGGATAGAAGAGTTGAGGCCAACGATATGAGGTTCTAAAAGGCAAAATGCCAGGTCCTGCCCATAGGTCACAACAACCTAGACAGAGCTACAGGCTGGGGGCAAAGTGGCTGGAAAGTGGCCCAGTGGAAAAGCACCTGGGTGTACTGGACAACAGCCAGATGAATATGAGCCAGCGTGTACCCAGGTGGCCAAGAAGGCCAGTGGCAGCCTGGCCTGGATCAGCAACAGAGTGGCCAGCAGGGCCAGACAGTGATTGTCCCTCTGTACTCAGCACTGCTGAGGCGACACCTCAAGGACCATTTCCAGTTTTGGGCCTCTCGCTACAAAAAAGACATTGAGATGCTGGAGCATGTCCAGAGAAGACTAACAGAGCTGGTGAATGGTCTAGAGGGTAAGTTCTATCAGGAGCATTGAGGGAGCTAGGGTTATTTAGCCTGGAGAAAAAGACACTCAAGGGAGACCTTATCCCTCTCTACAACTGCCTGAAAGGGGATTGTGGCCAGGTGGAGATCAAGCTGGACAGCTAGTGACAAGGGGACAGAGCCTCAAGCTATGCCAGGGGAGGATCAGGATGGACATCAGAAAGAATTTCTTCATAGAGAGGGCTGTTGAACATTGGAATGAGCTGCCCAGGGACGTGGTGTGGTCACCATCCCAGGAGGTGTTGAAGAAACGACTGGGCATGGCACTTAGTGCTATGGTCTTGTTTTCTGCATAGTCATGGATCAAAGGTTGGACTCCTCGATCCTAGAGGTCTTTTCCAATCTAAAAAATTCTGTGATGCTGTGATTCATAGCAGAGCACTGAATTAACACACTGAAGATACTGATCAGTTATGCAACACATTAGACCTTGGAATCTCAATAAGGCTTTGTTATGTGGATGGGAGGAATAAATTTTTGTGCAGTCAGGAGTCAGGAAATGCCATAGAAAAGGTGTCTAGTATAAGTGTAACTGAATGGGACAAAATAAAAATCCTTCTGTGTATGCCACATATGCTATTTTCAGAATCTACTTAATCAATTTCTTATAACATTCAAAAGACCTACTCATCAAAAGTCTTCAGTATGAAAAACTTGAATTTACAATGCTCCGAAGCCTTTAATTATTTAATTAGCATAGCCTATGCTTCATTATTACTTGCATTATACACAAACTCTTTTTCTTTCTTGGAAGGCAAATGGAAGTGGAATGATCTTCAAGGAGACAACAGGCCTGGAAGATACTGCTTCCAAAAGACATATTCTGGAATGTAAAAATGCTTTATAATGTGGGATTAGAATATAAATAATTATGAAAACCTATATACAAGCAGCATGGATGTTTCTCTTTCATTATGGAAGATAAACTGTTTAGGTTTATCTTTATTAGGAAGCAGTTCCTTTGCATTAATTATTATTTAAACTAATGGGGAGCCAAGAGACAGTCTATACAATATGGTATTCAGAGTCCACAGATAGTATTGTTTATCCATTCTGTGTATAATACAGAACCTTTATGGATTTTAACTGTTTCTTTTACACTTGCAATTCTAATTGATTTTTAAATGTGTAAATGTAATACAATTGTATCTCTCCTACCCAGTCCACAATGACTATATCTACACAAAAATCAAATAGTATCAGCATATTTCGACAGGTATTAAAATGGAATTCTCTATGCTGTAAGTTGCTTGAAACAGGCCTTGGCATTGTTTTAGTGTAAGGCAACTAATATTCATCCAAAACATTTCTGTGAACAGCTCAGTGTTAGCATGGAGCTGGAATAACTATCAGGAAGCAGTTTGGTAATTTTTAGGTGTGCTAAATGTACTTGTAGACATGTGACTCATGGGGGTGCTCTGCTGTATTGTATTAAAAACTCAGCAGTGAGATCTCAAGAAAAATTTCTGAAAAGAAATAAAAGTAGGCACTGCTACTGACAGAAGTGAAATCCACATTTTGGTCCTACTCGAGCATCCAAAATATCATTAAGAACAAGTGAGTCTTAGTCTTCCATCTACTAAATTACCTACAAGTGATATGGTAGTTTGTTTTTTTTTTTTCTTCAAATCTGGCTACAGGGTGGGTGACAATTTGACAACTATTACTGTTAAAATAAAACATAAATATTAAAGTAACTCTGATGACTGAAACTTCTATGTCTTAATCTCATGTGAATTTCTGTGAATTTAAATGACTGTCTCATCTGAAGTTAATAAAATTACACAACTGTGAAAGCAGGATGTGAGGATTTAGGTTGTTTGGGTACATTTATATTGCTAAAAATATGTATGGAAATGAATGCAAGTATTGGGCCACTGATCTTTCACAAAGTTTATTTGTTGTTTTTTCCCTATCTGTGTTTTGCTTCCAGTGGCTCCAGCAAGCTGCACACAATACCTGTACACGGTCTTCAGCTCCACTGATGTCCAAGACTGCTCCTGGAAATGAGTGTACCATAGGCTTGTTTTCCTTACTCTACATCATCTTCCGCCACCATTGGGCCTTGTGTTTTCTCATGCGCTCTCACATGTCCCAAAGACAGAGCATTTACTCTTGTTTTTTCACTATATAAACACTGTTCCTGTGGTCTCCAACACCATTCTCACAGTATTTTAGTGAGTTTGAACAGAACCTCTTATCTCTTAATGGCAAAAGATGGCAATTGTATCATAGGCCAGAGGGGCAAAGGAGGATCAAGGGATCCGCCATACAGTGAAGGTATGGCTGTTCTCTCTGTATAATTCTAACCAGCAGAGAAGGGAGCCTGTTCATTTCAGATTTCCTGGAGTCTGGGGACTAGAGCTCTGTTACTCAGTGACATGGACAGCTCAGCCAAAAGAACATTCAAGATACTAGCACTGGGAAACACAAAACAGCACCTGATGGACTGAGAGCAAGAGAAATCAGAAGTAGGGAAGTGAAGAAAAGATTCATAAAAATGGAAGGGATATGTTCATAACAGAGGGAAGCTTTTTACGTTAGCCAAGGAAAAGGAAACAGATTGCAAAATGGAGGCACATACACAACATAATTAAGGAAAGCAGTCACAGAAAGGAAGAGGGATTATAAACTCCTGACTGAGCAGAGTATTTGTGTAAATTATTTTTAAGAATACTAATGAAACTGGGACAAGCAAATGCATACAGTTATTTTACTGCAATATGTACATAATTCTTGTTCTAGCTTAGGTAAAGACCTAGCTAAAAGTAGATTTGGGGTTCTTTGCATGTTTAGTGACTGTCTGCATCTGCTCCCACTTGATCCATGATCTTACAGGTATGGGAGCGGATGGGTTTAAGCTACTTGTAATCAGCTACTTGTAAATCAGCCACTCAATACTACTGCAATGATCTAGGGCAACTGTGCTGTGGCATCCCGTTTATGTGAAAGGTAAAAAAAAAGGGTACCAGAATATGTGCCAGACAGACCAATGGATCTGGGAGATGTGCAATCAAATGAGGCTTCAGAGCACATAATTCAAAGCCAGAGGCCAGAGAATTAGCATGAATGTATCCAATGTATCATACTTTTATTAGGATTTTTAAAAAGATTAGCAGTCATCAGCTTTTGAAAGCTAAGTGTTTCTTATGACGTTCTATTATTTATTGCAATAAACTTGAAATACTGCAATTATTTGCAATGTGCAAAGACTGTATCAACATTCTTTTTTGCTTAATGAGTAAATGAAGCTAGAAGAGATAGAACAATTTGAGATAAAGAGCTTTGTAGAGTCAAATTCTCAAGATTACATGGAGATAATTTTAAGGTTCTGTGTAGACCAAATCTCATATGAAACAGAAATAAAGAAAATCCCGTAAAGCAACTCTCTACCTCATTGAGAATGTCATGCCTAGCAAACATACATGCAATGAAGAAGCCTGACTGCAACAAGAGCTGTAAAAGTCAGTATCTCCCATCTTCATCAGAATGATGTCAATAAATTAAGACTTTGGATCCTCAGGCTTCTGAGCGCTGTAAGGGGTTTTTGTGTTTCCGCATACCTACCTCTAAGTAGAAACATTAATGCAAGCCATGCACACTTCTCAGTGGAGCACAGACTTAGAACACAGGCTACAAGGGTTACCTTTGTGTAGGTACAGTCAGAATTTACCGGAAGATGCCAGAATATTCCCCACTGATTATTGTCAGCTGTATTAATGCAATTACAATGGCTTGAACACTTTGGTACTTTCCAAGGACCTATTTATATAGCAGTCTATTACTAAACTCTGACAACAGCAGCTCAAATTATGATGCACTTGCTCACCCTGGAGAGTACTTTGTACCACGAGCAGTCTCACTGTGAATAAAGCATTCACAATCTGGCCCATCACCCTTTAATTATAGATGTTTCAGAGAAGAGTGGGCATCAGGGTTTACTGCACTATTTATAAAACAAGCTACCAGCCAAACGTTGTAGGACTTCTGCAGCTTTTAAACCCCCAACTGTCTTTCCCGTTAGGAGCTCTTCCACGGAGAATTTGAAGCTCATTTGAATGTATCAAGAAGTTCATTGTAGTGAAAGAGGAATCCACAGATGAGAAATAATCCCACCCTTGGAAAAATCCAGCAGTTAATTCACACATCTGATTTATAGTTTCTGTTTTGGAAATTAAATACAATGTGTTTACTAACATTGACAATAAACCATTCTGCACTCCTAGCATGTCATCCTACTCTAAAGCATTTCAGGATGCACTACAATAGCTACCATTGTATGAGGTGCATACTCTCTTAAATTCAATGAAATCTGTCTTCGTTGTCTCTTATACAAATATGACTACACCAAAACACTAATCTACAGAAACCAGACTCTATCTGGCAAAAACTAGGAGGAAGCACTTTATCCCCATCCCTTCTTAAATGGCGTGCTACAGCTTTGATTTGAAGTTGCTACCACTAAAGATTGTTTGAAGTAGATATGAGCCTGAAGTAGCAGTGCTTGGATTCAGCTGCACAGGTGAGATTTTCTCAGTGTGTAGGGAGAAACATATATGGAATTCCTGAGCACCAGAGGAATGATATGTGATAAGTTTCCATTTTCCACATATAGGTGGAAGCAAAGAAAATGTGGCAGAGCTCTCCAGCTGTTCTGACCTTACTTAGTGGCTCTTTGTTCTCTGACAGATATCATAATGTAAAATTTGCCAGTTTTCCTGCTGTGCACAATTCTAAAATTCATGGGGAATGTGCCCTCCCTCTTAAACTTACTCTTTGTGGTTTGGAACTTGTACCATTTTTGGTGGATTTTCTGTGCTTTTGCATGTTATGTAGAGGCTGCAGATTATATGCAGTTACTAAAATACACGCATATCCAATGCAGTTCTGTCTCTGTAACAGTTATTTTCAGCTTTTACCCAATAAACATTCTTCTCTATGATAGTTCCTGCTTTCTAGATGGTTATATGGCCCTTTTCGCATGGTTTATGAGTGGGTCATTACCTGACACGTTCCCTTATCTTTATTTAGCCTTACAATAACCTATCAGGCTGAAAATGGTTACCTTCCATCCAGAAGGAATGCCATGGCAGGCATGTCTGTATTTCTTAAGGTCCGCATGGCATAAGTCTCCTAACCGTTACCTTCCTCTCCCACTCCCAGAGGAAGTTGTTCACAGAGGTGAAAGCATTCTTCTGCAAAAGTAGGTTTAACCCTCCAAATGGGGAGTGCTCTATCTTTGCTAAATGAATTTTTGCTGGTATAATTGCTTCTCTATAAGAGTATGTAACTATATAGCCACATCAGTGAAGCACAGCTTTATCACTCTATGTTTCAAACCAGTAAAGTTAAATTGGCAAAACTTATAATTGTACAACTAACAAAGTCAGAGAGATTTGTCTGTAGACGTAAAGAAAGGGCATGAAAAAACAGAGGGCTGTTTCTTCAAGTACAAATATATTTGCTTTGTGTTCTAAAGCAAAGCACTGGATCAGCTCAGTTGTTGCTGTCAGCCTTTATCAGATGCTACTGACAGGAACTTGGGAGATGTGATAATTTCTTGAGAAACAGCTGGAGAGCTCCACAGTGATGGGAAAGGGGAGAATTATACTAGTATTCAATATGTTCCCACCACCTATAAGGACAGGTGTGTGAAAAAAATCATTTTTGCTTTTGCCAAAGTTTCATCTGAAATGGAAGCAGTTCTTTTTCTCCAGGTGCTTTCTGGGAGCAGACTGCTGTACAAGGTCACAATATAGGGATCAGAGACACTGCAATAAATGGTAAATACCTCTTTACATGAAAGATAATAGTCCCAGACCCAATGCTATGCTTTCTAGCCTCTGTATGTGAAGATATTGCACCATAATATGAAGAGGAATCAGAAAGTCTAAGTAAGGTGCTGAATGAGTATCAGCCTAGTGTCATCTAACAAAAAATATTAGGCACAGGGGCTTAGAGGAATTTAGGTCATCTGACTCAGAGACTCAGTTCACTGAGTCCTTCATAAATGCTGCCTTTTAAATACCCTGTTTTGGAGAAGAGCTTAGAGTGTGTAATAGAAATTACTTGATTTCTAATAATAGTCAATTAGAAGTTCTCTGTAATTGTATTTGGAAATTCAATGTAAGTGCTTCTGCTGGAAGAAGTTTATTTGTCTTAATTTTCCTACGATTTCTAAAAATAGATTAGAATTAAATGTCATGTACCTTTGGAATGTGTATGTTTGGTAACTAACAAACTCACTTTGTCACTGTTTATGATCTCAGAATTCTTTCCATGGAAACTATTATAAGGTCACTCCTATCATCAAGCAGCAATGAATGCTGTTCATATTTTAGAGTCATTAGGCAAAGGACAGTCCTAAGGCCTTAAAGTCCTTTTGTGTCTTCAAGAAGGGAGGAACGTATAGTACCTTTTTGTGTATAAATGGTTTCATGTGTTCATAGACAGACATTCTGGTTTGGAGACTTCTAAGTCATGCATGCTACCTCTTACAGAAAGCTACTCGTCAGTCAGAGAAAATTTGCTGAGTTCCTAAACTATGTCTTCATAAATGGCATATGTTTAAATGAAGACAAAACCTGTAAGGCTATACAGTCTCAGCTTCCATTAGCACCTTTTAAGGGTGTCCATAACCTTGCAGAACACCCTGAGGTGTTTGCTTACTGAAAGCCACATTCTGGATTGTGTCCTCTAAGAGTACTGAGGTCTTAAAGTGAATGTACATGGACTTCCACTAGAAGATGTCACTGCACTGCCAAGCTGGTGTAAAGGAGTATTCAAACAAACATTTGGTGCAGGACTCATTTATTAATGTAAGCCGTCCCTGTGGGAAGGTCTGATATTTACTCAAAACCAAATTGAAAAAAAAATTCACAAAAGCATCATATTTTTTTTTCAATAGTTCTCTGTGTAAGGGCATTTTACCTACTTCAGCAGGTCCCACAGAATTTATAAAGCCGTAACAGGGGACTCCATAGCATAAGATTGCACCAGTATACTGGAAATGAGAATAATTTAAAAAGATTTATTGTATGTGCATGATTATATGTATAATCTAGCTAATGAGTCTAACTTAAACCCTTTCTGAAGAACTGCCACTGATTTATGGGATAGCACTGGAAGAAAGGAGAAAATGTTGTCAATAGAGAACATACATGCATGCAGATATATATCATAGTCAGCAAAAGATAACTTTCATCAGTCAAGGCATTTGTTCACACTTTTCTACTATTAAATTGCAATCAGGTTTTCACATTAGTTGAAACACTACTCTAACATTTGAGAAAATGTAATTAGAATAAGGAAGCAAACTGTGAATTTCAAGTTCTGTATTAGAGCGAAAAAATATAAACACAGGAATGGATTTGAGATGACAATTTGAACATGGAGGTTTAAAATTGTTTTGCTCAGAGTTGAAACTGAGAAATAATGGATGAGCAAAGGTGTCTAAAACTTGATTTTTAAATCTAATAGAAATATAGATGTTAATACTTGCAGCTGTTTGCTAATACAGACCTTAGATAATATTAGTTGGTAAATAAATAGTTTTATAAATAGGTATGATGTAACATTCACCTTAGGGTGTCAGAGTACATCAGCTAGTTATAACAAAAAATATGCATATTTCTTCTTTTTTCCCTCCTGTTGTCCTATTTCTTTCCCCCAAGTATTTCTCTAGTCTTACCAGTCCTTTATAATGATAATGAATTTTCTGATGGTTTTGTTCTTAATAAAACTGTCTTTTTACATATTTATTTTTATATAAACCTTCAGAGATGCTTGAATTTTCCATATGTAGCACTTCAGGTTACAAATCTGAGTGTCTCTGAGGTATAGCTAGTTTACTGAAGATTAATTTATCTAAGCAATTTAACCCCTTTAACGTTTTTTACACATGCCATCTTCAGATTAATTTGTATTTTTTGGGGGGAGAAAGTTTTCAATTTTTTTAAAGCGAGTGGCAATAAAAAGTCATAGTTTTGTGCCTTATTTCATACACACAGGTATGTACAAGAAAGCTTAAGGGGAAACATTTTTATATATCTTAAATGATAGTCATAATATTCTATATAGTCTGATATGGAGGTGTGTGGAGCTGCTTTGGGAAGCAAGGTGCCTACCTGAACTACCTTCCTTGCTACACAGAAAAAACTAGAAGAAAGGGCACTTTGTTTGCTTGTTGCAAACATACCTTCAGCAGTCCTAAGGCTACACAAATTCCTGGGGTTTCTGTGGTATCTAATCATTGGATGACATCATTTTATTGACAATGTATTGTCAAGCTCATGAAAATATGTTTTTCCTTTTTTTGGTGTTGACCATAACTTTGCAGTTATTTAAATTTTTTATACTATTATTTGTTTTCTTCCAGGCTTCCAAACATCTTTGTGACTGCAATAGCTGTGTTCTTGAGAAAGTAATTTATATCTGTGGCACTTTTCAGATACAGATGGCCACAAGTCACACAGGTTTCCCAACTTTTTGAACAGTCTTACAGAGCCAGAAGAGGGCAGGACATCTTGGGTTTTGGGGAATGATTGGAAACCAGGTGATAACAATCTATGTGCTCTCTGTTAGGAGTTACTGTACTACTGAGTATTTAGGGGTATTTACCCTATTCACACTGTGTTAGCTTTAGTATCCATTGACTGGTTTTATCAGATTTGGCACAGAGATTAAGATCTCAAAGAGCTATATTTTTCTAAAAGTCTCATCCAAAAAAAAAAGAAAGACAATATGAAGATAGATACCCTACATCTGAATTTAGCTTAGTAGCATATACCTTCCTTTAGGATCTTGCAATATATGTTGTCTTTCCACCAGTCACTATCTCAGACCACAGTCAATGACAATCTGAAGTGGTAGTCACCCCTCTAAATATAGACATCCAGTGCCACATGAGATGCCCTAATGCATTTCTCCTAGCCATCAGCTGCCACTTCAGAAGACCAGTGAGCCCTTATCTTACCACAAGGATGGTTCAAATACCTTATGAATTACAAAGAGCAACTAAATCAAGCTCTGGATCTTCACTGACTTTAGTGGGCTCATCAGTGCTAAGTCTGTCTGAATTTGTACTAAATCCCAGCCCAAATGGGGGATGCTATTGCCTAATGTCAATGACACTGTAAACAGTTTGCTTACTCACTGTGTCTTTAGAAGGATGTGAGTCCTATAAATCCTGTCTGCTGGTTCTGTTCCATTTAGTTTGGCTTCTTGACTAAAGGAAAGCTGCAATGTAATTTCATAGGCTTTGAAATCCCCCAACTCTGAAGAAAGTGCCAATAAAAGTTTTTAATCAAAAGTGAGGATCCTGTGCAGAGGGTGCTGGGACTTGCCAATCCCAGAGCTCACCAAGCAGCTTCTCTCATGAAAGCTGAGATTCCAAAGCCAGAGCAAAGCCGCTGCAGAAAGTCACAGCATCCCCTGAGTGACCCCTTTCTGAAAAAACAGGAGTAAAATTAAAAAAAAAAGGTAAGTT
This sequence comes from Dasyornis broadbenti, assembly GCA_013397935.1. Lineage (NCBI taxonomy): Eukaryota > Metazoa > Chordata > Aves > Passeriformes > Dasyornithidae > Dasyornis > Dasyornis broadbenti. The sequence continues at coordinate 26,107 of VZRN01001337.1, forward strand.
AACCAGGATGAAAAAATATTTCTTTATAGTCTTGAACATCACCCTGTCTTCAGGATTAATTTATTTGAGCCTCAGTCTTGAATTTTCCCCCAAACTCATTGGCTAAAGTGCACATTCAGGTTATTGAGTCTAAACAATCAGCGTGTGATGGACAATGACATTCTTCTGGGCTAGGACTTTCCATTTAAATTTGCCCTTCAAAACAGCCCTTACAAATAGCTATGGGGTTGCTCTTTTAGCAACTATTGAGAAGTAACTTCAGCAGCTCCTGGGCTGTGCAGGGGGCTGTCTCTCTCCATTAAACTGAACTGGACACTAGCAAGTACAATCCTCTGCCTTTTGCTAGAGATTTATGAAGACTTGTCTCTAGTGGGTACCAGCCCCTTCCTGCCTGCCTTGGCTTTAACCTTCTCCTCTGCTGGCATCCTTGGTTTTGAGCTGACAGCCCTACTCCTGATCTGCATCCTCACAGCCATTCCCTCAGATGTGGGCGCTATTTCTTGATAGCATATTCATGGCAAGGGGAGATAGAGGGTGATTAATTTGCTTATCTGGCAATCAAACAGACTGCCTTACTGGCAGCTGCATTTTATTTTGTAGTAACAGTCAATATGGACCTTGTTGAAATCTCTGTGGTCTGTCTGCCGGAGCTGTAGATTGAACTTTGTGTGACACTGGCATTTCCCTTCAAGCTAATTTTCAATTGTTGCCCAGTGAAAGGAAATTATTTTAACTGTTTTGTGGGAAAAGTAAGTACTGGCATATGACCCTTCTGCTTCCAGCCTGATTTCCCTTTATTAGTGTCTCCTAAGTGACAGGCACAGTGACAATTATGTGGACATTTATGCTTTGGGACAGACTGTTATTCCAAGGTGTGTGTTCTGCTGTGACCAGAGCAGTCTGCACATGCGGGAAATGGGAGAAATGAGGGAACATCTAATTTCAGTATCCTGCCAAATAGTAGGGAAAATTAGGTGCCTTGTGGCAATATTTGAACACCCCTAGTTGTTCATGTCCCCATGACCTTGTGAGTGTACTTGTGGTCTGGAAAGAGCACCAGAATATACCCCCACACAGATGTCTTCACCTGTAAGAAGTCAACTTAGACTTCCCTGAAAGTCAACGGAGTAAATGAATGCTTTGCAGATATGATTAGTTTGACTTATTTCAGAATCTTTTTTTTTTTTTTTTTTTTTTT
>VZRN01001337.1:27310-58083 GCA_013397935.1 Dasyornis broadbenti
GTGTTCATTAGTTTGTCTTGTTTTTATAGTTTTTTTTTTTTTTTTTTTTTTTTTTTATGAGATGAATGAATCCTTAGAAATACCTATTTTTCTCTATTAGCTGTGAACGGTGCTGACTAACTCAGGCACTGATATCTCCCATCACAGATGCCTTTGGCCAGATGAATGCCACTGCCTTTGGTTTACAGATGTAAATGAGTGTTTTGTGAGTGCCTTGGAAGCTACTGCAAGATGGGATGGGACTAGAGCAATGGGCTCCACCTAGAACTCAGGAGGTTCCTGCTGAACATTTGGAAACCCTTTTTCACGGTTAGGATGACCAAGTACTGGCACAGGTTGCCCAGAAAGGTGAGGAGTCTCCATCCTTAGAAATATCCAAAAGCTATCTGGACATTGTCCTCATCAATGGGGTCTCGGTGGCCCTGCTTGAGCACTGGATTAGAAAAGATGATCTCTAGAGAGGTGCCTTCCAACCTCAACCTTTCCTTGATTCTGAGAACTGCCTCTTTAGGCATCTCAGTTGCCTTTGTAAATCTAGTATGAATTGCTATCAGTTCTACTGGTGAGAAACTGTGAAAGAAAAAACAGTGTAAAAGCACCAATATTGTTTCAAATAGCTCAGTAACAAAAATCTGTGTTATTGTGTAGCCAGCTTTTCATTATTACTTCTTAGAAGAAAAAAAAAAAAAAAGCAGAGCAGCTGAAAAGGTCAAGCCTTCTGATTTTGCCTATTTTAGTGAATTAGTACTCCTGGGTGACCTTGATTGACACTTTATGAACATTAAAAGCTTTGATAGTCTTTACTGATTGCCATGCTTCTCCACTCTGGGAATACTGCAGACCCATATCTTCCTTTATTAATTGATATATTTATCATAATGTTGTTCCTTACTCTATAATGTAGAGAGAACATTCATCAAATTCTCGGGGGATCACCCTTTGAGAATAGTTTTTCACAAGATTGTTCTGTGCTACACATTGGATTTTCTGGCTTTGCTGAGAAAATGCTGGAGAGGAAGTGGGCATGGGGAGGGAAGGGGTACCTTTCATTCATCTAAAAAAAGAAAACCCCAAAACAACAAGCTCTGAAGATGTTTTGTTTTAATCATTGTATATGAGTAAGGTTAGTTCAGTATGTAATAACAGGCTGTCTTGACAACAAAAGGCTGAATCAACACAGAACATGATTGGAATTATGCATGTCAATTATAATGAATCTCATTATGCAACACGAAAGTCTAATTCTATTGTAAAGGTCTGCAGTCTGCAGTTTTAAGGCTGATGTCAATGTTGAACAATAAGTGCCCTCTTATCCCCGTCATAGCCATAAAGAATAAATATAAACCTAATTTCTGCAGTTTTTTAATATGCAAATTTCCTTGGGGTAAGGGAAAGGAGAGATTTCTTTTTTTTTTAATTAAAAAGAGAAAACTGTCCTGGTCTTAAAGCAATCCATCATGTCCATGGCTTCTTTTGCTTTAACATTTTGCTGTCCACAGGAAAAAATTGGTGTTTTAAAGTTCTCTTCTTGTTTCAAAATATAAGTCAAGAATGACAATGTCTCATATTGTACCAACCCACTTTGTGTATATCAAAATAAAATAAAACATTGTATAGCTGTTATTGATTAGGCTCTAATTTCCAGCAAGAAGGCTACAGTAATAAATGTGTTTAGCAGCACCTTTATGGAATTACTGAGTAGTAAGGGTGTTGTTCTATTTTTTGTTGCCATTTGCTCTTTTCCCCGTTATTTATTGTATGTATTTTGACACTTGCAGTTGAAATGTCTAGCTTTGGGAGTTTATTTTGCAGCAATAAATATAAAGGTGGATTTTCCTTTGAGAACATGTGATTGGTACCCTACTTGAGCTCTTAAATACCTTTCCATAATTCATTTTTAAATAGTGGATAACTTCAGCTGAAAGCAGACGTGTAACAGGCATTTTTATTTGCTGAAAGAAAACACTGTTGTGACACTGTGTGATTTCAGTGGACTGGGAAATGCCAGCAAATGGTGGTCAGAATTCAAGACTTAAAAATCTTCAAATTGCTGTACAGCGGGGTTAGGTGAGCTCGTTACTGTGGGGAAGAGATACCCGCATCCCTTGCACTGGAGCTGGCCTGTGGCCATCAAAGGATACTTTGCAGAATGCAGCAGAACTAGTCAGTAACCTCTTGTGCTACTGGTTATTTTTGTCAGATAATATGACAAAGTGATGCAGCTGACAGCAAAGCTTATAGGCATGAATACCTCTGCTCCAGTAGATAGGACTTTTGAAGGCAAAACAATAATCAGTTCTGCACTGCAGTTCTGGTGAGAATTCATGGCTCAGGGCTAGTTTACAGACTTGTAAAATATCCATTTGTAGCTGCTGTAAACTGATTTTTTAAACTCATCATTTAAAGCAAAATTGAAATTAGATGTTGATTTCAAAAGAGATGACCCAGGATTGCTTTGGCCTCACATCTTACTTATAGATCATGGTTATTTATTTTTCCTTTTAAAAGACAGATGATAAATAAATTTTCATAATCCTGAAAGAGATTTGCAGTTATTAGAGCTAGGACAGTTATTCAATATGCAATTAGAACAACATGCTGAATTTTCCTAATTTAGAATTTCTAACAGCTTTCGTTGGAAAAGTTTGATTCAGGTTTAGCAGCCTGAAAAACTTCCTAAAGCTGGCTGTGAAATTAATCACACTTTCTGTCTCCTTTTCAAAGCCAACTTTACACTTTTTCCAGCAGAATGTTACTGTAACCATGAACAGCACAAGAAATAGTAGACTTGACAGGAGAAAGGATTAAAGACAACAATTTCACAAACAAATGAAGAATACTCTCTTTTAAGTAAAAGGTAGGTTATTTGTGTTATTGTTGCTCTTATTGTTATCATCATCTTCATTGGTACATTTGTACTGAGCGAGTAGAAGGAAAAGAAAAAGAGGAGAAACCAACATCCAGGACATTTCTTGAAAGACTGTGATTCCCTTTCAATTGCTCTCAAAGATTTGGGATCTTTGCTCAACACCAACTTTCTTGAATTAGTTTTGTGCTGCTTTCTCCAGCAGCAAGAAGATAGGGCAAGAAGGAAATGACAAAAAAACCCCAAAAAACCCAAAACACAAGATGCTTTGCAAGCTTGGTGGAGGACCTCCTATTGGAGAAAGCAAGGGAAGAGAGAGGTTTTCTAGTGCCAGAGGCACAAAAAGAAAGCAGGAAGATGAAATTCATTCTAGGCAACTTCCAAATTAAAGTGAAGGTGCCTGGGATTGTTGTGGAAAGGAGAATAAGGAAATGGGAGGAGTCTGGAGTGTAGTGTTGATTCACCACTATAGTGTGCGTAGAGTACTTCAAAACTCAGGTGGACAATGTTCACACAGGAACTTGCAAAATTGTTGTAGAAACTATTTTTCACTGCTAGGGTGACCAAGCACCCAGGGCATCCAAATATGTTGTGGAGTATCCATCCTTGGAGATAATTAAAATCTGCTTGGACATGGTCCTGAGCTCTAGGGGGCTCTGTTTCAGTAGGGAGTTGTATCAGACGACTTCCAGAGATCCTTTCTACCCTCAACCAGTTTGTGATTCTTTTACCAAATCAGCCAAGAGATCTTCCTAACTCTGCTGCTTCAGCTGTTTTTATTTCTGTCTGTGGGGATCATGTTCAGCATTCTGCCACTGACTGTCTTGATGAAACTCAAGCTGAAAGAATCATTCCAAATCCAGTTTTTTACTTGGAGATAGAGGTAGGTAATGGTACACTTTTTTCCCTGATGCTATTATCAGCTTTATATTTCTGAGGTATCACTGTGTATGTAGTAGTGAACAGGCTTTCTTTTCTAAACTCTGCTTTATTTTTTTCACTCTCTTCCCATGGGCAGCTGCTGAACTCAGTGCTGCCTGTCTGTCCTAAATTTCACTCTCTGCACACTGCATCACTCTCTTTGAGTGCAGACATGGAAAAAATGAGCCACTCTGTTTACTGGGAACGTCATTAATAGATCTGTGGCACAGAGTGGGTGAGGACTTCACCTCACAGCTGGCACCAGTGTGTGATGCCGTCTATTGCAGGCCACAGTGAGTGTGGAGCCAGAAGCTGGTGGGAGAGGCAGTCAAGCACAGCAGCAATCACTTCTTTTTTTCTCGTGTTTTGTCCCTCTGTGTAATAGGAAAATAGAAATATCAGAGACAGACACCATGTCACTTACACTTCTAGCTATTAGTCTGCAGGGCTAGAAAACCAATCTGAGTTCAGTGTACATCTAGATATGCTGCCAGAGACCGGCATTAGTCAACACTGAAATCATGACAGCTCCCAAAAGCGGGAGCAGCATGGAGGAGTACGAGAAAAGGAAGTTCCTTCCGGCCTATGTGCCAAGTAGGTTCATGCTTAAAGGTATCAATGAAAATACATTATGTCTGCAATCCTCAGGTATTATTATACTTCAGTATCTCTCTCTGGAGTCTGGAAAGCTATTATTAACGCAAGAGCTCCTAAGAATATTTAAGGAATTCTAATAGACACCTGGAAACCTAAGTATCCTACTAGAAAGGGTAGCTACTACCTGGAAAGGTCATTACAGTTTTCTGTCAAATGAAAAATTAAATAGCCATGTAACCTAATATTATCAACCAGTCAATTCTTGCACTGTAGCAGCAGATGTCAGGTGCTGTACACTCAGATCTTTGGTTGTATTCCCAATGCTGCCTTCTCTCAAGCAATATTTTATTTTTGCACACACATTGTTGTACTAGAAATAAAACTAGACTGCAGGTTTCTCTGCTCTGTGAAGTTTTTCTTCTGCTGCATAGACCAGGCAGCGCCTAAGCCAGGTGACTGACTGTAGACTAGCCAGACAATTCCCTCAGGCATGGGCCCTCCCTCCCCAGGTCAGGCTCCCAAGGCTCATTGTTTCCTGTACACGGGTTGTAAAAACCAGTCAAAGGCATAATGGCATCTGCAGTGAGGAGTGACTAAAGGACAGACTGTAATGAGCTACCAGTGCAGACAATTCTCTTTGGTGCAAAGAGTCATCAGACTTTTGGGTAGAATAAACTGACTATCCCTATAGGAAACAGGATGCCCCAGTAATCAGGGAGTCCCACACTTTGGAGAGCTTTGTGCCCATAACTGTCCTGCCGCAGACCACCTCTAGTACCTCTGGTGTGTCATTTAAGGCCAAAACCCTCCAAGTTTTTTATACACGTTACCTTCACTGAACTCCAGTTTTGGCTGGCCTATCAGGTAAACAGAGTTGATATTTTGGAAGCCTGGCAGCTTGCATGTGTAGTTTTGGCTCTAATAAAAGATCTTAGCCAGGCAATAGGGAAGCAGAGAGTGTGTAACAGTCTAAAGAGACAGCACTTTACTACTGAGCTCGGTGCAGTCCTGAAGAGGAGGGACCCTGGGCATGGTGTATGGGGCAGCTCCCCTGCTCCCCTCTCCTCAGACTGCAGACTCCAGAGTAGGCAGTGGTAACTGGGAGAACAGGGGAAGGGGTAGAATACATCTGCTGCCTTCTCCAGGAATGCTTACCTAAGTTTAATAGGATTTAAAATAAAGTCCATGTGAGGATGAGAACTCCCTTCAGTTGCTCTTATTTTACAGTAAGCTAACTAGATTTATTAGGCACATTTTTCTTTCAGATGTGTGGTACGTTGCCTTTGCCATTCAGAAAAAACCTTATTACTTCTATTACAGTATATATACATACATAACAGTGAATTCTTCAATGACCAGTGATATTCTTCAGTTTATTAAAGAGCAACACAAGAAATATCTCCCTGTTGTGTTTTAATCTGTGAAATGCAGTTGGCAGTAGTGGTTAGCACAGACTTATATTTTTAGTTTTATGGATATTGGATTATAGGTAAATGAAGATCATGCAGTATCTGAAGGATATATGTGTGTTAATTATGGAGATGAAAGATTTTAATTCAATAAAATAATCTTTAGTAGCAAAAAATTTGCAGATTTAATGTTCTGATTAAGCAAAACCTCCACGTAATGAAGCTCTTGGTGTCTATTTTATATAGATGGAAGAAAGCGGAGGTGCTTAAAAAATAATAATTATGAAGATTCTGAGCTGAGATATCTGGACCCAACCCTGCATGAAAGCTGAGAGTTTAGAGCATGCTCTGTGACAATGTGTCTTATTGGGCAAAGCAATGAGTTCTAGGCCACCAGTGGGTTTTGCTTTTCAGAAATTACAGGACATAGTTTGACAATTATTTTTAAGAAACAAGCTTCTTGTAAAACAAACTTATTCTCACTGAACTGGTCACAAAACAGCTGTAAAACTGCAGATGGAAATGTTCCTGGAGAAGGGGAAGAATGGGTAAGTAAAACGCCGTTCCATGTAGATAAAACACAAACTCATTCATTCAATACATAAATAATTGCTACTACTGACAGCTGTGCTGTACATAATATCTCAAAGGCACTTCTCAAATCAGCAATTATTTTAAAACAAAGCATTTACTAATTCTTATTTGCCCTCACAATTGCTGTGTTAGATTATGATTTGCAAGCAAATAGTAGAGTACAAAATATGAAAGTAAAAAAAAAAAAAAAAAAAAAAAAAAAAAATCCCTAAAGNGTTATATTTTGATTTGCAAGAAAAAAGTAAAAAAAAAAAAATAAAAAAAAAAAAAAAAAAAAAAAAATAAAAAAAAAATCCCTGAAGAACTGGTGTGTGAACACAAAGCTACTGAATGATGATTTATGCCTGGAATAATCGCTGTCATGAGCCCCTTTTGAGCATGCAGCTGGAATTAGAATTCCTGAGGAGGAATCCTAAGTGAAGGGCTGCAGCAAGGTCTGTCTTTTTCCCTTTTTTTTTTTTTCCCTAAAGAACAAAAAAGCCCTGTCTCTCCCTGTCTGGGCAGAATGGTACTGTCTCAGACAGAAAGGTCCCCATAGGCCAAGCTATTCATGTAGCACCAGGCTGCTGGGAGTACCAAGCTATGGCAGGGATGGGGAGCAAAACCAGGGAAACTGCAGTGCCTGCGTGGCTATTAGCATGATATAGATTGGCTTTTCTTGGCAGTCCTGAAGGAAGAGAGGGAGGAAGGGAGGAAGAGAGATAAGAGAGAAAAAGAGGAAAAGAAACTAATAAAGAAGAAATGGAAAAAAGGAATTAGGATTGCATAAGGCAATATTTCAGGACACCAAAACGAATGATTAAAAATATCAGCAGCAAATCAGTCTGTTTCCCAACTTGTTTTATAAGATTATAAAAATGCTGTTTATTATTTTTCTTTAGAGAATATTCATAATTCTGACAAAACAACATGTGAATAAATTCACTGAGTGTATGCGAGGTTCCCTGTCGGACTGTGTTCCCAAGTACCTTTCTCTTTTTTCATGCCTTTTGTAACTGTTCTGCAAACTGGTTATGAAGACCAGCATTGCACTTGTGGTTCTTTGAACTAAAGGATTCATTTTACCAGATTTTAAAATCCCTGTAAATGAGGGCAACACTGATGAGAGAAGTATAAGTAAAGCCAGTGAATATTCTCGTGCGTCAGTAATAAAAAGGAATGTTTCAGGATAGCATGCAGGGTGATATATGGGGTTTTATGCACATCACTTCTAGTAAAACCAGTAGGAATAATCAGTGTATATATCTGAATTCTGAAGGGGGCTATGAATGGCTAGTAACCACCATACTATCATGTCCCTTGAAAAAGCACATCATTTTTTCAATGAGGGAAAGAGAATTTTATCATCATTAAAGTCATGTTCATGAGAAAACGCTCCTTCATTTTGATTTGTATTATTTTAGTGTTATACCAATCTGGAAAACAATCATCATTTTCCTGTTCCTCCCCACCCCCTCACACTCTGCTATTCATGATTTTTCTGTCATGCACACTTCCCAGCTGTGTTCTCTCCTTTATTATTTTATTTCACATTTTATAGAACATGGTATTTTTGCTCTTGGTTAATGAAAACAAAGAGATCAGCATAAATTTCCTGTGATAAACAGTAGTTTAAAACACCATTATGATGGTTTCTTAGTCTTTAAAATCTTTCATATTTTTATAATTTTTAAGCCTCACTAACCATTATTACCCTACATATGCAGTCATAATAAAGGCTTTGCAGAAGGAAGAAATGCTTGGCAAACCAAATGAACCTAACAAAAATAATCCTACTAAATAATGTATATGCTAAATACATGCACACAAATTTGTATGCATCTATACATGCATACATAGAAGCTTATGTACACATTTAAGTATAAAGGCTTTTCCTTTTTTGTGGTTGATAATTTAAAACACTGTTGGCTTCCCTGGATATCAAATGATACTTGGAAACTCTCTGATTTTGGCCTTTCATGACATTTCACATTGCATCTCCTGGTTCATTTGGTCTCTTTTACCCATGAGGAGTGAGTTGCTCCAACTGATATGATTATCTTGGCATTTACCCCAGCTGAGGGTTGGCCTTCATCACCTTCAGCAGGGAGGTAGGATGGGATGTCTTTTTGAAAAATCCGCCAACTGATGCTCAGAAGCCAAATGTCTGGTTCAGCATAACACAGGGTTATGCTGCATAAGGGCAGGTTCAGATGGTTAAGCTGACAGAACTGACTGGCTCACTGACCCAGGGATTCTCCTCCTCCATCCCAGATGCGTGCTGGTGTCCTCTCATGCAGGGTGCCTCTGCAGCTTGTCTGACCCAGCATCCACATGACTCTGCTGCAAGGAAAACCCACAGAAGCAAAGGCCTGGCTCGGAGGGTGACAACCAATGGGTCATGCTCTGTCTGGAGGATGCAACAAGATAGGTTCTGTGGGGGCCTATCCTTGGACCTGGGCTGCTTGGCATCATTATTAATAACCTGAAGGAGGTGCCAAAGGGTACCTTTGTTGAGCCTGCTTCTGCCGATGACATGAAATTGAAGGGACCAGTGGTAGGACTGACAATCCAGGGGTACCTAGACAGACTGGAAGGATGGACCACAGGAAACTTGTGTGATTCAGAGAGGAGAGGTTTTGCACCTGGGAAAGGAGAGCCTATGGAAATGATAAAGGCTGGGGAAAAGACTACCCAAGGAACACCGCTATGGAAAGGATCCCAGAAGGCCTAGAAGCTGGACAGGAGCCTAGGAAAAGCTCCATTACTCCACTACACCCACACATATTATTTCTCCTACCAAAGTACTAGGAATGATAACTGCATGCTTTCCTGGAGTTGGGATTGGGAATAATGCTTGGATGCTTCCCTAGAGTTTTCTACTTTATGAATGTAAGCACAAAGAGGGGGGAAGGTCATAGCCCCTCTGTTGTTCTGTAGTCTTTGAACGGTGTTGAAATCCTCACTGTCTCCATCTTGTGCTGTTTTTGTCTGGGGTAGGGCGATTTTCTTCACAGTAGCTCATCTAGGACTGTAGTTTGGATCTGTGCTGGAAGCAGCTGTCACTGAGCAGCGCTTGCACAGAGTCAAGGTCATTTCTGCCTCTCTCTCTACCACCAGCAAGAGGGCTGGGAGTGCACAAGGAGGTGGGAGGGGACACAGTCAAGAGAGCTGACCCCAAGTGACTCAAGGGATATCCCACACCATATGTTGCCATACTCATCATATAAAGCTGGAGGAAGGAGGAAGAAGAGGGAGACGTTCAGAGTAATGGCATTTGTCTTGCCAAGTCACCATTAAATGATGGGAGCCCATTTTTTCTGAGCATGGCTCAACACCTGCCTGCCCATGGGTTAAGAGGGGAAAGAATTCCTTGTTCTGCTTTTCTTGTGCATGTGAATTTTGCTTTACCTACTTAACTGTGTCTACCTCAGCTCATGAGGTTTTTTTTCATTTTTACCCTTCTGATTCTCTCTTCAATCCTAATGACTGGAGAGTTAGGCAGCAGTTGTGTGGGGCTTGGTTGACAGCTGGGTTTAAACCATAAAAGTTGTTCTGTAACTGTAACCTGCAGTAAAAAAGTATTTAATCAATCATTATTCCACCTGCTTTTTTTTCTTTTTTTTCCCCCACTGGTTGCAATTTCATTTCTAATTTCAAAATCATTGGTAAAAGTATTAAAAGAGAAACAGGTTGAAAACTGACCAGCAAAAGATAAGCAATTATGCTTATCAATATTGTCTGCCTATGTTCTTTGAGTCTCAGCTGGTTTTTACTTCATTTCACACATACATATTTTATGAAGTGCTAATTTTTAATCAGAATATTGTATAATACTAAGTTTAACTAAGTTAAATTCCCAAGAAACTAGAGAATCATTATGTCCATTCAGTTATCTGTACCAGCTAAATTGTCAATGAATAATACCTTGTCAATAGTAGACATATCATGCAGTGATGAATACCACATGCACTTATAATGATCCTTTTAATTTTAAGCTGCTTTTCCTTCAAAATGTACACACACAGAACAGATATTTTTGTTCTCCACAACATGTACTCTGGATACTTGATACCCCATCCCCATATAAGGCTGATGTATTAACAGCTCAGCTCAGGACCTAAACAGTTTTTTGAGCTATAGTATTGCCATGCCAACCTCCTGACACCTCTGCTCCCAGAAAATACTTCTGCACAAGAACATTTCCCTCTGTCTTAATGTCTCATAAGAAACTAAGAAAATTAGTGTAGCACAAAGAGATGGGTTAGGTGTTAAACTTGTGGAGGAAATATTTTGATATGGTTCCTCTCTTCCAAATTACCTCTCATCTTCCCCTTTTCTTTTCAACCTCCTCCAAGCAATATGATACACAATAGATGAAATAGGCGAGTAGGTTCTTTGTGACTCAGAACCTCCCTAAGAGAAAAGAGAGAATGTCTGTTTTAATTTGCTGTGGGAATAGATTGACTCAGCCCAACCCCATGCCACTTTCACTTCTTGCCTGGCCTGTGTTCCTCACCGAGCCACTCCTCCACTCCTTCCCTTCTGGAATGAGTTAGAAGCTGTTAGCACTGCATTTCCTAATTAGAGGTTTTGTGGCACAGCCTAAAGTTAGAGAAATGAGCTCATATTTACTCAAGTTGTATGTAACATGTCTGCAAAAGAATCTGAGAAACAATTTTTCATAGCCAGCCTGATTCAATGTGGGCACTTTCAGGGAAGCCTCGTTCATCTTCCATGGAGACTCGATGCTCTTAAACACATTGACAACTGTGGGATACTATATATTAAAAAGAAGTTTCCATTGTAATCAAATCACACCCCTTTAACTGAAAACAAAGATTTTGATATTTATAACTGCTAATAGTCCACAGTCATGTTTTCCCATGTAATGTCTGAAAATGGGTCCACTGGAAAAATGCCAAAGTGTGTGTTAGATTCAGTGTCTGACATGCCATTTTCACTGATAATGGAATTAAGTGCAAATAAAAATGTATTTTTAAAATTTTTGGAAAATATTATTTATGCATTTTCCTGTCCAGCTCAGGACATTAGGGATGGGTTTATCCATTATTTTATTCATCACCATACAACTGATTTCGAGAGGCACCATTGCCTAGCAAGAAAATTTCAGAAAGGTAATTATGGGTGATATGACAAAGAATAAACCCCTAGCAAATTGGATGCCTCCCCAAGGAAATAGTAATATAATACTATGGCAGACCATTCTGTGCTAATTGTTTTGTATCTTACTATAAGTAGAAGCAATGTGATGTCCGTGGTTCCTGAAAAGCCATATTCTCCTCCTTCTTTCAGAGTGTGAAGCAGGTTGATCTGAGACTGCTGTCCTGTGGCTGTTTAGTGAAATCCCTTGCTGTTGCAGTCTCAATCCATTCAGCATTTAAAAATTGCTGAAGATTTGGACCCCAAATGATTACAGTATCACCAATCCCTTGAAAAATTGCTGCTTCAACTTACTTTGAAGACTCCTATCAACATAGAAACAACCATAGCTTAATCACAGTTTTATTTGAAAAAGAAGAACATGTATTTACTTTGATAACATTTTTGAGTTCCTGAAGGCCAGACCTTGTTCCCACTGGTGTCTGTGGCAAAACTCCCATTATCTTCAATGGCAACAAACCCAGCCACTTAGTTTGCATAATCTGCAGAAAGTAAATATTTTAACACTTGTTATCTGTGATATTTAAGTAGCTAATAAAAATGTGCATGTAAAACTGGTTCATATTTATTTAAGCTTGTAAAAAAGTGACTTTCAAATAGTACAAAATATAGGACAGAAACATTCTGTAAATGAAAACTCAATAAATAAAAGAATTTTTTTCCTCTTCCATGACACAGCATATGCTCTTTAATAATGTTACAGAAATAAAGCTGTAAAGCTTGAAAAAAAAATAAAATATATTTGTTACGGCCATAAAATGACACATAATGACCTTGAGTCCTGAATTCTGCCCCTATAACACACGCATATATACTTATATAAGGAGAAGGTAAATTGACAAACTGTTCTACTTGAGCTTGTTTTGGCAAAAAACATATCAGCCCAGTTGCTAATGTGCTATTTATCCATTAAAGAATGTTGCTATAGTTACAGTATCTATTGCAAAAATAGCATGGTAATATGAGAGAGAAGATAAAGAATGCAGAACAAACAAGCTTCATATTTTTAGTGCTTGTGTTGTACATGAAAGTTGAAAACTTATAGTAAAAAAACCCTTTGCTGTTTGCTCTGTGTTGAATTAAAGCCTTAGAACCATCCTTTGTACTCAGCGGACCTATTTTTTCTCCATCTGGAATTACAGGAACTAACACCCATGACTCAAATAAACACTCCAGTATAAGGACATAACTAAAATATTCACTGCACAATTACATGAGTGATTTTACAGGCAGATCAAAATATGAAGATTTGACATAGTCGTCCCATAGTTCATTTGGAAAATTAGATGGCGAAAACACCATTTTTTACGAATAAACAAAGAAAACCAAGTAATTGCGCAATTCCATTCTTATATCATCATAGTTCTTACATTGTCACAGCCCAGAGCTACACCTTGTCAGTGTTTCACATGAAAATATGCTGGAACTTCCTGGTGTCTCCACCCAAAATTAGCTCTGGTGAAATCCTTTAACTGTATAGTAGCATACCACATCCCAAGTGCTTTTTCTTGAGGTAGTTTTGCATCAGAATTAAAATGTGCAGTCTAGTTACGTCTAAGCAATGTGTAGGTAGGTTCAGTAGTTTGCCAAACTCCTGCTATGCTTAAAAATCCTCTTCAGTCTAAAGAATTTTTTTTAAAAAAGGAGAAGTGGTAGTAATTCCTATCTAAAAAAAAAAATACATTATTAGACTGAGTGTCTTCTACAGCTTCTGGAATCTACACAGTCAACCTCAGTGTAAATAAAACTAGGATTAGACTCTTCTTCCAAATAAAACACTCATGATGTGAGAGCTATTGGGTTTAACTCAGGATAGAATGAAGCCCTGGAAAAATTCCAAAAAAGTCAGTTAGCTACACCAGTCTTAAAACCAATTTTATATCAAAGACATTTTTCTTCTGTGAAATTTTTGTAGTCCTTCTGTTTATCAGCCCAAAAGCAGTGGCTGAAACAATGTTGCTCTCAAAGTAATCTTGAGCACTTTGACCCTTCCCAGCAGAAAAGAGGCACTAGAAAGTATGTAGGTAATATCTCAATTTTGGATCACCTCAAAAAAATTTAGTCCAGAAAAGACTATTCTGCTTTCTGCTGAAATGTTACCTGTATATATAAGTACTGAGGATGTCTAATGCTTATGGACTTGCCATAACAAAGAAAAAATGTCCTAAAATGAGACTGTGTCTATGTTATCAGATAATTTAGCTGCTCAGCTCATCCCCTGCTCCTGATCATCACACCGTATAAATGCCAAACCCACTGTGTTCTCTCTTTTGGAGAGACCCAACTTAGTTTCCTCACAAATAAACTGTATGCTGGGTTTGTATTTTCCTCAGACTCCCACCACTGAGCATTAGAACAAGAGCACACAGGAGACAACCCAGGGCCAACGCCAGGCAGGGAGAAAGCAGCAATCTGCTCTACAAAAGGGCATGCTTACTCTAGTGGGAGTGCATGTCTCTTTGCAGCCCTTGTTTTGGAGAGGTGATTGTTTGCTGGGGCAGATGCATTCAACAGCGTAGATGTAAGCTGTTGATTAGTCAGAGTTTACTCTCTTGGGGCTAAGAGACTTCTGCAGGCTGCTACTTTAGCCCTTGCTCCTTTTGTCAGCTGTTGTGTCTGAAATTTGGTTGCTATGACTTTCTCAGAGTATTAGCTCAGCTGAGTGGAGCATCCTCTGCCCAGAACCTGCGCAAGCCTGGCTGAATTTCACAGCCCCCCACCTATATCACCAGAGAGGCCCAAATCATAGTGCCCTTGCCACGTGAAATGTCTTTGGCAGAAAGAGCAGCAGCTGATCTCATTATAAAGGTTAGGTGGTTGTGCCTGGTTCTTATAGCTCTGCGGTCAGAGGATTTGGACTGGAAGAAAGGAATTTTATGATTTTTTTTTCCTTGTAGACATGTCCTAATCATGAAGCAGTGAACAAGGCTGAGGTAAATAAATGCTCCACCACTCTTATTGAAAGTGTCCTCATCATGTTCCTGAGAAAGGGACAGAGCAAGTGGAGGAAGCATGCTTAGATCTCACGACATTCACTTGATAGAGCCTGACATAATATATACATTTTAGCAGTAGGGCTGAAAATGCAAAATGCATAGGCAGTCTGCAGGATAAGGATTAGAGTAAGAGTAAACAGCTTTGGAGCCATTTTGTTGAAGGAAATTTGTCTGCAGAAGGGGACAGACAGTTTTTTCCTCACTAGTAAAGACATTGAAAGAATAGTGTTGTCTAGGACGGTGAGCCATTAGCCAAAGATGCTCAGTTATTAGGTCTATGTTCGTATTTGTCTCCAGGAACTGAAAAATCTTGTTTCTACTTTATCTGAGGAAGTCAGCATAGCCCATAAACCTCCAATGAACCTGTTAGATGGAGGTCCTTCAACCATCACAAGTGGAACCGAGGGACAGTCTGCTTAGCTAAAGCACAGTACTCTGCCAATATGTCTGCATGGCTGTTGGAAACTATGCAGATGTCTGTGGATGATACTGTATGGCTGTCTTCCACTGACCAGTTTCTCCATTCATAAACAAAAATTCATTGGAAACATAGTAGGAATTTATGTGCCTGACAGGAGATAGAAATCTAGGCTTTCACTCAAAGCAATGCATCACATCAGGTTGCACACAGCAGAAGGGACTGCAACCCAGGCTCTTGGATGAACTTTCTTCACAGAGAGAGTGGGACAGACAAACTTTGATTGTTGGGCCATGCACAGATTTTTGTCCCTTTCTTGATGCCATGTTTCACAAATAGCAGTGGGGCTGCTGTGCCAGGTAATCCCATTTCCCGCTCCCAGGAGGAACATTGGCAGCAGTGGCAGCAGTGGCACCTCTCACTAACATTGCTAGACTACTGTGTGACCCAGCTCATCCCCAGTTCCCTCCTTCAGCCTTCGTGTGCTGTGGCAATGGGATGGCTGAGGAGGTGGTGCCATCTCCTATGCTCAACTATTTCCAGAACTCCAGTATCGGAGCATGTGTTTTTTGGTCTCAACACTACAATGGTTTTGGTGCACTGTTACGAGTTAGAAAATGATCTCACATGTTTCCCTTCAGCTCAAGAAGAATTTAATTGTACTGTTCAACCAGCTTGAACAAAAGTATTTAGGAGCAGTCAGAGAAATTAAGTTTATCTTACAGAAAACAGGAAGAAATAAAAAACTAATGCTTGAAAGATTCCTACACTCAGAATAGACTATCTATGTACTTTGCTTCCATTCCTTTAAAATATATAAAAAGAATTTTAAAAGTCTTCCAGTCTATTAACAAGTAATTTTCCATTCAACTGCTGTCATTAGTTTCCTGTAGACCAAAAAAACCCCATTTGCTTGTTTGCATGAGGAAAGTAAAAATGTTATTCGGCCCTTGGCATAGGCTAGGATTTGACACCATGCTTTCAGACAAGTAATCATACTAACACCCTCCCTGCTAGCCATTTAGCACCAAAAGTACTTTCTAATAAATTTGTTATTTAAATATACAGCAAATCAGTCTTTATTGGTTGGATCCTTGAAGAACCTGTCTAGTGATTTTCAATAAATGGTATCTTCTCTTTCCCATGTAACCATACATTGCTGGAATTCATATTGCATCAGTTCTCTGATACTAACTGTTCCCTCCAAGAGTCAAAGACTGCTGTAGAGGTATAAAAGTTTACTTTTATCCAACAATGGTGAGCGACAGGGCTGTTTTCTGTCCTTTTGGAAATCAGACTCATCATTTCTACCTTGACCACATTGTGAATTATTTTTCAATTCTGTCTAAAACAGTTCATGATACAGCATTATTGCTAAGCTCTGCCTGTGGGCGTGGTAATCAAACTTCTACACTGCACTACAATTTGCTTTATAAGGATACTGAAAGTTGGGGAAAGCAGGTGATAGTGGACTTCTGCTCTTTAAGTAGATGAAAGGTTAAAGGAGATTTCCCTGTCCATCCTTTCTTGGCTGTGTGGGTTACAGGTCTCTCTGAATTTTCTGGCAAATGTTTTTTATGAGATTAAAATTGCCATTGGTTTTTGAGTCATTGTCTTATGACAGCACTGCAGTTTAGCAGGACTTTGCTATCGCCATAAAATTGTGGGAACATCAGGAAGATCAGAACACAGGCGGATTTAGAATAGACTGAGGATATAAAAATCTATTAAAGACCTTCTCTCTCTTTTTCCTCAGAGTGAAAAATCAATAAAGTGGTATAAGCCAGATAGCACAAAATGTACAACTCCTAGACCTCCAGTTTATGCACAAAGTGACCTTGACCTATTCTGCAATTTCCAGTCATTAATTTATTATGTACCTCTTCTAACCATATCACTCCAAACCACAATGAAAAACAAAACTTAAGAGCTGAATGTGTTTCCTTTCTTTTAAAGAAGCAGATTTAGTATGGAGTAAGTTATTATTTACAACAAAGAGGGAAATTTTTTTTGCACTATTCACACTATCTGACTAAATAATGATTTACTATCTAGAAACCAGCTGCAGAATACATTTAGGAATCATAGGACTCTGAGCTTTCTGAAAATGTTATTACTGTCTGCACTCTTCTACCTTTAGCCTGACACTGCTTTCTGTGATATTTTCATGACTATATGATCATACTGAAAATGAAGAAAAGTTATGTGAAATTGTTTTCCAACCACGTTTAGCTCTTTTAAAAGTAACTAAATTCATCGTATTTTCAGTCGTAGAGTCATAGAACCACAGAATGTTAAGGGTCTGGAAAGGACCTCAAAGATCACCTAGTTCCAGCACCCCTGCTGTAGGCAGGGACACCTCCCATTAGACCCAGTTGCTCAAGGCCTTATCCAACCTGGCCTTGAACCTCATCGATAGGTTTATTATATAAACTGAAACCAGAGGGAGATAATAACTTTCTCTTTCCTCAGGTAATACACAGAAGTTAACTGTGTAATTTAGGCCGTACAGTGGGCAACAAGTTTAGTTGAAGTAGGCCTCAATGTTCCAGTGCCAGTTTTAATCAGCAGAATGAATATATGGGGGGAAAAGTGGGAAATTCTGTTTCATAGAATCGCAGCATGGTTTGAGCTGGAGGGAACATTAAAGGCCATCTAATTCCACCACCATCCTCCTCCCTCTCCATCATGGGCAGGGACACTTTCCATTTGATCAGGTTGCTCAGGACCCTATCCAACCTGGCCTTGAACACTTCAAGGGATGGGGCTTCCACAGCTTCTCTGGATGACCTCTTCCAGTGGCTTAGCACCCTCATCATAAAACTTTTCTTCCTTATATCCAGTGTAAATCTTCCCCCTTTCAGTTCAAATCTGTTACTCCTTATCCTATCACTACATTCTCTGACAGTGTCTTTCCAGATTTCTTGTAGCCCCCTTCAGGTACTGGAAGGCTGCCATAAAGTCTCCCTGGAGCTTTCTCTTCTGCAGACTTAACAGCCTCAACTCTCTGCGCATTTCCTCATAGGAGAGATACTCTAGTCCTCTGGTCATCTTTATGGCCTCTTCTGGATTTGCTCCAATAAATCCCTGTCTTTTTTATGTTGTAAGGCCCAGAGCTGGATGCAGCACCCTAAGAGGGGTCTCTTGAGAGCAGAATAGAGGGGCAGAATCACCTCCCTTGCCCTGCTGGCCATGCTACCTTTGATGCAGCCTAGGATATGGTTGGCTTTCTGAGCTGCAAGTACACATTGCTGGCTCATATTTATTTTTTCATCCCTCAATACCCCCAAGCCTTTGTCCCAGGGCTGCCTTCAATCCGCATACCACACAGCTTGCATCCATGTTTGCAATGGCCCCAACCCAGGTGCAGGACATTGTACCTGGCGTTTCTGAGCTTCATGATGTTCACACTGTTTCTCATACTTCTAGTCAAACCTTTTCTATGTTGTCTAAAAGTCGTCTAATGCCCAGGCCATAGTCCAGTCCATTCCATTCCAGGGCTGGTCTAGACCTGTTGATGCCTCTTTTCGCTAGGATCTACCTTCATTTGCCCGTTTCAGTGACATACCTATTGTGGTGAGATTTAGCCAGCAATATTATACCCATTTAATCCTGACGAGCCCTCCAGGTGACTGGAATTTACAGGAGGTACCACCTTTTGCACTTATTACTGGAACACAGGTTAAAAACTAAGAGGAGGCAAGGATTTACATCTTTTCTTATTCACAGCCAATTTCCCAGTCCCTGGGTAAAGGCTGTGAATGTTTATGTTTTTCTTTTTCAGTTCCATAACTGCCAAAAGAGTGGCTAAGCTTCAAGAGAAGAGATTAAAAATAATATTCATCCAATACAAGTTCTTCATCAACAGAAGAGCCAGATGTTTAACATCTGGCTGGACTACACTCTTGAGCCCCATAAGTTGCCTGCACAGACAATACCAGGGACATGCCAAAGAGAGAGGCATTGGCACTCTCTCTGTTGGTTTCCATGTCTCCATTTTGACAGACTGAAGAATTAAGGCACTTCTCTTCAGACAGATCAGATACTTCTTCACCTTCCCCTTCAACATCCACCCTCTTCCAGGAGCACCTGCCTGAGACAAGGCAATGCCTAAATGAGCCTGCCTGGACTAACACCTTGGTCAGGTTATTCTGCCAAATACATTATTTTGATCTTACAACAGCTCCAGTTCAATTTGAATATCAAAAAGTCTTGACACTATTGTGACTGAGAGTGGCAGAACCAAGCTCCTGTTTTCAAGCACAAGCCCTAAAAGTAACTCTTTTAGTCTGTTATGTTTCAATTTCTTCACCAAACTGAACAAGCAGGTAGTGTAAAACCCAAGGAAAGATTATTTTTATATAAAGAGCAGATACTTCCTGTAACATAATTTTCTAACATAATTAAACATCACTGGTGAAGATGTTGCCTGTTAGTGATGCTGTGTGTTCTGCAGATGGGAGGCTGGCAGGAAGATTGTCCCCCTACATGTGTATGGTGGGGTCTCAGATGTAAGGGCTCAGAGTGATGTGAACTACAGACAGCCTCGAAACTGTGCTGCATGAATATCTGCTTCTTAAAATCCCCAAATCTGCTCAGAGGTTTGTCCTCGATTTCAACAGGAGCAGGATCATGCTCTCTGAGAGTGCTTAAGAGCTGCTCTGCACCTCCAGTACAAAGTGAGTGCATTCATACCAGGAGCCCTGTCACTCCTATTCACTACCCGATGCACTAAACCCCAGGGAAGTTGTTTCTGGGTCAGTGTCTTGCGCAGTTGCTCCAAAGTCCCGGTCAGGAGTACGGAGGGGACAGACTAAAGACTTGCCAAATGTTTACTGATTTCTTTTCTTCCACGTGCTGGTTAAAATCCATAGGGGTTTTATCCTTCAACCCAGCCTTCTGCTGCCGTATTGATTGGTGCTCCCCCAGAATTTGGGGATCTATAAATCACACATATCTTTCACTTTTCCTATTCAAATGTAAACAGTATATGAAAAAGGTATATGTCTCTTTTTGCCTGACCCAAATGAAGCTTTGTAGGGAGAGCAGCATCCGGCCCACACTGTTTACATTTTCATCCCTGATGAAGGAACATCAAAACCTAGTTTTCTTCAAAATTAACCACATGCAAGAACGGGGCTGCTCTGGCTGGCTGGAAACAACAGGTATAAATAACTTCTCGTGTTCTACAAAGCAAGAGCCTGGAAAGGCTTCTTGGGTTGTTTTCTGCACATCAGCCTATGAGCTCAGGGTGTTTTAATGCTCTGTTGATGCCACAGGAGCCGATAGAAGCAGGGACAGATTACGCTGAGAAGGAGGTAAACAAGTTGTTTACAACTCGGCGAGGCTCCAGTGTATCCTCCTTACATTGGCTGAAAGGCAATGAGAGCATCGGCCACTGGGCTGCTGATGGGAAAGGATCCCTGGAGCTGCCAAGCTCTGGATTCAGAAATGTCTGTGGGGCTTCAATAACAGGAAATCACGTGTGCTGTCATTATCAGCTGCTGAGCGAGACAGATGCACCCAGATCAATATCGGTATCCAATATCAAAGAGCTATTGTGACAATATCCACAGTTTTGAGCTAAGGGAACAACAAAACTATTTTAAATTATTAGGGCTGGCAAAAATCCCCTGACTTTCTCTTTTCTGCTTTGTTTTTGTTTTTCCTTTCTGAGGCAGTGGATTCATCACCATTAAAGGAACTGAAAGTCCTCTCTGCCCAAAGTAACTTTGATCATTATTGACCTAATTAAATTCTGTTTGCTTAAGGTTGCAGTGAGAAAGGGCTACAAATCAACAGTCTTCCCGATCTCTTCCAATAGTAAAGGGTATCCGTTCACACAACTGGGGAACTGCATATCCTTCAGCATAGCTGAAACTGGAGTAAGTTTCCCTTATTATGCCATGTTTTATGCTGTCTGAAAATACAATTTTGGAACAAAGCAAAACATCTCCAGGGCTCTTGTTCCAAACAGGACTTGGGCACTGGAGAGGTTCTGCACAGAGACGAGTGCACTCCCTGCACAAACATTAGAAATGTAGGGGCCTTGGTCACACTACCATTGCACAAGAGTGGTGATTTCTGCATTCGGCTTTCTGTTCCTTGTCATTTGTATTGTCTAATAAAACACATTTGTAAACCTACAGGGTTTTTTTTATTTTTACATACATTTACACATTACAAATACGTTTGTAAACAAGCAAGCAATTTTAGGTCTGTGCAAATCATACCCTAAGCGATCAACTCTGTTTTATAAGATAGCATTTCTCTCCTGATACTTCAGCCCCATTTTTTCTTTTAAACAGCTGGTAAGTTAGGATATTTTTAAAGGGTCTTTTTCTCTTATGCCTTTAAAATCATTGCAAGCTGTAGCAGAGAATTCAGTCATGCTCAGGCTGGGTATGTTCAAAGGAAATTCCCAGGTAGAATCAGGGAGATTATTTCATGGTCCAAACAGAGATATTTTTGTTATGCAAGGACAGGTCCTTCAGAAGGATTCCTAGAATACTTTGCCCCTCTGATTTCAGATAGAGAAGCCTCTGTGACACATGAGAAATGCACTGAGGTGGATCATGCACTTATTTCCATTGCTTCAGCTGGGTGACGGCTGTGCTATTGGTACTTCAGAAAAGAGCCAACAGCTAAAACAGATATTTGCCTTCTGCCAGTTCTGCTGATGGCTCATCTGTTTGCATTACACACTCTAGCTTGTAATTGCATTGCTGTGTTTGCGTGTGTGTGTAAACTGCTCACATAATCTTGCATATCCTGCTAATAGCAGCGTATAAGGATGAGATGGTGCAGTCTGCACGCTAGCCCATATATACATTTCTCTTAAGTGTAGGTCAGGTGCTTGAAGGGAGATAAGCAGATTTACCACAGGAAAAGGTCCAGCCTTGATTTTATTCTGGTCTGGGGCGTGGCATTGGATTGAGGGAGGTTTGCAGTTTTCACTCCCTTTGGCTTTGTACCAGCAATCAATCAGAGCATGAAGGACTGTCTCTTTTCAAAGCTGGGGAGAGACTTGGGAACAGTGGCAGAGTCTGAAGCAAAGGCTTTTCACATCCATCCACCGCTGAAGCACTCCTTCACTATTTTTTAAGATTACACCTTTGGCAATCACCCCGATTCACGTGCCTTTAAAGCGGTCCTGCCTGGTTTTCCACTGCTCCTTCTGCAGTAATTGAATGGGAGAGATGGGATAGAACGGCTGCTATTTCCTCTCTGGCCGAGAACTGTTCCGCAAGGAAAGAGTTACAGCGCACAGCCCGCAGCGGAGCGCCGCTCCCCGCGCCCCCGGCCGGCTGCTGGCACCCGGCGGAGGGAGCCCCGGGAGGACAGAGCTTGTCTCCCGTGATAAGATAGACGAGACCTTAATGCAATTCCTCAGATACCCAGGGGGATATCCATAAATGCTGCAGAATAAACAAACAGAGGGAATACTGAATGGAGGCAAAGCAGCGAGTCCTTGGCGCCGGGCGGCAGCGGCCCCCGGGAGTCAACAGCGGCACTCGCGGCCCCGGGGCCGCCCCCGCCCTGCCGGGACCTCGCAGCCTCCCCCAAATTCCCCCTCCCGCCTGGCTCCCAGCTCGGGCTGCGCGGGGCTCGCCCGCCTCCTCTGGATGCACCAATCTATTTTTACAACTGAGAGTCCTGGTTTCCTCTGGCAGATCCACCACTAATACTATTACCCGACAGAGGAGAAAAGGAACGAAGCTGCTAAAATAACAGTGCATCACCAAAATAGAAGGAAAAGGCAATTTAGATCATGCAATCCGTACCCTGGAGGGTAAAGGTTGCTTCCTACAGAATAAACCTGAGAGGACTGTAGATCAACTTTACATTGATGTATTGTCTCCTGCTGAGGAAGGGTTTCAGCCCATTTTGGTGCCTTTCTTCTTTTTTAAAAAATTTTATTTTATTTTATTTTAACAGAAACACTGACCAATCTCATAATATGAAGTGACACAGCTTCATTACTAACAGTTTACCCCAGGCAAAACTTTGTTCCTTTTCCTTTGTTCCTTTTTTGGCTGTTTTTATGACATAAAATCTTGCTCTCTGCAATATAGAAATCTTCTGCAAGGTCACTCGCACAAAATGTAATAAAGTAAGCTTATTGTTTCCCAGAAGAAGATTATGTTGGAATTTCTCTAGTCTCCTTTTCTTATTTAACCTGCTGTCTGGTTCACTTTGGCAGAGTTCAGCTGTGAAAGTCACACAAGCCCTGACTGCCCTCTCATAATCATATGTTGGGTTTCAGACTGTTAACATGTGTTTCAGTCTGTGGAGCAGATATTCTGGGACTTCTCTGACCTTCTTTAAATGTTGTAAGAGTTGATGGTCATCAAGCAACCCTGTCATTCCCTGGGTACTTAGGTAGTCAGTTATACCCAGAACGACCTTCAGTGTGTGTCCTGCCCTTCTGACTATTTATTCTCTCAATTCTTTATCTGAGGATGGCAAGGAAGGATCTGAAAGGATTGGAAGGAAGCCAGCCAACTTGACCAAGGGGGAACCCTCTCCATGGTGTAGCCTAGCTGGAATGCCTTAAACCAGTGAAAGAAAATTGGAGGGAGAGATGGAAAATAACAGCTGAAATCTTGGTGTTGGGAAGATTTCCTGTACCTCAGCTGAGATGATTTCAAGGCTACAGTTACACCTGTTTTCCCAGATCTGAGAGCATTTCCATGTTTCTGAGACAGCTTATATGCTCTGGCCGTATTCTAACTCCTGCTTCTTTACCAAAGCCAGATCTGCACAGCAGCTTTCTCCAGCCTGCTCCAGTGTGTCCGTGGAAATGAAACGATTGGGGTGAGGGCTGGCTGGGAATGGAGGCATGCTCCTCCTGGCAGTTGTCCACCCCCATGGAGCACAAGAGTGTTAAATCTAGTTGTGAGTCTTTCCTTCTGTCCCTTCTGATCCAGTGGAAAGGCAAATAGATTAGCTTAAATAGTTGTCTCTTTAGAGCTGTTCGACTTCAAAATGGAACAGTGCTTGCAGACTCAGGAGCAGGTAGGAGGTAGTTTAAGAAGCTGCTGCTTATCAGGTCTCAGCTACTGGTTTCTGCCTTCCAGCTGAGGCAGTGCCTGACTGTGTCCTAATTTTGGTGTGATAAGGTTGGGCCAAACATGAAATCCAAATGTGCAAAAGCCATCAGGAGAAAAGTCTTCAAAACTTTTTTCACACAAAGATTTAAAACCTATATCATGGGCAGAGGAGGGAGTTTTGAGGAGACAGCAGGAACAGACTGCAAATTTCTGCCAATTGACATAAGGTGAATACCCTTTGTTGCTTGCAACTCAAGGCTATAGTACTTATGACAGGCAGCAGAACATTTCTGATTTACTGTAATAGAGCAATGGTAAACATACTACATAGATTGTATGTTAGTGCATTTATGTGGTAAGTTTTTCAGGTCTAAAAAAATAACTTTTTTTTTCCTAATGTAATCAGATTTGCAAATCAGATAATCAGGTTTACAAATCAATACTATGGAGGTGGATTACGAATTAAACATCTTTACAATTAGGGAAGGAACAATAGCCAACAGAATAAATTTAGATAATAGCTCATCGTATAAGCCCTATGAGAGAAGCCCTACTGAGAGAAGGCAGGAGGGAAACATTTCAAACATTTCTTCAGCTGGAGACTTCTTGCGATACATAGTTATCATTGACGGCACCAGAGCAGATAGAAGACAAGGTGTCCTGAACCCTATTGCAAGGTGATGAGCAGAAAACTGAGGCAGGAGCTGTGAACAGCAAGGGCAAGTCAGGAGATCAGAACGTGCACAGGCACAAGAGAGTTAGAAAAGGAGATGAAGAGGACAAAAGCAGTGACAGGAGGTCCATGCTGAACTTCCCAATGAATAGTTACCGATGTTCAATGACAGAGAAAGAGAGCTAAGAATGAGAAGGCTGCAGAAAGCAAAGAAATTTACAGAGACTGGGACAAAGCAATGGGGGTTAAATATTACCATTGTAGATTGAATGATGAAATACTAATGATAAGCCAGAAAAGGACGTGCAAAGACACTTATAGCAGACGGAGCTATCTAGCTGAACTTCTCCCAGATGGTTTCAGTGCAAGGCACTTGGCAGAAAGGGGAGTTGAATATTGCTGAAATTTGATAGTTTATTTTCTAGGTTTTATTTTTTAAAAGGAAAGAAATTCAGAGAATTGCATTTATGTCTTTTACAGCTATTTTGTCTATTAAAAGTGTGACTTCAGCCCTTTAAATTTCTGTTTGTAGCAGCGCTCCAATGACTCACAGGGTCCTTCTAAGTAGTTAGTCTGTAATAGCTCTTTCCAGGCATCTGCTCAAACTGTATCCAATTAAAAAAATAAATCTGGGAACAAACTGCTCCCAGTTTCAGATGACTGGCAGGTATGGATTCTACTCTCATAAAAGGCTTATTCCTGTGCTCAGTTCTCTTTAAGGCTATCAGTTCAGGAAAACTCTATCATGTAATTTTCAAATCATATAGCCTTTAAATTTATCTAGGTTGTCATCTGCAAACACCATTAAAACAACATCAAGTCAGCAAGGAAAACAAGACAAAATATCTCAGAAAACTAAAATGTGGTGACATACCTCATTATGAAATACTGCCAAGAGTTTTTGTGAGATAAGTGCATCACATTTCATTGGTTTTGGGGATAAATCTTATTGATTTCTGCTAAGGTTAACAGACTTCTTGTTTTCAGTAACCACAAAACAAAACCAAAATCTCTGTCAGTGGTGACACCTTCCACCTCATGAGATTGGGGAAAAAGCTTGCACTTGCGTAAGACTCATTCAGCATGAGCACTATTAGTATCCATGTAGAATGGTGCAAGGTGTGAAACTCTCATAATGGCATAAAGGTAGAATTTTTGGCACATAAATGTGCTAAGGCACGCTTTTACACCTGAACCTCCCTGTGATTTGCAAGAGCAAATGCTGCAGGCAGTGGAGCAGCAACAGTGGGGCAGGCAAGTGTTAGAATTCACACTTGTAAAATTTATAGGGACCAATTGGTTTTGCAGGTGTACTGCCTAGCACTTGTGTACACCCAGTTGCTGGAGCAGATAAAGTGTGACCCGGGGGCTGGAATGCAGGTTGGGAACTGGGGAGTCAGTACCCACCCTGGGGCTACAGCAAGGGGCCTGCCTTGAGAGGCAGAGCTCTTGGCTCTGTCTGTAAAACAGACCCTTATATGGTGTCAAGTTTGGCACTCTGAAATGTAGGTATCTCTAAACACTGCATTTTCTTAAAGGATTAATCTGGAAAAAATGCATATCCTTAGAAAATGTGTGCATTTAAGATAGAAGCCTGATACGACGTCTTTAGCTAATGTAACTCATAATGACGAGTCAGACACTTTTCTTTTAATTGTCAGACATAATCTCCAGCTCTGTATTTACTACCCATCTGCTCGGAGGGTTATACTTGCTAGCAGATTTACTGGGGGAGTGGAGCAGGGAAGAACAGGAGTGGGAGAGGTGTTGGAAGGAAACAGGAGCCCCTCCTGTGGCTGCCAGGACTGAAGCAGCCCTTGTCGCTGTGCATGGCTCCGTTCCCTCTTCAGGCTGCAGATGCAGGGAAGTGCAGCTTCTTTTGAAATTCACAAGACAGAACTTTAAAAACTAGATCCTCTCTGGTCCCAAATTAATTATCCTTCCTTTTTTAATGTTCTCAGAAGCATAGGTTTGTAAATGAATATATACATTAATTTATTATTTCCATTTTTAATGCTGACTGCTATTAAGCGTGATACAAAGTGATCATTGTATAACAATATTAGAAACAGTATTTCATTAGAGTTTGTTGGCTGCTGTCTTTGTTTCCATTTCTTCTGTGCTTTCCTAGTAATTTTTACTGATTAGAATGAGGAAATCACTCACTGATTTCCCCTTTCTAATGGATTTCATAAGCATGATTTCCTGTTAAAAATATATGATTATAAAATACTTTACTGTTGATTCTTAAACCTGATCATATAATTTTACTCCATCTATCTGTGCCAAACAAGCTTCATAACATTAATAGCCTTTAGGTATCAAAATTAAAGAATCTTTGGATAGGTACAGCTTGTTTGATAAGTTATTCTTTACTGTTTCAGATAAGCCATGTATCAAAAGTTATATAGCTTAATGGAGAAGAAGGAATATGTGCAATTATTTTAGATGCTTCTCCCTAGCACTGAACATCTGAGGACACTAGCTATAACATACTATGACATTCTAATAATTCTGCATGAGAAAGAGCTACTTTAAGATTTTTCACAACCAATCTCCATGCAAAATATAGCTGTGAATACACAGATCCAAATCCAGGATATACAAACCCTGCTGTGTGGAATGCTTTGTCACTTGAACCTCCATATGCTGCAGTTCTAGTTTAGGGGTGGGAGAGGGCAATATGCTATCTATTTGCTTTCTAAATAGATATCGAGCCACCGAAAAGCTGAGTGTAATGACTCCTTTTGCAATCAGGCAAAAAAGTCTGTGCAAAACCCATGCACATAGTGCATCACTGCCCATAGTGGTGGAGAAGCAGAGTGGGGCCTGGCCCGCTCTGGCCCCTGCACTCCCAGCCCTCCCTCCATGTAAACACCATGGGGTCGGAATGCTGCTGGAATTTGGGATTGGGAGCCAGCCTTTGAGGGGAGCGGGAAGGAGCAGCTGCTTTGTGTGGTAGGCTGTCATACAGAGCTTACTTAGCTCATTTGAAGCCAGGGAACTTTCCAAGGCTACAGAGAGGCTCCCCAGGAAGCTTGCAAGGCTCGGCAGTGAGGCTGGAGGGGAGCTGCTGGGCAGATCCTCCTTGGTGCTGACAGCAGCCGTGGATGCCACATGTTCGCGAGCAATACGATGCCGACACATCTCGCCCTTGATGTTGTGTGGGGAAAAGCAGACTCAAAACACATATGGCCACTGCTCCTCCTTCAGAATGCAGCAATTCACATGCAAAAACACCATGTGCTGCTAAACTTATAGTAATTTGGTGTTTTAAAATCAATCTTAAAACTGTTCTTAGTGTGTGATGGTAACTCTAGTCCAGCTCTTTGTGTTTCCACTCAGTTTGACACAAGAATTCTACCTCACCTTTCTTTCAAACTTTCATGGTTGAGCCATCTATCAGGATTGAATTAGTTTCTGGAGACCATGCTTTGCTCAGAGCACGATAAGATACCTGCTGTTCCCAGCTGTGTCCCATGCACAACTCTATGCTGATACTCACCAATAGATAAGAATTGAAAATAACTTTCTAGCTGAGTG
The DNA here is from genome assembly GCA_013397935.1 of Dasyornis broadbenti. NCBI lineage: Eukaryota > Metazoa > Chordata > Aves > Passeriformes > Dasyornithidae > Dasyornis > Dasyornis broadbenti. The sequence goes on from VZRN01001337.1 coordinate 55,544, forward strand.
CCCATGAGGACAAGTCAGAAAGATGGTCTATAAATCAAGGTAATACTTGCACCTTCTTTGCAGATTTATCTCATTTTAAGATATCCTGTATTGCAGAGAGACTTCCTTAAATTGATTGGTGAGAACATCATATTCCTTTGGGATAGGAGCAAGTGTCTCATTGTTCCTTCACTACCGGTCTGTGTAATTTTGTGAAAATGCAGTCTTGATTCTGAGTTTCCTGGAGCTCTATCACATAATGTTTGTCACACATTCAAGCTAAAGCTCTGCACCTGCAAATTCTTCTTAAAAGAGGGAAAATAGAAGGAAACCAATGTGACACACACATTAACCCGGGAGAAATAAATTTGACTAAATTGCACCAAACTGCCATTCTTTTTCTACCAAATACATTTTGTTCCTGAAAACAGACCTAATTGTCAGGACTCTTTAAGCACAGTGAATGACACTTTAAATAGCCACTGATCTTCATATCATTAGTTCCGTGTTAAAGAAACTGAAATGCCCTTTAATTATCCAGCTGTAGGAACATATAAGATGGTACTAAATTTTACTTAAGTACAGACCATTGCCAAAAAGAAAGCCAAAATACATAATTGCAATGGCATTAGCATTCTGTAGTTGTGTGATATCAAACTGCACAATGGCTGGAACATTCTGTGAAGGGCAATGCTGTCTGGGTAATGTAGCAGAAACACTTATCTAATAGTGTGCCCTCCTGTGCCCTCTGTCAGGGCGCCAGCACATTAGTCCTATTATCAGTCTCCAAATACTGGAGGCTTCCACATCGTCGCTGCTGCCAAAAGAAACAGTCTTCCCTGTTACAGGAGCAAATGTCTGTGCACATAAATGAAACTGAAGAATAATTAGATTACAGTGTTTCCAACTGACCCCCATGCAACAAAATATTCGGGCTCTCTAATTTACATTAATAAAGATTCCACTACATTTACAGCATGCTTGGTTTAGTTCACAGGTCAGGCATTTTCCATAATACATTCTAAACAGACTATTTCAGTCAAGTAGGGAAGAAATGTTGAGGTGACTGCTCGTAATTATCTTTAAAAGCACTGTTTGTCTTTTTCTTCCCCTACATTATGCAGGTTTTTTCATGTGGGGTTAGTATTTCATGTGCTCAGGATTTGTTTGTTTATTTGTTTTCCAATTTGAACTGAATAGGTAAAAACATGAGAAACAGTAACAAATACCTGTCCAAACACCAGCACCACCACCACCAAAATCCATCAGAAAGTTGTTTAATATATTTAACTCCCTCTTTAGGAATGTATTACAACAGTCTGTCATTGTGTGACAGGCATATTTGACACAATTCCATTTAGCACGAGAAAAAGGGAGCCACGTCTTTAAATGAGATCTAAACCCCACAGAAACACGCCCCTTCACTGGCCTCACATTAAAAGAGATGATTTGCTTTAATTATTCTTAACAAAACAAATGCCAGAATGCACTTTTCATGAATAAATCTATCTGTTTATTGATAAGCACTCTCATCAACATTGTAGAGTAAAAAACATCTGTTCATTGGAGGACATGTGGTTGAATTCATATTAGCTTGTATAAACAATCTATGTAACATTAAGCCCATCTTTTTAAAAATAAATCAATGATCAAAGAAGGCAAAAGCCAAGTGAGGCATGGTTTTATATGGTTTAGATTTTGTGTTTATAAAATTCCAAAATATTTTCCTGAAACCTGAAATAATATTGATCCCTTCATTGTTTTGGCTCTATTTAAATGATTCTTTATAATATGAAGAATTTGTAGGTGAGGAGAAATGAAATAAAGTCTTGCTATTTTACTATTTTAGATTAAGCATTGCCATTTTTGTAAGATGTTTCTGTCCCACAAACTATTCCTGGAACTGCTCATGGGAAAAATGGATTGTGATGCAAATAAAAGCTGTCAGGTATCAATCTGTTAATTGCTGTGTCTTGTCAGGGATCCTAAGGAGCACTCCATTTAGGGCAAGACAGCTTCTTGGGTTATTTGGTGAGTTCATTATAAAAGAGCCAAGGGTTCAGCAACTGATTTATTTACAATGGTGAGTTGTGTTTCTGCAATCTTATGAAAATATGCATTAAAAAATAGTGTAATATGACGACACCTTTTACACACATAGTTATACTCTGACTTGAAAACAGTTCTTTGGTATGGTTCTGAGTGTGTTGTTATGGACAGTCCACGTTACCACTGTTGCCTTGCATGCATGCGGCTTCAAACCTGCTCTTAACTGAGAAATGTATTTCTTTCTGGTTTTGCCTACATCTGCTTTAATACTGTGAACAAGTTGTGAGTGCTGGAGAACACCTTCTCCTTTCTTTAAGATAAACCTCTGTTTTCAGTCACAGGAAAGGCTAGTAAGGTGTCAGAAACAAGTCACTGAGAGCTATGGGGCCTTGCTATTAGGCAGTGATCTGGAAAAGACAAGAAAAATGCAGTGAATTACAGGTTAAGGGCAAAATCTTCCTTATCTGAGCAGCAATGACAATGACTTTAGAGGAAGGAAGGCGCAGAAGGAA
>VZRN01001342.1:0-72322 GCA_013397935.1 Dasyornis broadbenti
TTCCCTCCCTCCTTCCCTCCCTCACTTCCTTCCCCTTTCTTTTTTTCCTTGTCTCTTTTTGTCTACCTTTCTCTCTTTTTCAGAATGAAATTTCTTTATGTTGAAAGTCTGCCATAGAAAGTTTTAGTTTTGAATAAAGGGTATTTTTTTTATTGTAAGATTTTGAACTCCTTCAAGCCAGAATGAAGTTAATAAATTTTCAAAGGACAGCTCATGTAGTGTGCCATAAATAAAGCTCAGGGCAAAGGAGTGAACTCTAAGTATTGAACAAATAGCTGCTTATTCATTTTAAAGTAACCATCTGCTTTAACGGGGCAAAGTCTTGTATAAAAAAACCCCATGAACCTATCTTTAATTGCTGAGAGGGACTGAACATGTAAACATTGTGCAGAATTAATGATGGAATTTTCTAACTTTAAAGAGCTTTTCTTCACAACCTTTATTTTACTAGAGTTCTTCTGTACAAAGTGTGTGTATATATATACACACACATATATTTATGTACATATTTATGTACCTGTTGTAAATTTGAATCATCTGCCATGCCAGGTATGCAAAGGAAAGCCTCCTCTTCCCACTGCTTTGTTCCGTGCAGCTGAATCCCAGTGCCACAAGGACTTTGGGGATCAATGGGAACTTAGGCGTCACTCTGAAAATGGTGATCCAGTCTGAGGCAGCAGAAAGGATGTCTGGCATAGACAATACCCCTTGCATGTATTGTTCCTCACCAAGGCAGAGATGTGAAGGATATGGAGTCTCAAACAGAGTAACTGAGTAGTTCTGAAAACCACAGTGCAGTTGCTGCTCCTTCCTAGGGGCAGAAAGGCAGTGCATTTCTCTTGTGTAGCCAGCACTGGATAGTTATGGTGTACACCATTTCTAGCTGTCTCCTTTGTGGCATACCATTCAACAGTGTGCAACAGGGACAAGTCTCTGCTTCCTTCTCTTCAACAAAACTGTAGGAAAATAACACTGATCATACTAAAGGAAAACATTAGGTACATATCATCCAAGATACTGCTTCTTACAGAGGTTTAGGGAGATAGTTTTTAAAAAGGAATGAGATGAACGCTCTTGAGCATGCTGTCTTACCAGTGTTTTAGGAATATCCTGAGGCAGGCTACTTGTCAAGACCATTGCATCTAATACTCACTGGTGGAAGCACGAATATGTCTGATGCTCTTCGGAATCTGTGACAACATCTGTCATTGTTTAGAACCCAGCCTTCTTGAGGGAGCAAATTTCACAATACCACTATGTATTGTATGAGAAAGGGCACCCTTTTTTTTTGGTTTGAGCTTCTTGCCTCGTTACATAGAACATAAAGCTGGCAGAAGCATGGAGCATCCTGCTACTGGTGATGACTGCAAGGGTGTTTAAGTGCACTGGGGAATATGGAATTTCAGTATGACATTCCCCCATACTACTGCCAGTAAAACATGATCCAACACTGTAAATAAGGCCCTTTACTGTGTATCACCTTCAGATGGCTCTTTTTGAAGCGGAAGAGTCCTAATCTTTATCAGTCCTACTCCATATGTAAGCTTGTACGTGTAATTTATAGCTTACTTTCCTAAAGAGGGTTTATGTGCTCTAATTGCCAGTTCATCCATTATTTTCTTCTTGATAATGTTTAAATTGATCAAGCACTACCAAATCTGACACAGGGGTAATGATCTCATAAAAATTATACATTTCATAACTACTGGTGGTTGACTTTTGGTAGACTCATAAACTGAGTCACTACTCTGACGAGTTTAAAGTACTCTGTCACTTTAAACTGACAATAAAAATGAAAGCATTCCTTCCCTCCCAGCATTTGAACTAGCAGTGAACCAGACTGGGGAACCAAGCCAACTAAACCAAAATAATAACGGACAGAAAAATGGAGAAAAAAATGCATTAGTGCTTACATGGGTACTTACTAAAAGGGCTTCTCCTGCTTCTTCCTCTAGGGCCACCTGATGCTGTTCAGAAAGGCTGCTGAAGGATAGCCCCAGGAAAGGGCCTCAGCCCAGTTCAGCACTAAACTGCTCCATTTCACCTGACGAGTGCCAGTCACTGGGGACATTACCCTGTGGCTTCAGCAGCAGAGCTCTTGTGCTTCGTGCCAGCGACAGCAGCCAGGATTTGGGGTGGGAGCGAGGAGATTGGGAAATGGGCAGGGGAGAATATGGAGGCAGGACACAAATCCATAGGAAATGAGGCTTTGCTGTCTCTGCTGCTGTTGGAACAGCATGTTGCCTGTCTACTTAGGCTATTGTGCAACCAGAGGTGTATGGGGAAAGAAAACAGGCAAGATAATTATTGTTCACTATGCCATATTTATGGCATGGTAGGAAAACTATTCTGTTGTTTATTGTAGTTTTTTACCAGTTTGTCTGATACTTTATTAAATATATTCATCTGTACCTCCCAAGATCATCTTTAGACTTCTTTCAAATAAACATGGTCCCATGTCAGCAAAAGCATTTCCTGTCTCAGTTGGAACCAGATATCTCTCATTCATTTTTATATTTAAGAATAATTTAAGTGAATGTATTGAGAAGTGTTATTATTTTAAATATAATGCTCTTTAACAACTAGAATTTTGCAAAAAATGCAGCAGAAGCGGATCCATGAAAAGACAAAAATATGTGTGTGTGACAAGGCAGGAAAAGCAGTACAATTTTGTATATTTCCTATGCATATATGTAATTGCAAAACACATCATGATGCAGGGGTATCTGTGTATTGCTTATAAGAGGCATTGTAGAAGAGAAAATTAATTAAATAGTTCAACTAAAGCTGTGTGCAGCAGTAATGGTCTCAATAAAAGCATTTTGAAGAGTCCTAAATGAATAGTTACACATCATTCACCAAATGGTGGCTGTTTTTTTTTAAAAAGTAGTTTCACAAAAGTCATCTGTATGTGTTTTGCACTAGCTGAGTTTAATAGCTATAAATTAGCTATTTTAATAATGTGTTATTCTGGTAATTAGAATAGATTTATGAGTGATAAAACTTTTCTTGACATGAAAATTAATCTTTTTTCAGCAAAAGTGTCTCTTATAAATTGTTTTCTCCTAGCCTTAGATTGATATGTAAAAGGAGAGGATGCTTCCACACCTATTATTGAATTGCTCATTCTCTATGACTTTGTTATTGTGCATCAAGCTTTGATTGCATCTACATGGATAACTGCATGCACCATTTTGGAAAAGCTGGATGGTCTGTGTGGACTGTCCTTGGATGAATCAAATTGCTGTCCCTGAAAATAGAGACAGCTCACACCTGTTTCCCCGTGCTAAGCAAATTCCCTGTCTGCCACATTTTTGTCATGAGCAGTCATATTGCTGTTAGTTGTTTACACAGTAGCTGATCTCAAGATATAAAGGTGGAAAATTTCTTTTCACAAAAATAGTGGCAGCCATATATTGATTTAATTGGAGTATATTTGGTCTCTGTAATTATCATGCAATGTGGGAACCTGGATCCATTAATGATCCAGTAGTTCCCAGATACCCTTGATAAAGAAAAATTTGTTAAAGATTTTATGCCATGTGACTGTATGATTTTTGAATGGGCTTAATTTTATTAGTGTAGATAAGAGAAGGTTGAATTAGCAAAAAAGCCATACATATTGCACGATGAATGAAGAATTAATAGGGACAGCTCATCATAGCCAACATTCTGAAAGACTGCGTAATTTATGGTAACTTCTAACTTTCAGTAAATGACACAGAATCTTCATGGATTGAAGCTCCCAGCTCCCACATTTGAACTGTTTTGCTAATCCCTGTACCCTCTCAATCCTGACTGTGAAAAGTTTTAGGCGATCAGAGGGTCTCTCAGAACAGGAACACAGTCATAATGAAAGATGTTAATTACCTCTGGGCGACCTGGATAAATCTTTCTTCAGAGTGTGATGCGGACACTTAATTTTTTGCCATCATGAGAATGACTGCAGCAAATAGCAGCCAGTGAGGAAATGCACAGCTGGTCATCCTGATGTGCTTGCAGGTCCTGGTGCAATACAATGCTGTCCAAGGACTCCCTTGTACCAGTGATTATAAGGCACATGGCTGCAGGAACGACACAAGTGAACAAAACAAAACTCAAGGAAAACAAAGCAAAACCCCTCAAACACTGCCATAGTGTTGGATTTTTTAAAACTAACAAATAAAAAATTAAAAAGCAATCTTGCTTAAAAGGAATTAAAAGAGGCCTCAAAAAAGTATATATGTACAGGTACATCCAGCGTTGTTGATAAGTATCATGTTGAAATTTCAGAGGAAACACATGTAAAACCTTAAAAAATATTATGCCAAAACAATGAAGAAAAAATAAGATCCAATAAAATTCAAACCATTGTGAGCAGGAAGTGACTTAAAAGGTAGTAAGACTGTTCAGATAACTATGCATCATTTCAGGAACTATATAATCTCATGCAAAGAATGAGTAATTCATCATTCAAAGATTGAATGATATCCTTCCTTCCTTCCTTCCTAAGGAACTATAGAAAAATATAAAATATGACAAATTAAAAATCAAAATGCAGTCAGATAAAAAGTATTTTGGGTAAAGACTTGCTTGAGAACTAATAAATAAATGCAATTTAATAAATAAATCCTTTGGACACAAATCATGTACTTGAACTTTCCAAGAAGCTGTTGGCTGCAGGAATAATAGATGGCCAAAGTGTAAATGATGTGCTTATAGACCACTTTCCTGGAGAAGACCAAATGAATGAATGAATGAATCAATGAACTCTTGACATTTGTGTTTGCCATGGAGGAGCTGAAAAAGTTTGTTTCATGCAAAGGAAACCATCTTCATCAGAGGCGGTTCAAAAATCTGTCATAAGTCAAAATCAGTCCAGAAGAGAGGGTGTACTCTATAGACTCGTACAGAACTCTTCTGGACAGGCACCATAACATGCTAGGGTTGTATGCTTTTCAAAAAAGATGAAAATATATAATTGTGTGGAAAGCAACTGATTGAGAAAGATATCCAAGTGTTTTTATACTAATCTGTGTTGACTTTGTGAAGTCAGATGATTATTTTGACCTTTGCAGAACAGATCAGCAAGGAATTCTGTCTGGAAGGGCTGGCAGTGAAGGGGGGAGAGATTGAATGGAGAGTGTTTGATTGGTATAACATGAAGGTAGAAAACATTTGACAGTTACACAGCATGTTAGGGATTGAAAAAAAGACAAATGGTAATAGATTTAAGTGAAGGAAAAGAGAAGGATGCAGTTAGTTAGAAAGGTTCAAAATAAGATATCTATACCTTAAAGATAGCTTGCTCCAGATTTTCAAATGTATGAAATCCTGTCTCTGAAAGTCTAATAAATGATAGCTCTTACCACCGAATCCACTAATTCTCCTCTCTGACTGTTTCATTCATATATTCAAGGACTTTGAGAATGTAAACGTGCTAAAGATTAGCATACCTATAAATTAAGATCTTAATATTTACAGTACAACTAAGGTGAATATAGCTATATGAATTTGATAGACTATGGAAACTGGGATGGAGGGGTGGGATGAGTGGATGTATTTGCAGTTGAACTAGAAAAGTTAAAAAATACTCATAACCTCAGCTCCAGACTGTGGAGTTACTCTTTTCAGTGGCAGGATGAAGAAATGTGTTTCTCAAGAGCTTTTCAGAATATGCCAGCTCTGAGCTAAGATTAGGCAACCGCACACCCTAACTAAAGAAATAAAGGAAGATTCTGGTAATTGTTTCATCTATTAATGATTATTTTCCACTACTGCAAGAGCACATTGTAATTTTTAACTGGATGGAGCGAGGTTAGAGTTTCTCCTTGAGCCTCTTGCGTGGAAGCAAGTGTCTTTATCTGAGCTTGTCATTGGTGACCCCTCCAACCCTGAGTCATTGCAGAGATTCAAAACCTCTAGGGCATGCTACTTATTTCATCCTAAACTAGACATTTTCATTAGAGGAATTGTGCTGTAGTGTTTATTTCTCTGTTGACTCTACAGGATCCTAGAGTAACCAGCTCATATCCAGCTGAGTATGAGTGTCTCATACACACAAAATTTTCCAGGTGTCCCATTCTTGTGAATTGCATATGAAGGAAGGTGAACTTGAAACTCAAAACAGATTTTCATTCAGAGTGTGCAGCGTAGTCTTTTGAACTGGGCAAAAACTGTACTGAAACGGGTTGACCCTGGCTGGACACCAGGTGCCCACCAAAGCCACTGGATCACTTCCCTCCTCTACTGGACAGGGGAGAGAAAATATGACAGGAGACTTGTAGGTGAAGGTAAGGACAGGGAGAGATCACTCTGCAGTTAATGTCACAGGCCAAACAGACTCGACTTGGGGAAGGAATTATCTCAATTTATTACCAATCAAAACAGAGTATGATAGTAAGAAACAAGCACAAATCTATTTTTGAATACCTATTCCCCACCCCTCCCTTTATCCAGGGCTTAACTTTACTCCTGATTTCTCTACCTTCTATTCCCAAGTGACACAAGGGGACCAGGAATGGGGATTGTGGTCAGATCACATGTTGTATCTGCCACTGCTTCCTCCGCAGGAGGAGGACCCCTCACGCTCTTCTGCTGCTCCAGTGTGGGGCCCTTCCCACAGGAGACAGCCCTCCACCAGCTTCCTCAGCGTGGGGCCTTTCCACAAGCAGCATTCCTTAGGAACTGCTCCAGTGTGAGTCCCTTCTATAGGGTGCAGTCCTTCAGGAACAGGCTGCTCCTGCATGGGACCCCTGCTGAAGACCTGCCAGCCAATCTGCTCCTCTGTGGACCCTTTCTTCAAGTGGTCTTGCTGGGAGCCTGCTCCAGTGCACACTTCCCACAGGGTTAAAGCCTCCTTCGGGCATCCACCTGTTCCAGCATGTGTGCGGGGCTGTTTCTCCCATGTATTTTCATTCCTCTCTCGTGGCTGGCATCTTGCAGGGCTGTTTTCCTCCCTTCTGAACTCTGTTGCCCCAGAGGTGCTACCATCATCAGTGATTGGGTCAACCTTGGCCAGTGGCAGGTCTGTCCTGGAGCCACCTGGCATTGGCTCTGTTGGACAGGGGGAAGCTTCTGGCAGCTTCCCACAGAAGCCACTCCTCTAGCCCCTGGGCTACCAAAACTTGTCCATGCAAACCCAGTATATCTACCTCCTTTAAAAAGGCTGCCTGAAGAAATTTATCTTTGTAAGCAACACAAGAAAAACAGTTGTTAACTTTCAGAATTTTATCTTCTCTTCGCACTATCACTTACCACGTTAGTTAAGGAAGCTTGGACCATGATTCACATCTTGAGTTCAAGCACTGCTGCCCTGAGGTTGTTTCCTGATTGTTATGTCGCAGGGGTTGTTCATATTTTCTATGAAAGTGTTACTGAAATACTGTCCACTGTGGATACACGAGTCCATCTCACCTTTCACCTCACATTTCTACTCCCTTTCTTATCCAGGGAAGGAAAAAGGTATTGTTATGCCAATGAAATGAGATACTTTTTGACCATACTGTGTTATTCTCACCCTCAAAAGTGGATTCATGCTGCTAAAAGTACCAAACTGGAGTTGGTACAAACACAGAGGCCTCTTTAGTTAAACTAAAATCTGAAAAGGAAGAGTCTGTCATTTTTACTGCATGCATTTATGGTGTGCTTATTTATGGTTCACCTGAAGTACAAGTAAGTTTTTACCTTTATCCTCATTAATTACACACTGACTTGTAGCTGCTCCCAGGTCAGCCCTTTCATGGGGCCATGGCAAATTTTGCTCCTAAACATTCACCTAGATATTTCTCATGCTCTTTGTACCTATACGTGGTATTTTATTTATTTATTTTATTTACACAGCACAACTGCCTTATCTATAAATCTAGTCTAATATTTAGCCAATCAAGGTGAGTTCCTAGAGGAGAGAAATAGTTGCATGGAGACAGCCAGTATGGATAATGGGATTTTTCAACAGGAAGCCCAAATCACCAATCTATAGGACCTAAACCCACATTTGTTTGTCTAATCTTTGGAGATTATAGTGTATTTGGAACTGCTCAGTCCCTTACTCTAAGGTTTTAGAGCAACTAATATCACTGGTCAATCAACGAAGGGGTCTCCTGCAACTATTGCTTTATTGAAAATAAAGAAATTGCTGCTAACAGTAAATTAGTGAAATCCATATATCTGCTTTTATTTACTTCATCCTCAGAAAGTTTTAACACTGGATGATGCTGATAAAATTTGTGCTACACATTGATGTGTAAAACACCACTGCTTTCTTCACATTTCAAGTTGGTTCAGTGTCACAGACTCCCCCATATGCTGGCTGTAAACCAGTGATAACTCATAGGGACAGAAAACAAAAACAAAACTCTCACCCTCAAAAAAGAAAGCAAGCAGAGAATTATTTTATCTCATCTTATCTTTGGATTTTTTTTATTTATCATGAAATTCTTTCGGTTTTAAGCATACTGTGCTTCACATGTAATTGCTCTAGAGAATACAAACACTGAAAACCATTTGCTGATTTGTTCTGAACTGTGAAATGTTTTATACTATTTTATCAAAATCGAGTAAAAAAGTAAAACCAATTTTTAAGAACCTCATATAGCAAACAATCCATGTGTGAAAGCTAATAAAAAGCTTTAATGCTTGGGCTATCAGCTGCTGTGGTATCACATACACTTCTATTGTAGGGAAGCCAGAACTGGAGTTTTAACTTAAGTATTAACTCAAATGGATATTAATCTCTTGGGTGCCATTTGGAAAGCAAGCTGGGAGGTGGAAGACAAGAACACAAGTGTAAGTATTGCATATCTACAGGGCAAAACACGACTTTACTTATTAGACCTATATTCTTTGACCTTGTACCTAAAGATGTGAAAAGAAGATTGAAATCAAAGAGATGCAGTGTGATTTGCAAGAGTTACATGAACAGGAAAGACCTAAATCAAAAAATCTGCAAACAAGCACAACTCCACAAAACCCCCCAAATCTAAGAAAACAATCCCTAACCAATTATTGTTGGATTAAAGACGAGAGATTGCACTGTTAAATTGCCATTTGTTTCTACAGTTCCACAGGTAGAAATAATTGTTATGGTGAGTCCTAGGTGTATACAGGATACACTTATTTTCTGAACCATAAGTCAAAAAAATTACTTGGATTCAGTTTTTATTCCATTAAGCCACAGGATATTTTCATACATCTTGCTGTGTGATTCTGGATTTCAGAAATAATTTACACAAAGAAAATGTTGGTGCTTTTTAGCTTCATGGAAATAGAGGACAATACGGAATCGTGTGTTACCCAAGACATTTTGGAGTTAAGTATCGTTCAACAGATACATGGCAGGGCAGTACCATAAAGATCTGGAAACACACTGGAGTTAATGGCAGAGCTTTTTTAGCTGTTTCCTAGTGGTTGTCAGAGTCTCTGGTTTGTTCTTCAGCAATACAGCTGAAGACTTACGCAATCAATGCTCAAGTCTTTTTCCTGTCCTCACCTCTCTTTGCAGGTGTCCAAAGTGATTTGTGACAGAAAAGACACTTTACTTTCTCCCTTCTCTCTCCCAACACTATCTGAAAAATTAATCTAAAAAATTTATCTTATGTTACACAAATTAAACAAAGAAAAAAACTGTAAGGTTATATCAGCTAAAATTTTGGCTTGCAGAGATCAGCTTAAGATTTTGGACCTGTGAAGCAGGTACACTTCTATTGAATTTTCTTTAGAAGCTGCAGCCCATTAATCTACCTGTTCCAGGTGCTGAGTTAACTCATCTGTATCTTCTCCAAACTAGTGTTTGTTGGTTTCTTTTTTAAAAATACTCTGAAACTGTCTGGGGTATAGCACCCTTCCTGTTACAAAATGGACATGTTCTTTAGGCTTTTACCTACTGATGTAAAAAGTTTTATTTCCCAGGCCCAAATGCTTTTTGCCCAGTGTCACAGATGTTTGACTGAGAGAATCCAGTCTTTTTAAACCTCTAAATGAGTAAGAAGTTAAGCTGGATGAAACAGGGCTTTTCCTCCACTGACATGCCAAGGGCTGAGCAACTGAACTACAATACGCTCCCAGGTTTAAATGCCAATGTTTAAATAGCATCAAGTCACAGAGAGTTACTTTGTAAAGACATTAGGTAAGCCCAAGTAATGCAATTATTTAAAAAAAAAAAAGTAATTCACACAGTATTTTCTTCAGAAGGCCTTCTTAATTCACCCTAAATATAGTTGTAGATCTAAAACCAAACACTATCGGAAAAATTTCAGAAAAGTCTCAGTGAAAATTTTGACAGTTAAATTTCATATCAAGCAGAGCTGTTGCTAGGAAATGTTATCTTTCTATCAAATTGACAACTGGGTGAAATCTGTACATTTCTGGGGTGTGACTGAAAATGTTGAATCTCCAATTTTTCACTGTCCCAGCAGTCTCTCTGTCACCTCCTGATGAGTTGGACAAATACCATTACAACATTGACTTTACATAAGAGAAAAAGGATACCTCCCAGCCTCTCTAGCTCCTGCGTGTATAACACAGCCCCCATTTTGTCTCCATTTCAGACGAAAGAATTTGCACTGCTGAACAGAGGCAATGAATTGTGATCCTCCTGTCCCTCCAATACAAACCTGCTGTGCCGTGTGTTGTGGAGAAAGCTGATTGTGCCACTCCTCATAAGGGCCAGAAGGTGATCCCATCGCCTCCTCATTTCACAGGGCTGAGCTGTTGAAAAAGCATGGAACCTGAATAGGCCACCAGACACAACTGTGGCTGAAGAAGGTAGTTGTGGAGAGGGAAGTGGTGGGGTGAGAAGAGCCCACAAATGGTCCTTGGGCCACCTTTCTGAGTCAGGGAGGACTCACCCTCTCTCTAGGTCATCCTGAGTCATCAAAGGATGTTTCCATTCTCACAAGGAGGAAAGCTCTCATAGTTTTTGTTGCTAAGTACTTTTTAGTCCTTGCAAACCAACAGTCTTATGATAGGTATGGGGAAAAATAGGATAGTCTACACTCTTCTCATTTCAACCGAGTATTTTTTCTGTGTATTTAACCATGAATAGTAAAGGATAGGACTATTAGAAATAACCAATGGAAAAAGAAATGAGGGACAAAAAATACCTAGTGGAAAAAACCAGCAGTACATTTCATGCCAAAGACGTTGAACCATAACACACACCAAAAAATGTAGTAAAACACTACAAGCATTGTTCCTACAAGAGTAGAAGAATTAAGTGGTGCAGATATTCAGCTAGAGCCAGTGTTTTTTATTAGAACATGTGGTTCGTATAATGTCTACACAAAAATAATATCACAGAATTACAATCATTATGTAAAACATGTAGACATAGCTCAGGAAGGTTAAATATTCTGAGTGGAAATCAAATCCTTTCAGACACCAGGGGAAAAAAACGATTTTGCATAGTCCTTCCTGAAACGTGTGATACAATGATTGTAATTTGTTCACCACATGCAGTTTTGCATACAGAATAAGTACATTAAAGGGATTTTGAGCCCCTTGATTTTAGGCAGAAATCAAAATGGAATGAATGAAAAGTCAGATTCTATGGCAATATTCTGATGTATTACACCTATATGCAGTTAGGGAGAATTATATAATTGAATTTAAGTGATCTGAAGAAAGGAAGAAAAGAACGGTTGGAAAGCTGCTACATCAGAAAGCAAATTCTCAGAAGGAGTTAATGTGTTTTTTTAGAAATAAAACAAAAACAAGCCCCCCAAAAGCAGAGGACACAAAGAATGAGCAATCGAGTAAGCTGTACAGGAGCATCTGAAAAGCACCTGTGAAGATCTCTGAATACTATATTATGAGCAATTCAGTCAGGAGATTAGAAAGCAAAACCTAACAAAACATACACAACAACTGTCAGAATACATGGCAACAGAAAGGGAACAGATCTGTTGATCATCCTTTCCAGCTCAGCTGAAATTTCAAGTCACACCCACTGCCTACCACTTATGGAGACTGAAAAATTGTGTGGAAATACTGAAGGTGAGAACCTAAAAGAAAATGCTGACATTAGAAGGGACACAAAGAAATGTTGACAGGATGCTTCTGATATGATGGATACCACCGAACTCAGTGGGAATAACATACGCTAGAAAAAAGGCTCAATCCCTGCGGTAAAACATGAAGACCTGAGCTTGCCAAAGGAGTATTTTTCTTATGAGCTCAACAGAAGATGAACACCATGCCCCAGCACTTTGAAGTCATCTCAGGAAAATACAGTGTTTTGAACCAAAAGTTTTAAAATATTACTTTTATGCCATGCTCACTGCCCAGGAATAAGTAGCATTAATATTCCCAGGACAGTTATGAAATACTTTCACTGCAGCATTTATTAGAGTACCGACAGAAGCCCAGATGGAGACCGTATCAGATCTTTCAATCCCCTGGTCCTTATGTAGTCTTAGAAGGATGTGAATGAAATTAATTTTCTCTCCCTTCTGCATCCCTGCAAGAAGCTTGGCAGGCTCTGTATCAAAGTATAATAGTTATTAGTTAAAGTTAGTATGACGTATGAAAAAAATATGGAACAACATGTTTTGCTACGCCTTGAGCTACCTGAAATGAGAACTCGTGCTATTTACAGGAAATCTGAGACACCCCTATTTAAAAAAAGGAAAAAATTCTGCTTTTAGGCATGCACTAAGTATTGGTTCAGCACAATATTGGCATACACTGAAGCCTTTTTCTTAACACAGATAAAGTAAAGCACAAGCTTAAAGTTAGGTTTAGCAAAGATACTAAATGGAAACCTGAATACTAGACCCAAACTGTGCAGGAGTGATAAACCCATTGCAAGTCAGCCTAACACATTAGGCACCATAGCATATCATCTCAAATGAGTAAGGGTGTGATGAATGATCTGCTGAGAAAACTGTGTTTCTGTGGCTTGTACCCACCACTCTTTCAGGATTGTCGGTATTTTCCTCTTTGGATCTTCCCTGTGCATCTCCCTTTATAATAAAACTCCTGCAAGCAAATGAGAAGGGCCTAAGAAAAAGAACAACATCAGACATTCAAAATAGCTCAGCCACTACAAAGAAAAAGCCCAGGGCTACAGTGATGTTCCATGAGGCAAAGTAAAAACTACCCAGGAAATTTAGTGATGGCAACAACCCAGTGCTTCCTTGTTCCACAGTATTCACCCTCTATACTAAAATACTCTTCTGCAGAAAAATACACAACACACTTTCTCTTTCAGATGTTCCCTTTTATATAGACTGCCCATTCTTAACACACTTTCAGAGTATTCTGGGGGTTAAACTTTTTATATGTAGTTCTTACACTCTCCAGTTCTAGGCCATGTAGAGAAATTCTTCTGTTCCTCTCTCATTGTACATATTAGCTTCAGATTAATATGATTAGTCTGAAGAGACACTTGCAGTATTGCTGGCTGGCAGAGTGGAAAATACCTTTTATGGCCTAATGCACCAATGTGTATATAACCCTTTACCCTTATGCTTCTTGTTTGTTTCTTTTTATAGTTATTTGTGTGATTATATAATTAGCTGACCTAGTTTATTATGTTTGTGCCATCATTTTCTCCTGGATCAGAACAAGATCATAAATAACAGGGAAAGAAAAGATGCATTTGTTTCCATATACAGTGACACAAAATTTCCCTGTGATAGATTTTTGTAAAGAAGGTGTTGTAGGAGAAAAGAAATTCTGATATGAGTTTTAAACTTGAAGTATTTATCATCTGATGGTGAATGGATTTTTCCCCTCTTTCTTGGAAATTTTGACTTAAAGGGGAGAAAGTGATATTTTAGTCCAAAATAATACACACGTTATTTCAGACTCTGAGGAAAGCTGGAAGCTCTTAAAAACTCATGTGACTGAGGCTCTAATATAGCAGTTAATGAAAAGCCATAGAGAATGCCACTGTTTACTAACAGTCATTTAGCTGGCTCCATTCATACTTTACATCAAAAATAATTGTGATGGAAATTATACCATACATCTGAATATTCTTCCTTGTCAGCCAGTACCCTGTTATTTTGATTATTTTTTATTTTTGCCACTATTTATTTCTTGTGTGTCTACTCGGCATACAGTACTAGTTTGATATGTAGGAACTACCACAGCATAAATGCCAACCATAAAGAAGAACCTTTAAAATGGACAATTAGGAAGTAATCTGTCCTTGAGGAAATTAGCTCCCTAATTCTCTATTAGTGGCAGATGCTACCAAGTGATCTAGAAATGTTTTCATTCCTTCAGCCTAAGCGAATCACTTTCCCATTCTGCAAGCTTTCCACTGTGTTTAAAGCCAACATTATAAAATTTAGCTGTTTTTGAAGCAGAAGGCATATATAGTGTAATGAGAAATATGAAATTCGAATTTTGCTGTATTTTTTGTATAACATTTTGCAAAATTATATGAGTGCATCCTCTGTGAGGTATTTTATACCACTGAATTTTCTTCCCACAGAAAGTAAATCACATTTCACACTCTGCAACTTTTAAGAAGAATTGTTATGTAAGTGAATTGTGAACTCTTACTAAAATACTTCAAAAAGTTTATCTAAAGGTCTTTTTACAAAGCACTTAAAGGATTGGAAATATTCTTCATGAAGTGCTAAATATTCACTTTAGGAATCTCTCCTGTGCAAAAAAGTTCAGTTTTCACTTTTCTCAAAGGAAATGGATTCTTCGAGCATAAACTTGAAGTAGGGGAAAAAGTCATTCCCCCTTCCTCTCTAGATAATTTAACCAAGGTCTGGCTACAGTTCTAGTCCTACAGTGCTTTTCTTTATGAAGTGCATACATTTATCAGGTTCTATCAAGTGTAATTCCGCTATGGACCTAAAACTGCTGGGTGTAGGTAGGCAAGTTTCACGTCCAAACATCTGTTTCCTGAAAAAGCAAATGAAATTAAATTCATTTTGGACAAGGAGCAAATGAACTTGCTTAAAAGAAATAGAGCACAGGACACAGGTTTCTGTGACTTCCTTGTCTGCTGGCAGTACTAACCCAAGCTGCTCCTTATGTGAATACCAGTACTTTGAAGCTGGGGCCTCTACCATTGCAGGAGAAAAACTGCAGTTAAAGCAAAAGCAAACACCACATCCTAAAAATAACTTAAGGCCCAACCTCGGTCCCAAGCAGAAAATAAAAACAAAAACATCTTTGTCACGTTTTATACATGATATCAAACTTTTAAACCTTTGTTTAATAAAGACTGAATTATTACGTGAGAAAAAGGTTATCTGGATTTAAATTTTCAGGAGGAACTGCAAAAGAGAGATTTTGAGGACCCTACGTATTTACCCACAGACATCATATGTTCGGAACATGGTAGGAGCTATCAAGTAACTGATGGGAGAACCTTCAGAAATGCGCAGAAAAGCACGGAGACGCTGGAATACACTGTTAGCCCTTGCTGACAGTATAACACTGCTGCAGAGCTACTGTCACTGCTGTGTCAGCTTGTGCTGCTCCACCTTAACAAATTGTTTGAAACCTTGTATATAATTAAGCTGTATTTTCATTTTAGCACCCTACTGTCATGCACCAACCTATTATGCTTTAGGTTTGCAATAAAATATACAAACTTATTATGCATAGTAAGAAGTAGAAAGTAGGAATATAATATTACAGCTTTCCTCTCTCTTTGCTACTTATTTGCTACTGGCTACTGACAGGCATTTGTCTTGCTGTGTAAAGTGTCTACTGTCTCTGGGTATTAAATCGATAGAAGACTAATGAATAAATAATAGTAATACATAGGCGTCACTTCCATTTGACATCAGTTTGTAAGTTTATTCACAGTAAATATAAAGTTTCAATGTATTTTAAGAGGTATACCAGTGCTGAGATAGCAAGGAATACTATTTACATCGCCTATACATAAACAGTAAGTTCTTGTTGCATTCAAGATGCATTCTAAAACCTTATTTGACCCATCATATGCCAATGATTGTCCTACCAGAAGCCACTGATTAATGCAGGAGCTTTCAGATTTGGAACATGGTAAATTTTTCAATCACTTCATACTTCTTTTAGAAGGGGGTGTTTCCCTTTTCAAAAAAAAAAAAAAAAAAAAGGGCAAGGGAAATGTAAATAAAACTCTTGACTAAATTCAGAATTGATTTTGTCCTGCCAGTGTTTAGCACTTATTCCTTGACCTCTTTTGAAAGTGTCTGTCATAACTCATTGTTGTAATCCTTGGAGAGTGCAACAATTCAACTCTGCTTTAGGAATGGCGACCAAGATCTTGTTGGAGATGCCAACATCTGTTCCTGCTGTGAAGGTAACATCTTTCAGCAATTACAGGCATTTAGCAGCTGTCCCAATTCACCTTACAGTTACAGGGGCTTCTCCATGCCCTCCCACCCTTAGGAGAACTGGAAGTGGTTTTCGTATACTTTACTTTTTCTAATATATTGCAGCCTTTGAGGAGCACTGAAACTACATCTGATAAATTATCCTAATGAAACCAATGGCTTTAAATTCCATGGCTGTAAGTCATGATATACCTGTAAGTCTACCTGTGACTCATATCAAACTCAGAAATGAAGTAATCTGGTAATAGTTCAAACAAACTGAATCTTTCCTGCTATAAACCAAAGAAGTTGTACTAGACTTCAGGTACCTCCTATCTAATCTGTTGCTGCTGAGCAATAAACACTTCCAATTTTTTCAAACAAAATACTTCTATTTATACCCATTTCAAAGATTGATTGTGTGTTAGGTTTTTGGTTTTCTCCTGCAGGTTGCTCCCACTGGCTACTGAAATTTGAACAACAGGAAATGCAGACGTCTTCTCCATCTCTTTTCACTTTATGGCTAACCATGACTACAACAAGGCTAAAATGTAATTTTGTTATTAGCAATGTAATTCATCAGATAGTCCTCTGTAAAAAAGTGTCACCGAAAACAATCAAATTTCAAATACTCCTTCAAAGTTCTCCTATCTGCAGTAGTTATCTGAACAATTTACTGTCAAAGATTCAGCTGCCTGATAGCTCTAGCAGGTCTCTAGTTATCAATTTAAATTTTTAGAGCGTTTGTCAAAGAGGGACTTCTGGAGCTACTACTTTAATACTTCCCAATAAAAATGGAAGCCTAAGAATGTAAAATGCTAAAATAAGTATACCTTTCATTGAGCCCCTTAAATTGTGAGTCTACTAGCAGATGATATTTCATGTTATCATGCTGTAGTGCATTTGATGCTAATAAGACTGGTTTAGGAAAGCAAATTAAAGAAGCCAAAAGGAATTGAGAAAATGCATCTAAGGAGCTGGGAGTTCTAATTGCATGAAATCTTCTCTTTCAGAAGATATTGTTATTGACAGCTTTGCCAGTCATTCCCTTAGCTGTACGTTGGAAAGAAACTCTTTGCAAACCTAGGGCAAATCTGCATTGATGTCTGAGAGACCTGTAAGGTACCACTGGGTGCAAGGGGAGGGGAAAGGGGAGTGCATAGGAAGTGGTGGGCAGGACTTTCCTGCAGAAACAGTGCAGCAGTGGAATTGCAAAGCACGGAGCAAGTTTTTGTGGATGAAGTGATCTCTCTTGTACATTCAGTGTACATGTCTAGTGTATAAACAGCAGGTTTTTACACTACAGAAATCTTTAAAGTTTTCCCAAGAGTCGCTAACAATGGTAAACATCAAATCCCTTTATTGGCTGTTTACCTGCTGCCAGCATCATCATATATACTTTGCCTGGTAAATATTAGAAGACATGGTGGTATCAGACCCTGTGGAAGCTTTTTACACTAGGATTTCTAAATATCAGTCTTACCAGTCTGGATTCTTCCCCCTCCTTCCTGTAGTTATTGCCCCATCTTTTCTCAGAAGGGTTTTTCTGCATTACAGACCTTGTAAGCTTATAAAAGTGAGCAAATGTCAAACATAAAATTCAATGCTTGGTTAACTAGGGTCCTGAAACTCATGTAAAGTACTTGAGTTCAAAGAAGGTAGTGTTTCAGATGAATGGCATGTCATCTTCCAAAAAGTGGGAATGATTGATTGAAATATGCCATCTTCTTCACTGGACACATGCATGCAAAAAAAAAGATAAAATAAGGCTGTGAATTACAAAACAGAGAGTCCTGACAGCCACTGAATTACAGATAGAATCTTAATCCCATCTGAATGAATGAAAAATAAAGTTTAACTTTACCCTCTTTCTCAACCTTTGCTTC
The DNA here is from genome assembly GCA_013397935.1 of Dasyornis broadbenti. Lineage (NCBI taxonomy): Eukaryota > Metazoa > Chordata > Aves > Passeriformes > Dasyornithidae > Dasyornis > Dasyornis broadbenti. The sequence continues at coordinate 18,143 of VZRN01001342.1, forward strand.
ATTTCCTTTGGTTTTCCTTACAGAAGGATACACTAGCTTCAAGTGTTCCCTGAGAAACAGAGAAATTACTTGATTCAGAGGCCTTTTAAATTGTTTCTGCTGCTGAGAATAAATCACTTTAAACTACTCTCACTGTTGCACAATTTTTTTTGTCTTTCTTTAATTGTTGTGGGATCTCATATGGCCAAAGTCTGTAATGCACTGGGGTTAAATAGCTGATTTTTCTGCTTTAGCCTGGGCTTTGGGCTCCCACTACACTGTGCAGAAAATATAATTACAAAATATGTCCAGGTGGGTTCTTTTACAGCTCTGATCAGTAGAAAATACACCATCATGTAGCCTTTTAAAAACAAATTATTGTTAAAAATAAGCAATATCGATACCAAGAAGGATGTGGAAATTAAATTTAAAATCGCCTGTACATTTATCTAAGTTACTTATGTGTTTAGTTAAGCTCCTTCTGTCCCAGGCTCTAAGCTGTGGAATTTGAGTTTTAGTTTCTTTCCTCTCCATGGCATTCTCTCATTAATGTTTCTCTTCAACCACCTGATATCACCAGAAAGTATATGATAAATTGAGCTTTTCTGGAGTTGTGACCTCTGGATTGGTCTGGGAGGTGAAGCACTCATGGGAGCTATCAAACATGCTCAAGGATAGACATAACGTGGCCATCACAAATTAATGATTCCTGCACAATCATCCTAGGCTGCATTTTTTAACAGTGACAGCTGCATCTACCCAACAAATGCATTATTGCAGTACCAATTACTTACTCAAGAAGAATTCTGGATTTTCTAGGAGCTGTTTCAGAATTTTTATCCCATCTTGTTTATGAGTAGGGTATTGACTCACTAAGATTTTCTATGAAAAATCAATTTAATGTGTAATACTTTCCACATACTGCATTCCAATAGTTTTAGAGGAAAGCTTCATGAGTCTCTGATGCATTATTTGGCTCTCTTGCATCTTATTAATATTATTACTACAGCAGTTTTAGCAGCAAGAGTTCACAGAAAATTCCCTATCAACTACTTTTAAAGCATAAGAAAAACAAACTAATGGTGGGAGACAAATTGAGCTAAATCTTTCAGATCTGGGATACTGGATCAAAGGCAGAATGCAGGAAACTGCTGTTCCCCAGAGGGGCAGCCAAGGACTAGGAAAATTGGAGGTGTGTGAAAAAATGTGACTATTTTAATTCTACACCTGAACTCCCTTGAAAACTCTTATCTCATCGTGGGGGGTTGGGGGGGGGGGAATTATAATTAGATGTATTCTTAAAACTTGCTGCTCTTTGAGCAAATGTGAAATGTAATCATCTTGCAGTCATGATCTTTGCATAGTTTTTACATTTCCTTGAGCTCTTCCCCACTGTCCTTCCAGATACCTTGTTTGCAGTGTAGTCTGAACTTGTCTGGCTGCTCAGGGGCTATGAGTGCAGGGTGAAGTTATGCCAGCATGTAGTCAGGTTCCAGCAACACCCTGTTCTGTGTTATTTCAGTGGTGTTTTACAACTTGCCTGGTTTGACTCAAGGGATTAACCTACATGCAGATAACTTGAGCTAATTCTTCAGGGAGGATGTGTGCTAAGTATGACCTTTGAAATGAGATGTGCCACTCTTTGGTAAGTAAGAACAAAAAAGGCTGGTGGAGATAAGCCAGAGGCACCACAGTTACTTCTGCTCCTGCAAAGATTGTGCGTGGCTGAGCGGACACAGCAATGATGGAATTTCATTTTGATGTCACCCTGTCACATAGACTACTCCCCAAAAATGTAGTGACTTGCTTTGCAAGAATCTCATCAGCAGAGATGCAGTCAATACAAATGCAGTCAACCAAAGGGTTAGAATTGACCCTGGATAGAAATTGTGTGTGGATGTCCACAGATGCAGGTATGTGAACAAAGACACAATACAAACTTACCTATTGCACAGTGTATTTATTTTCTGCATAACCCTCTTCAGCTGAAGAATTTAGTTTTCCACACTGTAAAGACACATTGTGCAGATGTTTTGCCTCACTGGGGTGATGAGCCCTGGTGATATTGCTGGGCTTTAAAGAAGCATGTAGAAGTGAGTGGGGAGAAGAGTTTTTTAGGACGGGTTCCATGCTGGCTGAGGTGTGCGAATGAGATTTTTGACTGGTGAGAACCATCCAACTGATTCATCCCTTCCCTTTCAGGAGGTGTACTCAGAATTGTAAGAGTCCCTAGATACTTATCAAGTCCAGGCTCTGCTGCTTGTTGCTGCAACTGCTTCTCTTGGCAGTCTATTTTATTCTCTAATAGCTTTGGGAACTGAAAGGGCTCCTCGTGATCTTCAGGACCTAACAGGCATGGACAAACAAGCTCAGTTAAGCAAGAACTGCCCAGGAGCCTTGTTCATCTTTAGATTGCAGGGCAAAGTCTTTCGGGTTTATAAAAGATTTAAGGAGCTCTCACCTTCATTTACACTCCCTGTTCTTTGTGCCGTTCCAGTTGGATTGTGCAGATGAATGGGCTGCCTGTTGTTCATGGAATGTATAACATTTATCACAAGGTGAGAATATGGTCCTGATATAAAGATCTCTGAAAGACATTCTCAGTTCTTTGGCTCTGCCTGTTCAGCCTGCTGACTTTTGTAAAACTGTGCTGATGGGAGTAATATGAACTTCTCTGATCCGACAGTACATAGGATGGCAGCAACACAAACTATTCCCACGGAGACAAATTCCAAGAAGGCCAAGAGAACTACTAATATTAAATAATTGCATTGCACTGCATCTCTTTTTCTAGGACTGATTTATTACACATAAAATATTATGATTATTACACATAAAAATATTATGATCTTTCCTCCCATTATTTCAAAGCAAAGTGCTTAAAGGGCTAATAAAATCAGTATTTAGCACACTTTTTATTTTGTAGTTCAAAACTTCAGGCTTGGCATAAAAACCATTACCTCTAGGGAGTGAAAATAGCCTTACCCAGCAGCTTCAAATACAATTATCTGAGTCACTCTTTCTTCTATTCCTTGCAAAATACCAAACTGAGGTAAAACTCCTTTTGGCTGATAGACTAAAGGAAATTACAGCTGTCTGGAGTTCAAAAGAGTTGCAATAAAACTTGAGTTATGACAAAAATGTACTGTTTGTTATTAAACTCTCAACAGTTTATGAATTAGACAACTTTCTCTGCATGTTTTATAATGCTTGTTTTTCCTAGACACATGTATTTCTGCAACATAAGGTGCATTTCCATATCTCTGCGAACAAAATTGTTTTATTCTCATCTCCTTACACACTTACATTGTGACTTTTTGTGAGACTGTACCAATTTACAGTATATGAGAACTGGGTCCATTGAAATTATTAGCTAGGGAGGTGGATAACGTTAAATACAACTAATCACATGTGCATAAGTAGTCACACATTTGTAAATAATTTGCTGACTGTATTCTGGAAAAAAGTCACTCTATAAGCAGAATATACTTTATTGACTGCCCTGAGTAAAATGTAGATGAAGAATATTTGAGCAAGTACATACAAAGGATGAACCAAGGATTTGCTGATCGTACTGCAATATTTGTTTTTAATTGAACAAGTGCACTAGGGTTTCACTTTTGAATAGGATCTCCAGATTAACAAGTTGTTGTTTCACATTTCGTGTAAGGATATTTTGGCAATTGTGTTCATTCCAAAATTTTTTTTCATGTTTTAAATTATTCATTACAGCCTATAAAACAAGTGGATTAAGAGGACTTAATTCTCTGTATTTTGAATTTAGCTCTTGATCATATTTTCAGCAGTTTATAAATGGCGGAGGCTGCCCAAGCCCCTGGCTTTGGTCCAGCTACTCCAGCAATTGCTGTGCCCTTGTGGGGCTGAGGGCTGTGGAAACCACAGTGCCAGATCAGGCCAGTAACCCAGCAAACTCAGGGTGCACTGTCCCACCTATTGGATTTTACAAGTGAATTTTCAAACAATCATCAAACAGCTATTTAACTGTTTGCCCAGAGGCTAAATAGCTTTCTCTTGCCACTTCAATATCTCCATGAGAGACTGATACCTAAAATTTTGAACTTAGAGCTCAGAACATTTTGATTAGCCATAAGAGCACACTCTATGCTTCAGATTCAAATACATGTTGTTCTAATTGGCTCCTCACAGTGGGAAAAGAATATTTAGCTTAAAGCATGTCCACTAAATGTTGCACTCTTTTGATTTTATTGACTTTCCCCTTATCCTCTTGTAGTCTTGTAAGAGTATTGTCCTGTGCTCTGCTGACTACTGTAAGTGTTGTCTCTGTGTCCCTTACATGAGTCACCTTCTCCAAGGCTGTCTATTTCCTGACTATTAATCTTTCCCCTGAAAGAATGGTCCCAATCTTTGGAGTTTTTCTTGAAAGTGGTTTCTTATGCTATGGCTTGGATCAGTGGTCATTCTCATCTCCCTCATCACCCACCTGTGAGCTCCTGGGTTTCTGCCATATACTTCCAGATGTAGTTTGACCTGTACAAAGTACAGTGTACGAGATGAGAACATCACTGAGTAATGACTTTACTCCTTCCTGTTCCTGTATCTCAGTCTACTCTTAGCTAAAATATAATAATGGTAATAACAAAATCTTTGCTGCCCCTTAAGCCTAATTCAAAGCCTCTCAACTTTCTCCCACCAAAGTTTTACATTTGAAAAGAAAATTCTTCATGTTTTCACTAAAGAAGCCCTGGCTTTTTTTTTTTTTTCCAGCACCTTTCTTTCTGGAGTCCTTTCTGATTAAAATAAATTGCCCTAGTTTGAATTTAACGTTATTTTATAGATAGTAAACTAATATTTGACACTTTATTTGAATGTGTATTTTACAAATATATAATTTTAAACTGTGTAAAATTGTTTCTCTTTCAAATTTATCTTTCTCACAGGCAATCCTGATTTTGTGGAGTTTTTCAATAACTTCAATTATTTATTCCCACTCTTGGTTTATTTTTTTAAATTTCCAGTTCATGATAAGTCTTTGCTTTTCATCCTTACAACTTTGTATTCTCAGCATAAAATAAATCAGAATTTGATAGTGTATTCATAGGGAGTTTTTGACAATAATTGGTCTTGAAGAAAAAAAATTAGGTATATTGCAAAATTAGGCATCATTAGCTCACTTCCATCTCACTTTAATGGGAATTAAATAACAAGGGACACCAGCTTTCACTTAATCCTGAAACACTGTCTTGAGACAGTGATCATTCCAGTGATCTTACCACAAACTCTGGTACACCCCCTCAGTGCTAAAAATATCTTCTTACTCTCATTGATACCAATCAATCTTTGATTCTGATAGAGATTAAACAAGCAAACACACATATATAAGATTCTTAGCTCTGGGGAATGTTGTGGAAAACTATAATTTTGATTTAAACCCCTTGTTACTTTATTCATGTGCTAGAATACAGATATCAACATCCAAGAGGTTTCTTTACTACTAGAGGTTGTCAAAGCTTATATCCTGCCTCAGTGTGAGTGAATACAGCCTGTAAAGAAAGACAAAACACCTATAATTTACTTGACCAACTACACAGATCTGTTTTATTATTTTAAAAAATTGGTTCTTGATCCCAGCAGCAAAAGTTGATTTTTATGAAGCGTGAGAATTTATTAGTTTTATCGTAACACACATGAGAGTGTAGTTATTAGATAAAACAGTACTTACTAGGACTATTTCCAGCAGACTGCATTGCTAAGCCATCTTCTCTTAACTCACTTTTTAGAATATTTCTAGCAAGCTGGTGGCATGGTCTGCCCAACACAGCAGCGACATTTCATAAATGTAACTTTTGAGCAGTTTCTGCATGAAATATTGATTAGATACAGACACATGCTGGGAGTTTTAAAACTGTTTGCTGTTTCTCAGCATCTTCTCGCATTTCCTGGTGCTCTAAAACTGTGCCTGCAGACTCGTGTGCTTCAGTGAGATCTCTGCCCTTGGGACCATGATCACTGCTCTCCAGTCCTAGTCTCTACAGAAGTGGGAAAGCTTGGTCCAGAGGGAGCAGCCCTCTGAAGTGGCTGGAGAGACCCCAGAGCTACTCCAGCACCGTTGGTGGTGTGAGCCCGACACACTCAGCCTTCTTCACATGACCTTCAGTGATTTAATGCGACCTTTCCAAAGCCAAAAGTCCAGCTTGTCTTAGACAATGTTAAATTTTATGCCTGGCACCGTGCTTGGCCACCTATAGCTTTCCAGTCCCAAAGTCCAGATAACCTCTCTTCATCTCAGTTGCCTGCAGGCCACCACCAGCATTGAGCTCAAACCTCAGGCTTACACTTTCTTGATATGGAGCAAGTTGCTTGAACTACCTGGCCACCAGGTCCCTGCACAGCTGTGTAGAAATAAAATAATACTACACAATGAGGAGTATTTATTTCAAAATATATTGCCTTAATCATAATTTGATTTGCTAGAGTAAATAATGCTGGGATAAACAAAAAAGGTGGAAAAATGAAGGTACCAGGGATACAGAGTGCTGGAGACATAAATTTTCAATGAACACAACTCTTCAAAAATAGAGCAATATTGTAAAAGGTTTCCTACCCAAACTAGGGAAGCTGCTGTTGCAGGCAGTGTTCAGCAGACTGCCTGACAGAAATACATTGCTATTTCCATGAGTGTGTTTCTACTGAAGATTAAATGTAAGAGTTTCAAAACGTCATTAAATGCTAAGTTATTTTTCACTTTTAATGAGCCTGTTGTAGCCTCAGAGCTGAGAGAGGACATTCTTGCTAGACTTCCTCATTATATTTTCAGTAATAACTGATATTCCCAGTGCAATTTCCCCTCTGAAAACTCCTCCCAAGTCACTTGGTTCATGATGCTATTGTAAAAGGAAGGCATTAGAATGCGTAAATCGGTGTCTAATCATGGCTAAACCTAATGTTAGCACAACTGGGCTGGCAGCCACAACAGATACGTCTGGATTTGAATTAAATATTTCAAGAGCCTCTATTTGGGATGTATACCATGATAGAAACTCACAGATAAAGCATCCAAATAGCTGGGGAGAAACTGGTTATGTTTGATTCACATACTCGAATATGGCCCTTTTTATATATATAAAAAGAGGAAATCTATTAGAGAATTGTTGCTCTAGAATTGCTGATTTTGTAACTAACCCTTTGCCTGGGGTCTGCGTATTTCCAAAACATGGCAAGTGACCAGGAACTCCAAGTTTAATTAGAGAAATTAATTGGTAGCAACAGTGAGGCTACTCAGGACTCAAGCTCTATATTTAGATATTTGTATTTAAAAGTAGTTTGAGTGGCCTGTGCTTCTTACTATGATTAATAAGTTGTGAATGCACTTCAGACCACTAATAAAATAAGACCCTTTCTGTTTGGAAAAAGCCAAGATCTACCAGACATAGAAACAGTACCTTAAATAATACAAAATGGAAGCTAAATTGTGCCTTTCATATTAAAGAGTTTTGAACATGATGATGAGAAAGCTTTGTGCTAGCAAGCAGGGAGGAAACTCAGGGAAATTAGAAGAAGAATTGGGTAAAACCAGAAAGCCTTTATTAGTTCTCAGAGAATTCCTGTTTTGGTTTAATGGCTGAACACTCTTAGGGCAATACATATATTGATCCTTTTTCTAGTCCCTGCAATGTCTTCTACTGTAATTAGTTCACTTTATGTCTAACAGAACCTGAAAGGCAGATCCAAAATGGAGCTCAGGGTTTTGTATCTGAGCCATGCTATATGCTGCTGGAAAACAAAATTAAACAAACCCAAAACATGAGAAAAATTAACTCAAATGAACAACTCTCTTGTGATTGTTTTTTAAAATGTTTGTCATTGCATAAATCATCTTTTTGTTTAATATAATGTAATTTGTTACACATAAGCACAAACCTCTGAATAGGTCTTTAGCAGAGAACAGACACTGATAATGAAGCAGAAAATTATGTGAGCACCCAAAACATTGATTCATTGCCTAAGCTGTCTTTTAAACTGCTTATGAAAGTAGTGGGTAGTCTGTAGCCAAATGCTTCACATGCCCCATCAGAGTTAAGGAGGGCACTATTCTTGCTCTGAGCTTTCTAAGGTCTTATACCACAAAAATTCAGAAGCTGGTTCTCAAGAAAGCCCCAAGTGCCTGGAATGAATCTCACAGTTCTCCCTGTGTGATGATTTGGCAGATCTGTCTTTTTATAATCCAGGATTTCGGCTGATACTACAAATCAGTGCAAAAAAAAGAAAACCAAAAACAACAATATAATGAACTTTCTTGAAGGATATGAATTCATTGTTCTTTGACAACTTTTGGGTTAAAAATCAATCGTAAAACCTTAGTAACTGAAGAAAAACAGGTCAGGCAAAACAAAGCCTACAAAAAGATTTCTTGAAAAGCCTTTCTGCAGGGTGTGGTGGCTTGGGAGTGGCAAATTCCCAGACACAGAAAAGTGAAGCCATATGTGAGTTAGGTGAAATATAAACCTGGAAAGACACAGTGTCAGCTCTGAGGCGGAGAAAGATTTAGGTGGTTATGCTTTCACAGGGAAATCTGAAGCTTAGATTTACATTTAAGGAGAAGTAAAGTTAGACGAAATAGCTGATCTAAGGAGTTTTGCAGTTTTGAAGAGAAGTCCTGACACTCAGGAGAAAGACCCTGGGAGATAGAAACCCAAAAGAGCACTCTTGGTGCAATGGGAGGAAGACCTCCAGGAAATTGTGGATAGGGGCATTTTTAGTGCCTATGTGTTTAAGAAGCAGCAAGACCCAGTTCGGCTTGCAGGAAGTTGGAGACCATGTTTCCTTGAGCACCCTGGAGCTTAGGGGTCAGGCACAGGTAGGGGGTTCAGTTGTGGAGGAGGCAGTCAGCAGTACCACACTCTGGGCTGGAGGATGGCATCCATCCTGTCAGGATGGTGACGACCTGACACAGGGGAAATTCTACAGAAACAGACCCACAAACACAACAGTGAACATTGAAGACACAACCATGGTCTAAGCAGTTCCAGCTGTGTGGATGCAGTACCAGGATGGCCACCAGCCACACCAGTCACATGTGAATGTGACACCCAGGATGGCCTCAGCCCTTGCCCTTACATCCATGGCAAAGATGTTCAAAAGCACAGCTGAGAGGACACTACAGCATATTGCAGCAGCAGGTAAATTCAGAAGTAACCATATGGCAACTGTCTCTATGCGAGTCACATTTTCCACACTGCTGGAGATTTTAGATTTGAGACTCCCACTGACTCTAAAAGAGAAATAAATGGACCTTGTTTTGTTTTCTGCAAACACTGCATTTTCCACAGCCATTTCACTCGACAGGCCAGTGGCCTCCCTCAGGTATGTATCTCTTACACAGACAGGTGATTTTCTGCACACAGGGCTGTGAGACGTGAATGGATATAAAGCAGACCCTTGTCTTTTGCAGCAACAGGTGTCACTGTGGAGGTCTAGTTGGTGCCCCCTTTTTAGGTCCTCAAGTAGTTTTTATGAGCATAATTAGATCCTGTAATTTATAAGAGTTGCTGAACTGTGCAAGTCTGTATGAAACAGAAACATGGAGTTCTGGGGTGTTGGCACTGAGTAGCCTCCTAGGAAAAATACTATTTGAAGTAATTTTGCAGGGTGGGCTATTGTGTTTAGAGGGCATGAGGAGGGCATGAAGAAGTGAATGTTCCTGATATGGAGAAATAAGCAATAATATTAATTTCAGAAGACTTCTGAAAGAGCTATGATAATTTACAACTAGGTTTTCCTTAAATGCTTTATTTTTCTAATATCTTGCTAGTCACCATATTGGTACTGAGAATGATAGAAAATATCTTACCCTACAAGTTACATCCCCATGTATAGCCTCATCCACCTTCGTGGGAGTTGGCCTGGGTGCCAGGATCCACTTGCAGCTTGAATGACAGCAATAGTTTATATATGGTACATATTAAGCTGATTTATTTCACACCATGTAGTTTACATGGCAAATTTGGCATCTTTTTCTTCTCACCTGGTATTTGTGGGAAGATTGTAATTATGCCTTGCCCAGCTGATCATGTACACTTTCTGCATGCAGCCCAGCAGACATGACCAGAGTGGTGTTGATCAATTGTGTACAACAAGATGAGAGACTACCGCTATATAATTGCTGCTCCCTGAGGCTCACAGCCAGATCCCAGCAGTTCTCTTCCCAGCTTATTGAGCCATAGTTAAAACAAAAGGGTTAGTTAAAACTAAGCTTGCAGTGAGCACTCGTGGGAAAAACTTTGAGCATTTTAAAAACATGGATGGCAATGGATTCATTAGAATAAAATAACGTTGGAAATCAGTGCAAAGATGTTGTTGACATGACAGAGGGAACTCATCACAGCTCATCACAGTGTGTATGTGTGTGTTCTCAAAAATTTGTCCCATTACATCCACACAGCTTCAGGTGAAGACCTTTTAGCTGACAACCAGGTTTTATATTTAACATTTGAGTGTAAGGACTGCCCTTCCCTGAAATACCTTTCCCATTTCACATGTCTTTACTTCAGAAGATACCTTCTCCTTTGTTGGCTGAATGGTAGACATCTGTCCTAAGGAAAAGGTGGTACTGTAAAGGAACAGAATGGGTCTGCAACTATACTGATCCTTGAGGAAATTTGGACAACATACACTTGATAACACTGCAACTTATTTTTCATAAGACTGACATATGTGAGGATTCTCAGGAGAACAGCAAGGGGATTTTTTTTCCTCAGGAATTCAGAAATTAAGCTGAAAGGGCAGAGTACTTAGTAACACATCCTGTTGAGCAAAATGCCTTTGAGTGTTGACAGATTGTCAGTACTAAGTTTTGCAACATTTGACTGAATTTTGCAGTGAGTTTATTAAAGTGATTTAGTGCAGTGCAAGCAAATGCAATATGTGTTCCACCCATTTTGATTAAAACAAGGCAGAACACTGGAAAGATGCCAGGAAAAGAATTTAGTAATCCATTCATATATTTTGAGAAATTTTCTGCAAATACTTGCCTGCTTCGTGAATGATGGGACATGCTGAGAACAAAAAAGTAAATAGTAATTGAGTAGGCAGCATAAAAAACTCTCCTTGTTTGTATTTAGGATTTCACAGTATGAGTATGTGGGAATAGCTGCTGACAAATATTTCCCTGGGGAGCCAGATACAGCATTGTTGTGTTAGGTCAGCTAAGCAGGGACGCTGTTGTATGTCCATGTAAGGGTCCAGCAGGGCAAGCAATGGCAGTGCCCTTCTTTGCCAAATCAACTCAGCTAACTTTAGCAAAGATTGCAATGTAATGATATGAAAAATCCCCTCCAGCTGTACCAGTAAATAACAAAACGGAAAATGAAACCCTGTTAACAGCAACCTGATTGTGTTTCAGCTAACTGGATGATTTACTGGGTAGAGGTTAGAGGCTTTGTCAGTAGTTCAGTTAACAGACCTGATGCACGAGCATCTGCTGGAATCACCAAGGCTAAAGTGGGCCTGTTGCAAAGAATGAGCAGTTAAGAGACAATGTTCAGGCTGCAGCTATATGACAAGTGGCTTCTTAGAGCTAAATCACATACTATTAGTGCTGACCTACAATCTTTTGCTTGTCAGCTGCTGGCAGAGTATCTTGATCTCATTCTACCTATCTCTGACAAACACCCTAGCTTCCTACCCTTATTTTCCTTTGGCAACTCGTATAAACTTTGATATGGCAATAGAATATTTTTTTCCTGAGTGCTTATGAGAGATGAAAGAGGGTTTTTAGCTGAGCAAACAGTGCCCCACTTGGTTCTAAAGATTTCTCTATATCGATGTTCTTGCCATTCTGACAAGAAGAAAGATCATCCTGTGAGGATTTTGACACATATCACACTCTGTATGCTTCAGGTTATTATCCATTTAAGATGTACAAAAGCCTACTGAAAGGATGCTTTTATTAAGTGTAGAAAATATCATCCTTCTGCAGTATCACTGTAGGTTGCAATACAATCAGGGTTTGGATTTGTTTTTGTTATGGCTTTACTCCACCACTGGTTGGAAGGAAGATTTTATGAAACTGTCAGCATCTGAAACTGTCAGGGGAGCCAGGCTGAGGATATAATAATGCACATACATTCAAACAGGATGCTTCAGAGGCAGGATAGCTTCCCTGTGCAACATATTGACAAAACTCAGCTGCTAAGCCTGTCTTGATGGCCCAGGAAAAACGGTGGGTTTGTGGGGGAAATGTGAAAGTGGCAAATGCTCAGCACTGGGGCCCGTGTAGCACTTGCTCAGACTAGGGGCAGACCCAAGCTAAGAGGCCCTGATGAGAAGCAGACCTATTTTTTGGGATACTACACTGTATCGATGCAATTATACTGTTTCACTAAACCAGTACCACCACATCAGAGATCGTTGGGACATTAATTTACCAGCAAGTGCATGGAACTATCCTGGGTTCATTTAGGTAGTATACACCTGCCAGAGTGGCTTTTTAATAACTCCTCAAGGCATAGCCCTGTGCTTATTTCCGCATGTGTGAGATCCTAAGCCTATTCATAGCTCGTTGGTCTGTCTGGGATAGGTCTCCTGTAGATCTCCTTGTCTTTCTTTAATACTTCCCTATAACAACAGCAACATAAAGTCACACAGCAGTGTGCTTGTCTTCAGACAGTATTTTGGACAAGCTTACTCCACATGCATTTGAACTGCTTGTTTGTCAAGTTGTGTCACATCACAGGTTTATGTAATATCCCTCCTTTGACAGCCTTTTACTGCCTGACATTAGGAAAATCACCAGATCCTCCACTGATGAGTTTACCTCACCATTCCTGACACCTGAGATTTGGTGGAGTTCTTCAGAAGTGAAAGTACTTACTGGTATTAACTGGCATGTATACACCAATGAGAAATGTGTATCACTTAGCTGTGGCTGGATTCCATAATCTTTGTTCATCCTAATTAGCCACTAAATTGGAATGGTCCATTGTTTCCAGTACTCCAAAAGACTGATAGAATATGTTAATTTATGTTGGAAATAGGCGTTTTGAGAAAGCTAAATGTCACTGTGAAAGACAATGAAGTTCATATTGCAAGCCACTTACTGCAAGCCTACAAATGCAGTAGTGTTTATGCAGTAATGTGTAAATGCAAGAAAGGTGTTACTCAGGGTTGAAAATACCATACATCTCTAATACATAGGCACAATGTGGGTTTTGTGTCCCTTTGCACACAAGATTTGGAGGTCATGTGCTATATTTTATTCTATAGAGTGACTTTCTTTACTTTTTCCATTCTCACTCATAATATTCTATGTATTATTTTTCTAAACATGGGGTGTTGGACTCCAGACATAATTGTAAAAATCTGTCAGCTCAGTTCAAGTCAGATAATGCCCTTAGCTACTTTTATTTTCCAGTATGTCACAAATGACCACTCATTTCTTGACAGAGGTGTCTGAATCAGAATACACCCAGCTTCCTGCTGGTAGCAATTAAAATTATCCACCACCTATGGGTAGAAAATGACTCTTGTAGCCAAGCTAGGTCACGCATCAATAGCAAGGTATAAGCAAAGGTGGCATTAGAAGGTGAACTGCATGCTACAAAAGTGTGAATGAGGAAAAAGGAAAAGAATTCTAACCTCAATGCCATGTGAGTAATGGAGAAATATTGCCACTGATATAAGAACAGGCTAGTGCAATGCAGGGAGAAAAGCGACACAGATGGTAATGACGGCTGTAATGTCTGGGAAAAGAGATGGAAGGGCCAGGTAAAGCATTGGAGATGCCAGCAAGGTAATTCCTAATTCTGAGAACAGCAAGGTTCCTCCAAGTAGTGGTGAAGACATCATTTGCATCTGACACAGATTTCAAGATAGCACATATCTAAATGTCCTGTTCTGCCCTTAGTTGATTTCAGTAAGTTTCATGAGTGATCATAAGGGCAAATGGTCATAAATGGTCATAAAAAATATCTTCTTAAAAATTCTGATTCTTACAAATCAGTGTTTAGACATGACAGAAACAGAAGATAAGCAATTCATATCCAGCTCTTGAGGTTTCAAAACTGATTTGTGGTCCCTAAATTGGTCACGCAGCACTTTCTCTTTTTCTTAAAGATCATTTAGTTCCAACCCTTCTGTTGTGGACAGGGACATATTTCACTAGACCAGGCTGCTCAGAGCCTGATCCAGCAAGTAATTTTACTTGCCTATTGCTTAAATCCCTAAACAAGCATTTGTATTACAGCATGAGCTTATCCTATGGAAGAGCATGAGGACAGTGCTCTTGCCAATGAAAGTTGTTCCTATTTTTACCTCTCCAAAGCTGAGCATGTTTTTCTTCATCTATTTAGATGGTTCAGCATCAAATTCAGAAGGAGAATATCTGTTCAAATTATTTTTATCAAAGTAATCCTACTGAAAATGGCAGGACCTTCAAAGCTATTGATGGAAAAAAAAAAAGGTGAAGGAAATGTTATTAGAAGTTGGCATGAACTTCTAATCATGCACAATATTTTATTGCCTTGTATATTCTTCCCCAGTAAAATTTATGCCTCTCAGTAAACATGTATGTTCCGCAGAGACCATAACAAAACAATTCCCTTCCAAGACTGGTGGTACTTCTAATTTTAAGAAGAACAAAATAAATGCAAAAAAAAATTGGTCTAGTTAATACCTGGGCCAAACTTAAGATATTTTATATGTATCTAGACATCTATACTTAAATGCCTATTAAAAATCCCCAACCATATCACTGCCTGTCCTAGCTCCTCATGCCCACCTATTATGCCCACTGGCATCTGCATTTGGATGCTGTAATCCAAACGCCCATATTCCTTCAACAGTTAGGGGGAAGAGAGAGATGGCACTAGAATTCCACTGATTTATCTCCTTTTTACATGTGCTATAAGGTGAAACCCAGACAGCATACCTGGGATTTATATAGGTAAAATTAAGTTCAGTAAATCTTGATTTTGATGTCTGATACTACTGATGCAAAATTTTGCACTACATTCATAGAAACTTTTCATAGTCAATGAAGAAAACTATAGTTTTTAATGATTATTAATACTTCTAAAATAAGATTTTTTCATAATATTATCCTTTATTATATTATACTACTATATATGTTTTTCTGCTTGCTAAAATACTCTGCCAGAAAGCTTCTGAAGAGACAGAAGTTCAAAATAATGGGTTTTTTTGACCCCTTTTTCATGCTTGGAAAGCTCATCTATAATGATAGAACAACATGGAAACTATAGGAATAAAAGAACTTATGCACTCATCTCTAAAAGATTTGGTTGGTTACAATTTTAGCTGGTCTCATATTTCATCATCCAGTCTCCTTACCTGGACTTTCACATAGGTGAAAAAGAAATTAATTACATAATGGTTTCATAAGGATCTGCCATGAAAAATTACAGATGCAAGATTACCATTTTATGGTTATTTATTAGTGCCACTTTGAGTTGTAAGCATAAAAAATGCTTAGTCTCTCTGTAATCTATCTTCCAAGTTACACTCAAGAACACACTGATCAAAAAGCTGTGCACAGCATGGCAATTACAGTTGTGATTTTCCAAGAAAAACTTCAAGGCAGTTTGGATAACCACTATGACTGAATTAAAATCTGGAAAAATGAGGAAAATGAGGAAACTCCTGGTTTTTAAGGTGCCAGTGGCACAATATGAACCTAATGCTGTCATCCTTTACCCAGACTGGCATTAGAAGAACAAAAAAAAAAATCTCACCTTAACGCTTTGCTTTCCACTTCATAATTCTACTCTTTAACGTAGCAATGAGAAATAGAGATGTTAAAAATTTAGCATTTTTCTTGTGGAGGAGATAATTGACTTCTTCTACCAGGATCTGAAACAAAATTTTATCCAGATTCTGTGACAATTCATGAGTGAATGAAGAGCTATGAGTGAATGCTAAAAGAAGTCCTGTCACTTGTTCATGAATCTATTGTACTAACAACATGACCCAAATATACCCTTGAAGCATTAACCCCAACAAATAATAGGCTCTATAGGGAAACTGTAGTTAGACGGCAATACAGATCCGATACAGACAACAAAGTGTAACAAAGCTAACCTCCTAACAGAAATTTATAGTATAAGTGTGTCCTGCTGTGTGCTGAGTGAAATAAAAATTGCAAATGAGGTCCAAAATTCATTTGCTCATATCCATTTGTAGGCAGTATTGCTGAACAATCACATTTACAAGGAGGAAGGAGATTTCTGCTAATTTTGGTATCTTGAGATATATGTTCCTTGTCAGGCAAAGCAGCCAACATCATGATCTGCAGAGAAGTAATGGGCACGTTACTATTCCTATAAATGGAGCACTGCAGACAGCAGAGCTCATCTTGTTCCACCTGCGGGAAGTGGTGTTGTGAGCTAACAGGAGACAGATTATGAGCCAAACTGTAATCAGCTACATTGGCTCAACCCTACTGATTTCAATGAGGCTTAACAGGTGTAAATGAGGACAGACTTGCCCCTTCCTAAGAGTTCCTCATGTAAGATAAAACAAAGAAAAGTCCTTGAAAGTTTCTATCTTCTTCTCTTAGTAATTTTTTTGAAGTGTATGTGTATGAGACTGTTATTAAAAGCAGGAGAATGGCTACTCTTGTGAAATAATATTGTCACAATACTTAGTAAACAAGGAAGTAGAGATGACTGGCTGTACTTTCCCTGTACTTAAAAGGCAAGGTCTTGAAACTTCAGATTGAAAGTTTGGATTCTGGGGCAAGGGAAACTGAACAAAATTCTGTGATTGGCGATTCAGTTTATGAGAACATTAAAAAAAATATTTCCCATTAAAAACCCCAAATGTATTCCTTGCTTTTTCCAAGGAAACAACTTTTGTGCTTTGCAAAGATAAAGCTTCTGCCTCCAAGTGGGATGTAGAAGCTGAATGTCAAAGGGTGAATTCCATGAGAGATGACAAGTGCTGATGGGCTTGAATTTGCACAATCAGCAGCATTCAGCCTCCCTAGGGGAGTTAACATGGGGAGTCAAGGGAAGGCGGGAGAGAAAACAAGTTCAGACTGTCATCTCAGGAGGAAATCTTGGCAAAAATATGTTCAGAATTCAGCGTTTGCCAATGAAATTAGCTGAAATGCCTTAAAATATTTATTTGGTGGCTTTGTTAATAAAGAATGGAACAGTCTCTTCAAGTTCTTGTTTTGCAAAAAGAGGAGCTGGGTGTGGTGGGTTATAATAGGGAGAGTTATTGTCTACCCATTTTTTTCTTTCTTTGTTTTAGAAAAACAGGCCTTAAGGAATATCAGGAAAAAAAAATGATAAAGTAGGAAAAAAGAGCAGGATGTGATTTTTCATAGGGTTAAGCATCCACTTGAAAATGCAGCAGCGCACAGCTGGCTGCTATATCTCCTGTGCTATATGAATTACACAAGAAGAGAATCTGCTAAGAGCTCGTCTCATGTGAATTTGAGGTTTAAGAACTATCCTTGAATATCTTTTGAACTAAAGGTATCTCTACATGATAGAAATACCTTCAAGAAGAGGCGGTAATGAATTTCAAGTGTGGTTGTGAAGCAATGCATATTATAGCACACTGAAAGAAGGAAACTGCTCTTTCAGTGTGCTAGAATGTGCTCTTTCAGCTCCCTGAGGAGAGCAGTTTTGGGATCTCCTTTAGAAACATGTCCTGGTCCCCTCAAATTAGTCTAAGATATCAGATTGGCACACACTTGTATGTATATGGCTGCATATACATAAGGATGAACACACACACCTCCCCACACACAAAGGGTATCTACAACAAAAGCAGAAGATAAACATAAGTAATCCTACCAAAACAACTTATCACTTAGGTTACTTTTACCTCTGTTTCTATGCAGTCTGGGAGCACAACACAGGAAGCTGCTTGAAATAGGAATATAATTTCTCTATCATGCTATTTTTTCCCCCGGAAAAGTCTTTGGATCAGGGGAAGTAGATGTGATACAGATCCCAGCTACAGGATGAAAACTAGTATCTATGTCAGCTGTATGGATACCCAATCAAAGTTCAGAGGCAGGAAAGTCCGACCTTACAAAAAGGAGAAAGGACTGTGAACGTGTTACAAAAGAAATGCAGCCACACGCAGTGCTGCAGTGTTTTGCAGAAACCTGGCTTTTACAGGGACAGATACTATCTTCCAGCAGAGTTTTAGAGTGTTTTCCCTACTTCCAACGGTTTTTAATGCAGCAGCTAACAATCTGGTTACCATCAGGCAAGGCCCAGACACCTCTCACATGGCAGGTCCAGCCGAGGTCAGTGCTGTGAGCCTTCCCACAGCTCATTACACTGTAATGGAAGCTGGAAGCCTCTGCTTCCCCTGAGATTTTTCAGTGAGGCAACTGGTGTACATTCATTACCTTTTTATCCATATGCACCTTTGGACTGGTGTAGATGTAATCTTGCTCTCAGCTTGGTTCAGACAACTGGTGTCCTTTGTGCTTCAAAGGCAGCCTGGATCTGATTTTTCCCAGACCTATAACCAGAACTCGTTTCAGATGGTATCAGCCTGTCCCCCACTGGGACAACACTGTAGGATCAGACTCTGACACAAGTGACAGCTGACAAGAAAGCACTACCAATAAAGAAAGACAGGAATCATAAGCCTTGCACAATATTAATTTCCTGGCCTATTCTGTAAGGGGCAAATGGGACCAAATGGAAAGAAGAGAATTCTTCATTCTCAAAACCACTAGTCATGAGGAATCAAGAGGAGGGTCTCATTTTCATTATTTGGAAGTGGGAAGAAACAAATATTCCATAGCATGGAAATTATTGCCTGCTATACAACAATTTAAGGGCATATCAGTGTTATTAGCTTGCCACAAAATGGAGGGAATTGAGTTATAGTGATAGAAACATCAGCTTGACACTGTGTTGACAGAGGAATTTCTACCAGGGCTGCTGCCTGGTGCCTCTTTGAAACCCATTCTTTTATGATTGAGCAGAAGGATGCAGATAATATAGACAGCAAACACTGAAAAAGGGATCATCTTCAATACAGAATGATTTTAAATTACCATTTTTATTATCCTCTGAATATAGGAAAAAATATGCTTCAGTCATAAAAGGATCAAGGGTAAACATAACTTCTAGACAATCTATTGTGCTGATGATATGCGTGTGGGGAGGGGGACCTTGGGTTTTGCAGAATATCTTTTAAAGATAACGAGAACTGTTTAATAAAATAAATCCAGGTGTTGTTAAAGAGAAATAAAGAAGGAAAACATACTGGTGTTCATTTTATTGTAATTACAAGAGGAGCAGCTGAAGAAAATTAGAGAAGAGAGCTAATATAGGGAATATACCCATAAAGGGTCTTATATTGGCCACAGTCATGAAGATGTCTGACTACCTGTGTGGTGCCCTAGAAGCATTAAAAAAACATGAAAGTGTATTTTATGGTGAAAATTTTCACAGAATGTATGTGTGAGTGCAGCAGTCTGACAGCTCCGCCGGATACATTCGTCCATTTATTCATGGATGATACAGAGCACAGGACTGTTGTGATTAACATTTATGAATGTCCAGACAGATGGAAGGGCAGGTAAGAGCAGTGAATCTGTCCAGCTACAGGTCAGGCAGAGCAGGCAGGAGCTGAACACTTAATGTGGTGTAGTAAGTCTGTAAAATCAACATCAGTATTGAAGAATTAATACTTCTGTAACACCAAACAAGCGTGACTAGAAACTATTTTTATGATGATAACATAATAAAAATGTGTATTTCCTGCATTTCGGAAGATATGAATTTTATTAAACAGCCATATTCTTGAGACGTACGGGTGCAGAACCACCCTGAGAAGTGAAGAAAACCTGCATATATGCCAGAAATGGGGATCCAGTAATTGAGTTCTCAGTTCAATCATTGAAACTGTATCTAGAAAACCACTGAAGAAATATGGCCTCAGTCTTTCTTGCTGGAATGTACCAACCATCATATATCAGAACTTGGAAAATGACATTTTTATATTAATAGGGAGAAATACTTCTCTCTTAAATCAATGACTAAACTCACATAATTTGTAAGTCCCACCCATAAGCAAATGAAGAATGGATTTTTTTGTTGGACTCTTTCTGTACAAGAAACAACACTGTTATTCTCGCATAGGCTTACATTTTAATTCACCACTGTTGGTCAGAATAATTTTTATTGATAGGAGTGAGGACTTCTATGATAATGCAAATGTCACATAAAGTCACACAGGCATTCAATATGACAGTACAGGGAGTTATATACTTTCTTTCCTAATTTCTTTGAGATACTCTTCTGATTTTCTGGCATGGATGCTCACATGTGAAGGCTCCAGTGCAGCTCTCAGGTTAGATGAAGTCATCTGGAATATAAAGCAAGTCCAAAAAGCTGCTGGTGTTTCCCTCTGGAGTAGTAAACACAACACGATATGAGTTATTTGTAAGGAAGGGTAACACTGCTAATGATGCTGCAGAGACAGAATGGGTGAGGGCAGCATAGGCAGTAAATCATGACAGGATTAGAACCCTCTGATCCGCCTATACCCTAATGAAAAAGAATTCTTAGGAAATTCTTGTTGACAAAAATAAATGAAACACTCTTTTACCTAAAAAGTAAAGAATTTATATGGTATTTGGTTGACTTGCCAGTATGTCTTCTTTCAGCTTTAAAGCAATGGATGGTTTGATGCTACACAGAGGTTACTAAAGGGCAGGAAAAATAGTCAATCAGCACAAACTGTGGAAGATCCTTTAATCTAGTGGACAGTGGAGTCTATAGGTCTATTTACTGCCAGGAGAAACCTGGAATGGCACCGGCTTTCCATTCTGTCAGGGAGGGAAAATGCACTGCAGAAAATGAAAGAGTTTCCTTAACTATTCCCCTCCCTTTCCCCCTGAGGAAAAGGCCCCAGACTAGTCATTTAAAATGAGGAGGTTATTGGGAATTCAAATTTTCACATGACACATGCTATGTTGATCCTTGCTGAATGTGAAGATCCTTGAACAGAGACACATCTGCAACAACATCGTGAAGAAAGGTCTGAAAAATACTCACCTATTTCAAAGAGTTTGCTTGTGCATTGAAGGCCATCACTTCAACACATACCTCTACTAATAGCAAAAGGCAACAATGGTGAAAAAAGCCCCATATCCGCTCCCTGTCATCCCAGAAGTGCTTGTGAAGAGGCATTTTCCAAAATCAGCACAGTTGAGATTTCTGTACATAAAATGTCTTTTTTTTTTTTTTTGTGTGTGTGTCTGTGTTAGATGAGGTAAGCTAGGTTTCCTCAGACCTTCTTAAGAAACAGAAAGGAAGTCTGAGGAACTGAAAAAATAGGCTCTGAGGCTGGGATTTGAACCAGCAGGGAAGAACATCTGAGTTTAATGAGGGTTTGCTTGACATCAGCAGGAGTGTTGGAAAGCCAGAATACACAGGATTAGACCTCAAAATTAATGATGCAATGAAAAGGAAAAATGCATATTTTTAGGGAAGATCATTTTGATGATTGATTTTATAATTATTCATGGCACCTAATGTGAATTATCTAGATATTTTTCTTGATGGCATTTATTAATGCATTAAATTTTAAACTGTGCTCTGGAAGACAGTATAATACAGGCAGGAAACAGAGGTCAAAATCTTTCAAAAGAGGCTGAGAAATAAGGATGCTTCATGCAATTAAATGGTACATACAGAATCCAGCAACTGCTATGTCACTGTTTTAAGCCTACTCCCTTTATTACAGGACTGTTGCATCAATTTAGGATTGAGTTGTTATATCAGATTTTCTTTTTTGTGGTATAATCAATCAATCAATCAATGAAACATTAAAAAAACATGCTTTCCAAGTGCAGGTTCCAAAAGAAAATTAGTTAAAGTCAGCTTAAAATCCCTTGGTGCTGTATTATGGCTGCTTTGCTTATACAGTGCTTCAGGATCCCAAATTTGTGAAAGCATTCCTCCAGTGTGCTGGTAGGTCATGTTTGCTTCCTTCCCCCACTCAGAACAGATACCATTGCTTCTGAAGCTGTAGGACTTAAATTCTGATATTATCATGGTTACAGCAGGCACTCGCACACAAACCAAAACTGTGGTAGTTTTCCCACACAAAGCTGGGCCTGCTACTCATTACACCATAAGAGATCAAAATTATTCACAGTGTGAATGGACTTGCTGATTCTCAGGTCAGAGGGTTTTTCCTGATAAGAATTTAGTGGAGGCTATTGATTTTGATGCAGAGACTGTATCCTATTTTTGCTGTAAGGGAACTAGAGCAACTTTAGGACCTAAGGCTATCAGCGTTTCCTTACATCACCAATAGTGGGAAACATGGGCTATCAGTTTAGTGGGGTAACAGAAAAATTTCTTCTGTATTCTTGTGGGTATCCAGATCCCACCTTATCCCCCAATAGAATTTTATTTTCAAGCAGTAGAGGATTAGGAAACACTGAATAGTAAGGATAGTACCTTTGATGTAAAGGGATTTTCATTTCCATGTTGCTCTGTGGAACAATAAAAAAACTTCTACATCAGGTAAATGCACACCATGATCTGTATGCTATCCCATAGAAAAAAGAAGTTAACAAGACAAATTCCACTTAGAAGCCTAGACACTCCCACAGACTAGAGCTTTGTGAAATGTGATATAATCTCATTAATCTTTATAATTGTATGGAGTTTCCAAAAATGCAATGTTTTCAGTAGTAAAATATGTAATTTTCTTCAACATATCCCTGATGTGAAACACAGCACTGTTTGTTCCATGACAGCAGCACTGGCAGGACAGTTTTTGCAGGCGCAATCTGATTTGGCTGAGCTTGGTGCTCAGAAAAGCCTGTTCCTGCTACAGCCAGGTGCTTGATAACTTTCTTTTCAGTATTTGATTGACTGAGTTCAGAAGAATTAACTTACTCTTGCTCTTCCCTTTGTGAAGGGGTATGAGCAGTAAAGCCCTGAAAACCTCTCAAAGACTTAAGGTTCCATGCAAAAAAACATTGAAAAGCTGATCCCTTCTACTAAATAACTGTAAATAGTGTGTTGGTTGGGTAGACATTTGGACTGTTATTTGGGAAAAGGAGAGTCCGAGAGATCTACATAGCTGCAGAGTAATAAGCCAACAATCCAAATTCAAGATAAAGCACATTTTGCCACATGACCCAGCTGCTTTACACGCACCAATCTTCCTATAAAGATGGAGTAACAACATGTAATTTTTCCATTGGCTCAGTATTTCAGCTGTGTGTGATAACAGAGCTGCTGCGTGAGCTGGTACTGTCCATGCTTCCCTTTGAAACCCCCGTGGAAGTGTGTGAGAGAGGAGGGAACTGTTGCTACTTACAGACCCACAGTTTGCCCAGCTGCTCTTTCCTTACTCTCCAGTCTGATCCAGCACACAAGGCAGCCAGTGCTATCCAGAGCCAGATCTTGCTGTTTTTCCAGGGAGGCACATAGGGGAGGGCAGTGCCTCTCACTCGCAGCTGTCAAAGTGTTCCCAGTGCAGCTGCACACACCCAGCTCTGTGGGAGGCTGGAGGAGGTCTGAGAATGATCTCAGAGTGGTATGGCTGCAAAGCCATGCACTGTGTCTGTGTGGATGCCAGCAGAGATGTGTCAGCCCTGGCACCCATCTCGTGGCAAGGCAAAGATGGGAGCACCCTGTTTTCTCTGGCTGTGGATTCACTGGCTGTGACAAGGACACCTGAGCAGGGACTGCGGCAGCAAGTCTGTCTTGGGCTCAGGTGTCTGCTCTCACCTGAGCATTCTCACCTTTCCTGTTGCAGAGAAAGCTTCGCCCGCACACAGGGGGCGATTTAATGCCTTCCAAAATACTCTTCCGGTCACCACTGCCTAGGGACGATTTCCTACAAAGTTCTCAGGCTTTCTGTATTTAGTACAACCTGCCTGTCACTTCAAGAGGCCCTGGACTGGCAGCATCCAGCCAGTGTAATGGCTGCCCAGTGATCCAGGCGAGATCATCAGCACTAAATGTACATGATTTCAAGTCTCCCGAGCTACATTTCTTCAAGTGTGTGTCATTACTCTTCCTTCTGCCCACACTAAAGAGTGATTTAAAGACTCTCACTTCAGCTGTTTATTAGCTGTGTTAACACAAACATTTCATTTTAAGTGCTTGAACAAAGTTTATGGATTCTCTTCCAAGGTGGCTGACCTGAAACCTCTCTAACAACACTCTTGAGAAAGAGCATAGAAATGTTCTTAATAAAATCAATTTCAGATAGCTATTAACAATCACAATCTGTATAGCAATAGAAACCAAGATGCAAACCTTATTATAACAATTTCTAGGCCCCTATGTCTGTAATACAATACAGTATAGCTAGCTTAGAATTGAAATTTCCTTTGACAGTGGTATTACAATAGCATATAGTATACAGAGAGGTATTAATCTTGGCACCACTCACAGTCTCTGCTGACCTAAAAATTAGAGCCCAAATTCAGATCTGTGTTTTACTGTGTCACAAGGTAGAGCACTGTTTCCTTGTTTGTAGGAAAAATAATTGAGGTCATAGTTGTTCTGCACTCGATGGATGCTGTTGCTGGTAAGGGAGATGCTAAAATCACGGTTCCTCAGAATCTAAACTTATATTTCAGTTGGTAAGAGGATAAGCAAAACTTTAAAACTTTCTGGTCCCTCTTTTCTCATATTAGCTGCTGGCAGACAAGTCTAATCCTGTGGCCAGATTGGTCTAATAAATGTTTGAAGTGTTAGTCATGTGCATTAAGCATAAATCCATATGTTTCAAGTAGAGAATGACAGTCAATTTTTCAATGCTAATAAGCCATCAGGATGTCACACCTCTTTTTATTTTATTTTATTTTATTTTATTTTATTTTATTTTATGTTTTATAAGACATTCTCTAAAGAAGTGCATTCTTCCCACATGAAAATGCTACACCTTGTCCTTAGCTTGTTTCTCTTTATGTATTTCATGCATCCTGGATTAAAGAAAATAGCAGTCTGCATGCCAAATTTGAAGTCATCTGCAACCCCACCCAATATACTGTGATTAAAAATTATGGAGCTGATGTCCTAAAGTAGATTTTAATAGATATTGTGATGAGAGTTCTTATTGTGTTACCAGCCTTGAATTAATTTTCATTATCTTTCTCTCTTTTAATTAATTGTTTTTCTCTCCTTCCTTTCTTGCACTGAGAGTCCAGTAAGACCTAACGCGCACCAAGGAAGTGGGGCAAGGGGAGAATATATGGAATACAGGGTTGTAGAAGCAACAGTTTTCTCAAATAACTAAGGCTGTGTGAAGGAAGGAATTAATCTTTTAAATTAATTAGACACATTAAGAAAAAGGATTAAAAGGACTGAAGAGTGAGTGCACTTTTGTGACTGAACGCCCTAAACTTATGAATCTTCTATATTATACCTAGCATTATTCAATCCCTTCAAAATGAAACACAGTTTCACATTTTAAACAGACTTTCAGAATGTGAGGCAGAGACTACATTTTTAAAATTTGGTGGTCATTGCTTTAGAAAAATTGGTGAAAGGAATGAAAGGAAAGCGTTGACACTTGTCTCATACATGTCCTGGAAACAGAGGTTAATGGAGATCAGTCCATGGACTGTGACAATCTCTTTCTGACTGAAGTATATTGAGGCTCATCCAAATTTGATAAAAACAAACCCACTGGAGTTTTCGGTTATACTTCAGTGGAACTTCAGCTGTGTACCAAGTATAGAGCCTAAGCCACCACTAACATCCTAAACCTTGGAAATGAGAAGAACTGTTGAACTAAAATACACCTGGATAAGCCTTATGACTAACCCTGTGCAGACTACAAACACCACCAAGGTCTTAAGCTGGTACAAGGTTCCTGCTTAACCAGAATCCGTGATGAGTCTTAGCCACATTGACCAAGACCAACTATTGTCGGTTTGTGATGTGCATTTGTGCCTCAGAGGCAGCTCCATTTGCTGTTTCTACTTGGAGCATTCTGTGGGAAGTTGTACAGCAGGCAAGCACCAAGACACTGAAAACAAAGCTGTGTCTTCTCACACCAAGCTGAGTAATGGAGATAGATGGCTACAGCAGAGGGAAACAGCAGTGGGAGTATCTCTGGATAGAATAGTTTCATTAGTGTGTGAGTTGTTTGGGGCAGCCTTTGCAAAGCGGAGTCTAGTGATATCTATCAAAACAAGTGAGCACACACTCCAATAAAGCTGAAAGGCTTTAGGCTTCAAGGGACGTTGAATGTTGACTTCTGAGTAACAAAGAGAAATGTTTCAGAGAAAGCTCTACAGCAGAGTACAAGACAGAACAAATGGTCAAAATAAACTGGTTTCCTTCTGTGGGAGAGAGGATTTAACTTCAGATGCAATGTGTTATCCTAGGACTAGCCCCGGCTGTGTGAAACCACAAACACTTCTAAATTACAAGTTGTCCTATTCATGGCTTCTCCCTGCCCTTGTGTTTTCCTTGTCCACACCCCAGAGCCAGGGAGATTGTAAGTGAAAACAGAACATCCCCACAGAAATGAGGATTCTTGCACTTTTGTATGAGCACAAAAACAATGGAATGTTTAATCTTTTAAATACTTTATTAGTCTAGATGAGTCTCTGTTAATAAAGGAATCTTCTCCTGCTCTCTCTCTCTCTCTCTCTCTACCTCCCCTCACAGCAGGAAAAAATGGAAGCAAAGCACCACTGTGCACTCTCTACATGCATAGGAAGCGTGAGGGACTGTCTATGCTGCTTTGATGTCTCCTTTATACAAACAGCCATGTTAATAAAGAATGTGTCCCCTTTTAACTACCCTGAAGCTGATTTCTCATCTGGGAGGTTATAAATTATTTTTAGAGGTTAATTGTTATGCAAATCTGCTCATCATGGGGTTCCAGCACCCAGAGAAATGAGAAAGCATTCTCTTTCCCAGTGACATAGACTCATAGAGGACACCTTTTGATTTCTAAAACCATTTGGAAAGGATTATGTGCCATATGTTTTCTCAAATGTATCACACAGTAGATGTAAGAAACCTATATTAACATGGTGTTAAGGTTGTGCAATTACAACATAATTGTATATTAATGTGCCTGGATTTTGTATCCATATATTTCACAGTATGCATTTCAAAAAACAGTGCCCAATCTTGTAAATTCTGCTCAGAAGAACAGCTATCACATAGGTAAGTATCCCCCCTGACTTCTGCACTAAGCCTTGCAGAATAAAATCACAAAAAATACATACATTTTATGTGTATGTTTAAAAAGAACAATGGGACAGCAAACTGTAGGTCAGATAATGAACATTAATCTATTTTGCAATGAGATTGTTTTTTTAACATAAGACAAAACTGGAAAAAAAGACATTAATTTCTCATTTCCTGTACTGTATGATTCAGCTTGCACTGCTACCTTCACTTAGCAGGTGAGCTAGTGGAAAAAAGCCCTTCGGTGTGAATTTGTGTGAATGGACTGTATACATAACTACTGGTGTGGATGGAGAAAGAGTTCTCAGAAACATGCTAAAGGGTAGGCAAAAACTTGCGCTGACAGGTAGAATGTGGAAATCTCACAAAACTGGAGCTGCAGAGACTGATGACCCTGTTGAATCCACAAGAACTGATGAACTCAGACACCAAGAGACTCCACAACTGCCCAGGGCCGGCAGCACCAACTGGCATCAGCAATGGGCTGTGTAGCTCATTCCCATTTCTGTTCACAATAACAAACTGTGTAGTGAGACAGGCTGCCCAGAGAGGCTGTGATGTCACATCCCTGGCAGTGGTCAAGGCCACTTGTATGGGGTTTTGAACAACTTGATCTAGTGAAAGGTGTCCTTGGCTATGTCAGGGGGGTTAGAAATAGATGGCATGCTCCCTTCCAACCCTAACCATTCTATGATTCTGTGAATTTGAACAGTAAAAGATGCCATAATAAATATTTGCTGTAACCTGTAGTGCCCTACCTTGGTCTCCTGTCAGGGGATTCTGCTGCACTACCCTTCTAGAAAGAAGTTGGCATGAGATAGACACGTAAGCCTGATAATTGTCTTGATAGCTCTTCAGAGAGATTTCCAGAGGTGCAGAATGCTTGCACCGTTCAGGAACCCTGGGGATCCTGAGCAGCCAGGATCCTGAGATCTTGGTACAGTGCTGTGAAACTGAAACTTACAGAACCTTTGCAAAACTAAGAGTGTATAAGGCCTATAACTTTTGCTAGGACTTGTATGAGGAAAGTCTCTTTTCCATCAGATAGGGAACAAGATGAAGGGTAGGACAAGAATAACTCAGATTAAGGAAAACCACATTACAGCAATTATCAACACTGCTCTATGCTGCTTGTTGCTTCTAGCAGTTATAATAGACCAGTAGTTCCTTTTAAGAGCAGGAATAATGACTCTGGCAGCAGAGTTTCTGGATTTTGGTCAATAGTTATCTAAATTGGAAGTTAACACTGTCAAGTTTGAAGAGAGGCCTGAGAATTGTATTTCTTTAAATACAAGGAAGCATAGCTAGGTACAGATCAAAAGACTTTGGACATAGTTATACAGAAACAGGAGGTTATTTTGAGGCAGATGTGTGCTACTAATTTACACAGTGCTGATTTATTGAAGTACCCTGGAAATATGAATAATAAATTTCACGGAATAAACCACATCATTTAAAGTGGTGAAAGGTAACCGTTTTTCTTCAGCATCAGATACTTATAGCTTTTTTCCCCAAAAAATTTCATCAGCAAAAAAGGTGAAATCATCCATAAGTTTTAAGTAACAATGAATATAGGTTTTGGCAAAAATACACTGCATTCAAATATTAATGATTGTACGGTATTTTTTTCCAAAAGTATCTGCAAAATGCTTTAAATACTCAGTTTACTCCCACACCATCCTGTTCCAAAATCTAATGCCTTGTAGGATATAAATATCTTTGTGGTGCGAGTGCTGTGGGAAATCTCTGCAATTTAAAGACTTCTCTTAGCAGACTAAAAGTCCTACTTCCTGGACACTTCGAAGCCTTCCTCTTTGAATACTCTCCCTGCCAGTCAGAGCAGGTGTTGGGGCTGGGCAACAAATTCCTCTTGAAAAAATGGAAACTATAATACTTGGTAGGGTCCAACCAAAGTCTGGTAGTTTCCCAAAAATGAAAGTACCTAAAAACACCCAAGAAGCAGTTTTTCAAAATGTGGTCCAGAATTAACACCTTTTAAATCTATATTTTAAACCTGCAATTTTTTATAACAGTGGATTCTGACAGCTACTTCTTTTTGAACTTGAAAGTAATGAGTCCTTCAGTATTAAGTATTAAAGTATTAAGATGAATAATTTTTATTTTAAAAAATATACTTAATATTTTATTAAGCAAGCAAATTGATATTTAAATGGTGTTTGGGAGCAGTAGGGAGCAGAGAAAACAAATAGTCGCTGGTTTTCCCAGTTACTTTGAGAAGGATTAGGTGTCTGCTGAATAATGTTACCTTTTGAGCCACTGAAATAAAGATGGTGTTTTAACATGATGGACTCATCCTGAGAACAATACGAATTAGAATGAGAAGAATCACAGAATGGGTCAACTGGTTCAACCCCTCTGCTCAAGCAGGGCTATCCTAGGGCACAGGAATGCATCCAGACATCAATTAATTAAGAAATTACACAGGAGACTGAACTCTGGAGGTATTTACAGATGAAGAGTCCTTAGAAACAGTCTTAGTCTATAAAGAGAAGTAAGAGAAGTACTTGACACAAACATCTGGATCTTGTTTCACAAATTCCTCAGGAGGAAAGTGTCAACAAGAGAAATAATAACTGTGTAGCAGAAGTGGTCAACAGGAGTTTGAATGGGCTAGTTTCAGTGTATTTTGTAAAATCTCACTAAAATGGATGAATGCTCTAGAGAGATATAAATCTGAGAGGTAGGGGTTGGACAGTGTCCTCTGTGAAAATGAATGCAATACATTTACCTCTAAGAATGGAGTTCTTTGGTATCTTGAACCCATGTGGAACTCTGGACTCGCTGAAAAGTTTCCAGAGTTCCATACAGCCATGGGAAAAAACCCTGTGCATCCCTACAGCCAGGGTCTCCAGCTGCATGCAGAAAGCTGTTTCTGTTAAAGCTGCAGCTGCCTAAAGTTATCAGAGCAGGCAATTAATTCCTTTATGTGCATTCTGCTAATAATTTCAACACTCCATACTTCTTCCTATGAAACACTGACTTTGAAATACAGTGAATGAGGGTTTTTTTGTTAAACAAGTCAAGAAATTCTCAAAATCCTCATATTAGCGGTAACTTGGTTTTTCATGTGCATAAGGATGTTACATTTTGCTGTGACATGGCTTTAGTCTGCAACTGTGTTGAAACTGAACTCTTACATGACAAAAAGAAAAATGGCTACTTGTGTAGTGTTTTCCACATTATCTCTTCAATTTTGGAAATTGCACACAGCCACCTTGATGTCCTCTCCTGTTTAGAATTGCCTGAGTTAATCTTTAGACATTGTAAAAATCTTTCATTTCCACCAGCGTTTTTCTTGTTTTGTAAGGGATAGGAGCAATTTTAAGTTCAGGTAGATTTCTGAGTGAGATAAGAGTATTTCAGTTATTGCCTGGGTCCTTTCCTATCTGGGCATTGCAGAAATATTGGAATTGCAGTGGGAGCATTTTGACATCATTGGTATTTTAGACTAAACTAAGAAAATCTTCAGCAACTGACTGATCTTTTAACTTTCAATAGATTGAGGTAAATAATTAAAAAATTAAGTTCAGAGCTGGGAGACTTATCTCCAATAAGAGATTCAGGTAATGTAGGAACATTAAATACGGATTTCCTGAATTTGTGCATGTTAAGCATGAATTTGAATGCTGTGTGGTGCAATCTTAGACCAAATGCAACGTGTACAACTCTAAAAATAAGAGGGAGAAACATTACTAAATATCTAGCAAAAAAATTTTAAAATATGTTAAAAAATATTTGGATGGGTTGCATCCATCAGAAATCCATTTTCCTAGAGGCAAAACCTTTTTGTTGGGTGATTTCTGTATGGAAATGATTTTTATGACTTCTTGCTTTAAATTCTGTTATTCAATCAGTAAAGTTGACAAGTAAAAATATTTCCCTTCATTGCCAATTTAGCACTTTTCTCCAGCATTCTGCATGCCAAATAGAATTGTAGATTTGCCTTGTAAAACTACTTTCAATTTTACTTAGGTTAAGGGGGAAAGAATGAAAGAAACACAGCTTGTTTTAATAAAAATATTGACTCATGGCTTTTCAGAACACAGTTGAAAGCGAAATTTTCTCTGATCTTTCTTTACCTCCTATTATTTTAAAAATACAGTTTCTCATTGAAACCCAAATAGTATATTCGTGCATGTCACAGAAGATATGCTTTTCTTTTGTAGAACATCCCAACTGCATAATTCCTTCCTGTCAGAATTCCTTCCTCCTGCTCTGCTGGCAAGAGGGAGGTGAATATTGGTTAAAAGGAGAGGGCTTAGATCCAGCGGAGCAGTTAAGCAATTGCTTAACTTGTCAGTACTGCAAATTGCATGTTCAAAGTGAAGTACATGCTTAAGTGCTATCTTGGTTTGGTGCCTACTTCCATAGCGTCTGATCGGGAATGATTATTGCTAATTGGTAGTGCCCTGACTTCATGGAATTCAAAATTCTCATCTGGAGCCCATTTGCCAAATACCACGATCGCAAAACCCAGCCACGT
Organism: Dasyornis broadbenti; assembly: GCA_013397935.1. Taxonomy (NCBI): domain Eukaryota; kingdom Metazoa; phylum Chordata; class Aves; order Passeriformes; family Dasyornithidae; genus Dasyornis; species Dasyornis broadbenti. The sequence goes on from VZRN01001342.1 coordinate 49,787, forward strand.
GCTCAGCAGAGAAGGCAGAGGAGGAACAACCATCCCATTCTTTCTTTTAGCTCCACCTGTAACAGCAAACAGAGGATATGGGGTTAGGCTTTTCTCCAGATTTAGGCATTTACATCTGCCTAGATGCCCTGGACTCCTCTCACGGACAATGGAGAGAAATAGGCACATATGGAGACCACCTCAGAGTACTTCATGGCTGCGTTTCTCCATTGACTGTAGAGCAAGATGAGAGGATCGAAAGTGAGCATCTAGGTTGCAGGCAGAATATGAGGGCAGCTGATAGGAACCCGTTACCACTCAGTGCCTGAACCTCTATTCTGGGGCTTTACACACGCAATATACTAAAGAAGAAAAACTCACAAAGTTAAATTCACATTTTATTGAACATTTAAAAACCCTGTTACTTGTGGTGCTAGAAACTCAAGGCATTTCCATTCCATGTTTTCCTTAGCAGTGGTAAATAGTTTTAATTCAGAAAAACATCATGTTACCACTAAACTACAGACTGTCAGTTATTCTCAGAGTGCATCTAAATACTTCTCTGTGAAAAGTAAGAGCCGTGGTCCCATCTGGTACTCATTAGAGATCCATGGTCAACTTCCCCATGGCAAGTCCTCAGAACAATGATCACAATTTTCCCAACCATAGCTATGCACCTGAGGGTTGTTAGATCAGCACTTTCAACATAAAACAGCTGTGTGAGATCAGCAAGGGGCTACTCTGGGTTCCCTGATCCTCTGCCAAGGACTTGGAAAAACATGAAAAGGCAGAAATCAGTGAAGAGATGAAGCATTTTTAATTCTTAAGATTGTTTTCCTATCGCACCAACAGGTACACATTTGCTTTGTGACATTTTCAGTAGAAAAGAATGCAGCTCCTGTCCCTCCTTCCCCATTTTCTTATTGATTTACCAGTTTAAACATGTGTTGCATTGTAAACTACTTTACATACTTAGTAAAACTTGCATTAACATCACAAATAAGCTTTGGGGAAAGAGGAACGCCTCTTTTGTTCATGTAAAAATTCTTATTTTCTCTGCTTTTTTTTTTTTTGTTTGTTTGTTTTTTATTGTGAGAGATTACAGAAGGCCATTGAGCATAAGGATGACAAAGAGGTTACAGCTGATATTAAATATAAGAAGATGCAAGTCAGCTAAGAAAGAGTTTTTTGGAGACTGCAAAGGAATCCAGTGCAGAGGTTCATTGAGCAATGGAACATATCGGCCATAATGGGGGAAGTGTAGTGTTGCTGTATGTCTGTAACCAAGGTTTCCGTGTTACCTACCTGGAACCTTGCTGTTTCACACTGTTATTTAGAGAATTTCACTGTATTTCTCCTCACCATCGTTCTAGTTATAATCACCAAAAATTCTGGTAAAGATCTTAAGAGCTCACCCTGAGAGCCCCAGCTCTTGTCGAGCTGAGCCTCCACCACATGCCCTGGCACTCATCCCTGCCCAGGCTGCACTACTGCATCCATCCCTGCCCTGCCTGGGTGACAGCCCTGTTGTGACCCATCTCCTTCCTTCTACATGTCCTTTATCCATTCCCTGTTTTCTTGCACTTTTCTGCTCCTTTCTCCCATTTCTTTCTAACCCCTATTTTGGAGTGTGATTGAGAGAGTCTCTTTGGAGGCATTCCCAAATGGCAGAGGAATCCAGAAAAGCTGGGCATTCCTCTAAGAGGAAATTTAAAGGCATAGGAGCAGGCCATCTCCAAGTGCCTAAGGATGAGCTGGCAGGGAAGAAGACTTTATAAAGTGTGTGTGTCAAAGAAGGCAGCTGAAGTAGAAAAGCTTCTACTGTGTAGTATTATGCAATCTTAAGGGATAATTAAAGGGCTTTTTTTCTTCAGTGATACCTTTGCCTCATGTAAGATATGAATGTCTAAAGTTAAAATTGTGTCAGCATCTGTATTTAAGGATATTTTGTTCCAAATAATAGAATCATTCAATAATTTGTATTGAAAGGAACATTAAAAATCACCTAGTTCCATTGTTCTGCCCCACTGCAGGCAGGGGCATCTTTCACTAGACCAGGTTGTTCAAAGCCTTATTCAACCTGGGTTTGAATCCCTTCCAGGGATGAGGCAGGATATACTGGAGCAGTCTTAATGAAGTTTTTTTTAAATTATGATCTCAATCTCTGTTAGAAGGAAGTTTCTGCTTTGAATGATGAGGGCCAAAGGTTATGGCCATGCCAGCACAGAAGCACAGAATCCTCACGATGAAAACCTTCCTCATAATGGTGTGGCAATTTTTTTTAACTGTGTCCAATATTAAGTACTCCAGCTAAGTATGAGCTACCTTTTCCAGCAAAGCCATTTGCTTTTCCAGCTGTGTGGTAAGAAAGCAAACTAAGGTGCAATTTGGTCCAAGCTAGTTTGTGTACTGAAGTGGAAATGCACAATGGTACAAGGAGCACAGTGGGTGATATTTTTACAGGTTGTGGGGAGCTATGAGATACTAAACATGGCAAGAATGTGGATGTTAAGTCTTTTAATAGTTTGACGTTCAGTACTGCTGATCGGTCCTACTGTTCATAGCAGTGATAATTCTCTGCATGGAAACAGGATCATAGGGGAGTCTTGGATTAAATTCTTTAAAACAATGTATAGGACAGAAGAACTGACTAAGACCTGAACTACTTTGCAATTTAAGTGCCATTATTAAAAATCTAAAAAAAAAAAAAAAAAGAGAGAGAGAGGAGAAGAAACAGAAGTATTATCAGACTTCTGCTTTATTTTTACACTAAAATTACTCAGGATTGTGAAAGGCATTGTTTGAAGAGCTTTTCTCAAGAAATACAGAGAAACACAAGGAAAGCTGAAAGAAATCATCAGCTATCATGGTAGATTGGCAGAGAAAATGCTGAGTGAAAACCAAAAAAACAATAGTTTTCAGTTGTGTGTTTGGCCAAAATAGGTTTGGAATTGGGACTGAAGAAATAATTTCTTGTTTGATTCCTCTTGTAGTCAAGGAAACAAGACTATGTGTATAGCCCTTACAGATTTATAGTTTCATCAAGGAGATCTTAACTCCATAATCAATCTCTTTCTTTCATGGAAAGAAGTTTTACAAGACCTCAAGTTTTTGCCAGCTGCCCAGACCTGAAAGTTTTCATACCATGAAGCTTGTGCAGTAAAACCCCCTGCATGTTTCCAGGCAATCCAATGACTCACAGCCGTGCTGGCTGAAGCAGAAGGCCTGAAGAGCTGAAGCTGCAAGGGTTAAGATTTGCCCAGTCATGCCTAAAGGGAGTCAGGCAGAACCTATGAGCAATAAATAAGAGCACATAGGCTTGTTAGTTGACTTCAAATGCTTCCCCATCAGTTGGACATTCCTATGACAGCTCAGGGATCCCAACACCTGTGACAAGCATGGGACAACATGGGAATGCATCATCATGTAATTCTCCTTTCAGGCATTGTTACAGCATGATAATGAAGTCTCCTGGTTATGCTGACAACTCCCAGAACATGGAGAGAAGTAGGAAGAGCTGTTAGCTCTTTGTGATCTTGCCCTGGGTGAGATTCCCAAGGTAAAAGCTCCCTGCAATCTCCCTTTTATTTCCCAGCAGAAGGCATCTGTGAGAAATGTTTAATTGTCTGCCAGAACTGCCTCAAATCAAAGAGAGCTTTTAATTTAAGAGATGCCTTTTTAAAACATGTGTAAATGTAAAAAGAACCAATCCAAGGTTTATTTTCATAGAAATATGGGATGTGTACATAGTGAAAGAGAGACGGAGAAGTAGAAGGAAAGAATAAAGGAAAGATAGCAGGTCTAAACCTGACTCCATTCCCTACAAAACTTAAGGACAAGTATAATTGCCCTCACTTTATTCATATGAGAAAGTATCCACCCTCACTTCCCCTTCCCTTCTCTCAGAGACTTCTCTCTTCAGTCGCTCATTCCTAATGTAAGTTTCTTCAAACTGTAATTGGATCATCTGCCAGATGCTGGGGCACCCCTTTGTCAGAGGAATTACTGGGGATAGAGCCTCTTTTTGAAGGAACAAATTTTTGTTAAATTTTACTAACTTGATAGATTTGACTGTTTGTGGTAGAAATCCTGTTTTACTGGCAACTATTTTAAAGGAAACATCTATCAAAATATGCATGCTTATTCACTTAATGGTCAAGTATTTTATTTTGTGTCAAATGTAAGACTTTAAATTTATGAATATCATGATCTGTGTGTGTGTGCTTCTTTGGGAATTTGGACCTTAGCCTGCACACTTCCTACTCTTGACCTTAGAGATCCCCAATGTGTGGCACCATTTGAACTAATTTCTCCGAATCAGATTAGTTTTTTCTCTCTCTTTCTGTACATATGGCCCTTAGTCACATGCAGAAGCCCTACATGGAGCAGGGGGTGCACACTTCTGCTTAGAAAGGACCAGAAATCAGCCAAGACCAAGACTGGTGAGAAACTTTCTAGGGATGACATGCTGGTCCTATTAAAGTTTGTGGGATTTTTCACAACTGTCCTTCAGAAGATTATTTGTACAGTTCTGCTTTAGTCCTTAAGGTGAGTCCGTAGGCACTAAACTTAAAAAACAGATGTTAAATAGCACAAAAATAGCATCTAAATAGTGTGTTTTATTGGTATGTAATTGGTATGTAATTAATCACAGGTTTTGGTCTGTAGGTAAGCTTTTGCTCTCAAGACTAATCCACAAACTAAGTGCAAACTCAACTTCTGCCTTAAGAACTGATAAGCACATATATTTTCCTACTCCCTAATCCTCCCTTGCAGTTTTTATTTTAAGTGACCACCACAAAAACTGCTACAGTAGATTTAATGAAGTACAAAGCTTATATGACAGAAAACTGCCAAGTTGATTAAGAAAATATGATCCTAGCAATTGCAGGTCCTATAATCTCCTAAATTAGCTTAGGTGAATTGACTAGTGTGGAAATGAAAATGTATTTCTTGTCACTACTAGAACTTAGATCCAGATGCTGAGTATCACCCTGTTTTCCTTGTTTTGGCATACTAAAACCCAATGTTACTTGAATATTTAAGGTAGATATGGTACATCTTCTTAGTGACATTAAATTATTGGAACAGCAAGAATAAACTTTCGAGGTGACTTAGAATGGGAAATGTCTCATTTGCCTGATACAGACAATAACTATTTCTCATTTACAAGCAGAACAAATGACCTATGGTGTGAAAAAAACCTGCAGTTAATTTGCTGACATGCGTTCTTTCTGCTCAGGTGTAAAATATTTTTATCATATACAGCTACAGTTCTGCTCTAAGTGTATAATTTTCTTTGCAAAACAATTTGTTTACGTTGGAGGCCCACAGAATGGCTGATTGAAAAAAAAGCTCAAAACTCAGAGCTGGTGCTGTTTAGTTTTGGTAACTAGTGATTTCCCTCTAGAAAGGTTATTTTTTGGATTATTCAAAACTATGCAGGAAGCCTAAGGAGTACGTGATTCTCTGAACACTGGCTCACATCATCACCTAAAAAAAAAAGCACGGAAAGCTGCTTGAGAATGTGAGCCTTTCAACAGAAAAGCTTTGCACAGGAAGATGCTGATACGATAGCAAGGATGTAGAGACATGTAAGCATTGGTAACCTGACCACGCTGAGAAGGGAAGAGAGAGTGGGTTTGGGATGAAGTATCAGCTGAAGTGGGCTTGGAAATGGATGCAAAGAAATTACCTCCTGCTGTGTACGGATTGTTTTTGGAGACACTGCCTTGAGCTTTTAAGATAATTGTGCATGCCAGATCTGGTAACATTACCACATTGCAAACATTGTGATTGAATGATGTTGCACAGCACATCCACATGGGGCTCGTCTGTCTGAGGCAGAAGACAAAGCCAGAGCAAAGCAGGACACTGAACATGCTGAATTTGCTGCATCTTCAAATTGTTCCTTTCTGACTGTAAGGGATGTAGTAGTCTTGGGTATAGGGGCAATTGTTCTAAAGAAAGGCTCAGTGGTTCCAGGCTTTCAAATGAAAGTATGTCCCCTGTGTACATTCCCCAGTCCAGCTGTTAACTGGATGCATTACAACAACTCCTCACCATTATCCATCCCACACAAATGACGTGGTTTTCAATGCCAAAATGATGCCTGAGTTATAGGACTGTTATAGGTTTCTAAAGAGTCTTCCTTTTAATATCTTTTCTAAGAACAGACATCTCTTTTTCAGGGATTAGTCTGTCCCTAATCCTGAGGAAGCACCACCTGGTGCAATTCTTGGGTTCTGTGGAGTCAGCTGGACATCAGGAAGAACCATGAACTGGGCTCAAGGCTGGCAGATACCTTCCTATGGACTGCTTTGTAAACTATCACTCACATCAAACGTTACAGCAAAAACAACCACGGAAAGTGTATCTACCATTAGTTCTCTCCCTATTCATCTTGCTGGTATTTAAAGATCAAGGGCTTATTCTTTAAATGTACGTTCCCATTATGTTTTCCATTAATTGCGTTTGTAACAACTAATAGGAAGACATTTAGCTAGTAGGAAGTGACGAGAGAATAGTTTTTTTTATCAGCCAGATCTTATCCTTTCTCTCCCATGCTGAGCCTGCATTACAAATTAAAAAACTTATGTTATGTTTTCCCTTTTTCTCTCTTTAAACTAACCAGTTGAGAACTTTTCCCTGGAAAACCAATGTAGGTTCTCAACACTCTTGTGGCATTCTCCCTTTTTCTTCCTTTTGTGTCAGTCTTAGAGTCTATTTAAAAAATGGAGGATCATAAAAAACCTGAACACTTGTGACATTTGTGACAAGATGAATTCACATTTCTGTGGCAGTGTTGGTACCCGTCTCTCCAACATCCTGCTTATCTCACTCACACAATAGTAAGTGGATTTTTTTACTTATATATCAGGACTTGCATATTGTATATGCACCGATGCTCACAATTCAAATGAGCAGGTGACAGAAACAACAGTAAACTCTCAGTCTTTGACAGCTTGTTTCTTCACCATCACCATTGGTTTCCCAAAGGAGCAAACACAAACCATTTTTGCTGCAGCTCTGCTCAAGGGTTAAATTAACATGTGCTTCCAGATACAGAACTCTCCCTGAGGGGGAAGTATGTACAAAAATGAAACAACACAAATATCCATTACTGTAAAATTCTCAAAGGCAGATGTGTACAAAAAACCTCTCCTTGTTCTCTACTAACATTAGACAGCCCTGGAATCTCTCCAAGCACAACATTTAGATGAATTGAACATTTTAAAATAGGATTTTAAAACAATTAAATAAAAGACATACTTTGGAGAGGTACCATTTGCTTTGCGCTTCATACCCCCTTGGCCTGCTTCTGTTAGAATAATAAATATACCTCCCAGATGATAGGCTGCTGAAGATATTGTCCAGTAGGGACATCTAGCTTCTTCCCAGAGTCTGTAAAGAATTGTTTCAGTAACTTTGAAGATGTCTTTTAGATTGTAACATTAATAAATTGTTGCAGTGGTCTAAGTAATAATAAGACCTTTGTTGAACACTGCTTTTAAACTAGCTGATATCATTATTTTTTATCTGAACTTCAGGTGCAAAGCAATCCTTCAGGAAGTGAATCTAAAAAGACACCCCAAAATCTCTCAAGTTTAGTTTGGAGTTTATCCTACTCTGGAAATGATCACACTAAAGAATCTGATAAAAAATGTAATATGTGTATAAACAGAGACTTAGTAGTTTAAGTTTTGGGAGCTTGATCATCTTAGTTATCTGTTTGAACAAACATAGAAGCGCAACAAGGGGCAGACAGAACTTCACCCACCTGCATCCGCTTTTATTATCAGAGTTGCCTGAGAAGAGGAGCTCAGCCACAGATCCACTCAGGACATTCAAGCCTTACCTTTTCCTCAGACACAGGCAGCTTGCCCCAGCTTTTGACACAGCACTGGCAAGTTCAGGACCATGCAAGCAGATTGGTTTGCCTGACTGTGCCATGGAAAAAATTCTGGAATCAATACAGCCAGCTATTTGTCACTGCTACGCAACGTGTTGGTACTAGGAACATGGACTTGTTTTAAGTCCTCCTAGGGTCAGGCCTCTTCAGGAAGTCCGTGTAGCCAGGCTAACAAGGACGTTCAGAGTTTTTCATGCCTGGATGAGGAAAGCCAGAGCAAAAACCAATTAAACATCTCTACAAGCAAGCATTTTCCTCTTTCTTTACTTCACTGAACTCAAGATTCACAGTTCATGCTTCCTTCATTTTTTGTGCCCTTATCATGGTCTTTTGCTGAATCCCGAAGCTCTTCTTTAATCAGTAATCAATTCTTACACTCTGTACTTGAAACTTACACAACTATTCAGCAAACTGAAATTAAAACCCTCAGCTTTCAATAAGTTGTCTTTCAAACCCAATTTGTCTTTCCTGTTTCTGATCCAAGGAAAACCCCATACTTCTTGGGGGCCATCACCAGGACATGGCACAAACAGGTAACACTCCAAAAGAGAGTTTGTTCCTGTTTTTCAAGTCAGCTGAAAAATTTCAAGCAACTCTTAAGATGCAAGCTCCACTGCCTAGGGCCAGGTTGTGTTTTGTGTCACTTACGTGGTCAGTGCTTGTGACTGGACAGCACAACCCCTTGTTGTGAGGGAATGATGGTCCCGGGAACAAGTAGCAGAGCAGGCAGAGCAGGGTGCCTGTGGGTCTGCTCATCTCACAGGTTTCACAGGCTGCCTGCAGAAAGTAATCAGCTTCCTGAAGGATTGCTTGTCCAGGAAGGTCCAGCTGTGTCCGAATGATAGTGCCACACTAACACGCACTACATGAACAGGAATGGTGTGCAGCTGCCCATTTTGCTCCAGCTGCAGCCTCTTGCCAGATCCAGGGCTGTGCTTCTGGGTTTCTCTGCTCAGGCAGCTCACCATATGCTGCACCTAAATAGAGCATGGGTGTGAAAATGGACATGAAAGCTCTGAAGGAAGACCAAGCTGGTAGCCTCACATTCATCAGTAGGTGAGCATGTGGGTTCAGATGGCACTATTTTCTCCACTGGTAGTATAAAAGGAAAATGGCACTCCATTCAGTCGGTGGTTTGCATATCCCAGGAGTCCCATACTAATCTCCATGTCGCAGTCTGCATGCAAAAATGTGGTTCTATGGAGTGGAAGAAGTTAAAAAGTCAATGTATTTTATGGCCCTGCAAGGTGCTGAAAGATGAATTCTGTCCTTTCCAGACTCAATCAGTGAGGCCGCACATGGGGGAAACTGGATTTTCTCGCTGAGTGCGGGACTGCCGTTATTATCATATTTATCATTAGCAGCGTGAGCACACATGGCGCAGCAGCACTTCATCCATATTCATGCTTTATGTGCTGGTGCTCTGCAAGCATGAAGCTCAAAGCCACTGTCCCACTGTCTACAAGCCACACAAATGTACTGGTACAAGTCACCCTAGTCAGCAGATGCCCTCTGGAGGTACCAGATGTTCAGACAAAAGGGAGGATGGGATCTGGGAGATAAGTCACGTAAGGTGCAGCATGAAGGGGATTTGCAGAAAATGGTTCACAGCAATTGGTGCAAGCAGATAAGAATAAATATTATTACTTCATTCCTAGACATTGGTTTTTGTCCTGCCCCTTGAAGGCATTTTACAAAGAAGCCACTATCGTGATCCAAATTTTCCTGAAGCTCAGGGGTTCCCACATCTTGAGAGTCTTCCCTTTCCTCCCTTCCAGGCCTGCCTTGCTCCTGGCATTTCAATGACTGACAATGTTTTCTCTGTCCCTGAGCAAGGCGCTGCACCAAGGACAAGGTGACCAGGCAGGGTATCTCCTGCTGCCAACCTGCACCCATTCTATTCCGTGAAAAATAAACAGCAAGGAAATGAACCAGTCTGGTGTTATCGGTCACACAGCATCACTGCTGTTTTTAGAGACTGCACCTTTCTGAACTCATCTGACGATTCTTCAGCTGCAAAGCCAATGACCCCATTTGTCACCTCAAAAATGCCTCTCTCCTGTGAGCCTTGTGGACGATGTACATCTTTGTTTAACAGGACATCCGGCTTTGAAGAATGAGGAAAAGATTACTGATAGTGATGTGAACTCAGAGCAGGCATAAGTCACATCTCCAGGAGAGCTCAGCTCTGATTAAAACACAGTTGAAAAATGTGCCTCTCCCAAGAATTCCCCTTGTAGCATTCCCTGTTAGATTTTCCAGATTATATTGGTACATGACAGACTAGGAAAGAAATATGAATACAATTTTGAACATAGAAACAATTTTTAAAAAGAATGATTTTTTGAATCCTAATAGTAAAATCATAAACTTTTGCTGCTTAGTTAAAAGGGGCACAAATTCATGTAATGATATTAAAAATTTCTGCAGCCTTTGTGAAACAAGACATTGCAAAAATTGTCACAGTAAGTCACAGCTGTCTCAATCCCATTGTTGATGAAAGTAGATCAGGAGCAACTAAAATGAGACTAGGTGATGAAAAAGGATGAAGATTTGTATTATTTAACAAAAAAATCTAAGCTTTAAGATGCAGCATTGCTTCTCTAAAAAAAAAAATAAATTAAAAGCAGCTCTCTTTATGTACTTATGCAGGTAGCACAGAGAGAGTGAGTGAGTTCTATTTTGAGAATACGGTCCTTCTCAGATGTCATTAATTTGAGCAGGAAGTCAGCAAAAAATGGATTTGCAAGACAGAGATCAGACCATGATCTGATCTGTTTTGCACAAAAAACCAAAACCCAAACAACCCGACATTCAAAGAAGAGAAAAAACATTTTGGAACTTTGTTGACAAAGGGTCAGAGCAGTTTCTTGAAACCTGTCTGGCAGTACTGTCTGAAAGCTTCTGTGTCACTAATAAGAATGTCACACTTGAGGGAGCATTGTACTATTTTGTAACCTACTGTACGAAATCTGGTGCCCAGCCACAGGTTAAATGCATGCAATGAAATTCTCTTTCCTCCCACTGCCAGTTCTGTCACTTACTACACTGAAGTCCGCAAAAATACAATATGACTCAGAATATGTAGGCTGTGGCTAGGCAGAAAAAGTTCATTCAAAATTGATTTTCTTTCAGGCATCCCTGATATTCCCTGTTTCAATTGCTCACCTACTGTACAGTTGAGTGAGCACTTAAGGAAGTTGCAAAGCGATGCAGCCTGTCTGGGACATGAAGGAATGTAGAGCAGGATAATCACAACATCATCAACCCAATTCTCCAAGGTAGCTGGCCAATAATACTGTTCTAATTGAATAACTTATCCACAGCTATTTCCCCTGGGAGAGCCTACGGCTTCGGCTCTCTGTGTAGGCAGATGGTGCAGCATACACAATGAAACCTGTAATTTTCTCTCACTACTGAGCATGTTAACAGTGAGCTGTTTTCCCAGTACTGCTAGCCCATTAATATTTTATTTTAACTGGTTTTCTTCAAGTTATTATGCACCGTGCAGCAGAGAATGGAGAAATCAGTGATACATTTCATATTTATTTTACAACCAGCTCACTAAACTACCCCCTGCTCATTAAGGCTTCTGCTTTGCTAATCAACAATTGTATATGTCATCATCAGGTATATGCTGAAATGGAAGTGTCATAATTAAAAACAAAGGTGCATGAGTCACCGGAGCCCTGAATTACTAACTAGCAGCAAAGCATAACAAATAGGCTGCAAGTGAATTCCAAACCTGCAGGGCTGTTTTTTAAAACATGCATTAATGAGCATGTGCCGAGCGTATTTCTGACTCCGAGAATGCTGTCCTGATCTTGCTCTCTGAACTACACATCTTAGCGATGTACTGCCATCCCCTTGTCCCCAAATGTTGGAACAGCTCATAATCCTCGGCAGCAAAAGTGGTTGAAAGGCAAATGCAGCCTGGGAGGGCAAGGCAGCAGAGACAGCCCATCAACAGCGTAACAACATGACAGATGACAGACCCAGAGGCAAATCCAGGCCTGCCAGCAGATCCGCCTGTAGAGCCTGCCAATGAGCCAGATGCAGCTACTGAAAAGATATCATCCCTAGCTTAGCATCTGGGTCTTGCTGTGGCCAGCCATACTTCATGTGCTCCATGTCCTTACTGCTGACCCCAGCTGCTGGGAGAGGTTGGAACAATGAGGGAGAGCTCAACTGCATCAACAACACTGCATTTATATTTTGCTAGTGTATACACTGTGACTATTAAAAATACCAATCTGTGTACAGTATAATTATCAGTTTGCATTTATTTCAGCTCTTCTGGCAGCATATATACACTGTTTCCCCTCTCCCACTGTCTCTGAAAAAAGACAGCTCAGGGATTAATTCTTTGTTTGCCTTTCCCACTCAGAAATACACACTTAGCTACTTCACCATCTCTTAGCAATAGCAATGCACTGTAAATCTATGTGTGATTAAACCTTGGCATGGAGATCCAGCAGTTTTTGTCCCTGGAAAGTTACAGTTCTTTCTAATTCACAAGTATTTCAGAGCTTGACTTGTAGTATTAAACATCAAATGAATCTTTGTCAAGTGACTCAGGTGACAATTAAGTGAAAACTAATGATTTGCCATCACAGAAAAGGTAATTGCATCCATTGTTAGGCACTTCCCAGGTCAGGATACATGCATAGTGTTTCAAAAGTGGTATTCACTCATTCACCCTGGCATCCTTGTCTGACTACAAAAGTGTATTAATAAAATAATAATTTTTTCCTTTTACAGAAGGTAGGGATGTTCTCTTTGTATGATCCTCCCCCCCCCTTGGAGTCAGCACTGCTTTTCTGCGTACTAGTAATTGCCCTAGTCAGTCAAGCAGAATGTAAATGTAGATGCTCTAAAGCATCTTGTTGAGGACAGGCTGGGGAAGGTTCTGAACTCTTATTTTCTCATCTATAATAGTTACTAAGAAATACTTTAAGCACATGTTTATAAATGTATTCTTCAGAAAATATGTAGTGTCGGAAATTATTGATCTGTAATGGAAATTTCCTTAGCCTTGTTTAAGTCTAAGTGCATTTGTAGAAACCAAACCATATTGTCCCTTTTGGTTCAAGGTAGAATTAATCTTACTTACCTGAGGCATCTAAGTCACACTAGGATCCCTTTTAAATCAATAGAAAAATACAGGCACCTTCAGAAGGCTATTCATCTCATCCTAATGTAAGTACCAGAACAATTCATCTGAAATGAATCCTTCTGTGAAGGCACCTATGTCTTTCTATTAATTATAAAGGAAGCCCACGGAGACTAGCTTTGAATAGGTTCCTCTTTTTTAGTCTTGTGAGATCAGGTGAGATGTATCCCACTCTTCATATTTCTTTGCCTAAAGAGGAACCCGTAGACAGAAAAATGGAAAGTTGAAAGAGCACAGCCTTTCATTTTAGATTCACATATATTCCCATAATTAAGAAAGGATTACCAAATAAGCCGAATCACAAAGCTACTTTTCTGTGTTTAACACCACAAAGCTGGAAATAGCACAATTCCCCATATACAGCCTTTGAGCCATTTGCAGTGGGAATATCCAGTTCTCTTAGTGAAACATGCAAAGCTGGAAGATCTCTTGACACTGATTCCTTCTTCTTTCCATTCATTTTTTTAAACAGATGAGAAGATCCCAGATGTATAAAGACAGCCTGCACTGGAGACCCGGTCTATTCTGATGGTAGCAATTCTTGTAGGTATGGGAATATTATATGGCAAAATTATGGAATATTGAAAAGGACACTGGATATGTTACAAGCCTTGTAATCACAGATATTTTGAGAGGGGCACTTATGTGATCAGCTCTGATGAAGATTCAGTCCTATAACTAAAAATGCTTGATTACCCTGTGGATGGTATAAGAATTTTTTCCCAGTAAAATCTCATTATTTTTTCTACATTTTGATGGACACAGATGGTATAAACCAATTGGTTCAAAATCTTAAATAGTCTGAAAAAAACCCAAACATTTTGTTTTAAAATTTTCCAAAATAAACTTCTTTTAAAGATTCAAATTTCTTTAAAACATTTATTTAAGCTATACAAAGATATACCAACTGTTTTGAAGAAATGCATTATTCAGTGCTGGAGTTGTTTTTCTTCTTGCTTTTAGCTAGCTGAGTACTCTGTATGACAAATTACTTTACAGGTTAACATAAAATAAATTCAGAACTGCAGGGAAATTGAAAAATTGGTTGTTCATATGGCAGTACTGTGGAGTTAGTATTTTATCTGTTGTTCTGCTTTTGATGCATATTAAAGATAGTTTTGAAAACTGATGCTTTTCCTCAGAAGAGGTAGAATATGCTAATTCAAGTTTTTCCACAGCATCCTGGTTTTTCGTCTGGGGTCACCAGTGCAAAGGAAATGGGGTCACCAGCACATCTCTATACTCACAGATTTCTCTGAAGAGAAAAAAGCGTGTTATCTAATTATTGCTGAATTCTCATGTATTGGAGAAAATTGATCTTTTTGAGTATACATAGGTGATTTAAATATATTGATGTGTCTTTAAGAACAGAGGGAATAAACTAAGTCATCTGGTGCTTGCAAATACGGAAGGGATTTGGAACTGTTTTTTAATGAAAAACAATACTGCCAAAAACTACAACTGCTTCCATGGGTCAGTTTCATTTTCTTTAATGCAGAACCAGATGCAGATGGTAGAAACTTTTACAGGTAACTTTTTTAAAGCTGACATTCAATATCAACGGCAGTACGTCTGGTTGCTTGCATGGCTGTTTTCTTCAATGCATTAGGTCTACAGAAAAGTGTTTGCATTGAAGCAAAACTTGCAGGGGCTTAGCTTGCTGCAGATTCCCAAGCGGGGGAAAGTACCTTGGCATCCCTTCCCTTTGTTTCATCTCATCTGAAAGGCAGGTATCACTGTGTGAGAAACAGCTTTTCCAAGTGCACAGGAAGACATGTAGGGCCAGGTCCATTTCCCAGGGAGATTAATGGGAGGCCTTTTGTTGACTTCAGCCGAGATTGAGGGCAGCAATAAAGATACCTGGCTCAAAGTTCTCTCCTCCAACCAAATCTAGTAAAACATAGTTTTAAAATCCTTCCTTAAAAGCCTTAAATTGTTCTGCTACTGCTGATCACCATAGACAAAATCTGGCTGGTATCTCCATCCATTTGTAGGCGAGTAGAACCAAAGTCAAAATGGTGAAACCATTATTTCCTGTAGAAATTCAGTGGAGTTGTCTGCAAATGAATAATAACTTACAGCTGCACAGTTTAACAAAGTCATGATAATTTCCTGCAAATTCTATAGGACTTAGTCAGGTGACCAGCAAGAGAGAAGATAACATCCAAAAAATTCCTCAATTTGCATCAGCACTGCTGGAGCAGATCTCACACTGGTATGGTGTGAAGTAGCAGAGAGGGTACCCTAAGTTATGTGGAATCACCCCAGATCTATAATCAGAAACAGGTAATTATAATCAAGGAATGGCCCTATGCCGTGATCCTCCTCTATAGGAAATAATAAAAAACCAGAAAAACAGGAAGAAGAACAAATTTATCTTTGACCTGTTTTTATCTACTCTAATATTTTTTCCCAGATTTATAATGTAAGTATGTAGTAAATACTGCATATCCTGTCTCTACCTGCTCTCATGATTCTTTGGTCACAATATTCAACATAGTGTAATATGACAGAATACAATCTCCACGACAGAATGCAGTCAGATCATCTATGATTTAATACCTTCCTAAATTTTATCTAAAGATTTTGATAGAAGAGAAAGAGCATAAACTGTTCATGGGAAAACATAAGTATTTGGAAGAGAACATTTATATTTATTTATGTAAAGGAATATATGTACATATATAAACAACTTGGGAATAAATAGAGGGAAGAAAATACTGACTGGAAATGAAGCAAATGAGTTATAAACTCTACGCATAGGAAAAATAAATCATATAAATGAATACTGCGATAAACCACTGTTTTATAAGCAGTTGTGACCTGTTTGAGGAGGAAATGCAAAAGTCTGCCAAAAGCATATCGTATCCATCTGTCCAGTTTAGAGTATTAGTTGGGTTTTTACTTGGACAGTTCTCAGCCCAATCCTGTTAATACTTACACATATTAATAGCTTTGTTCCTAAACTTATTCCAAAATCATCAGCTCAGCAGAGTGCAATGATGTGTAAGATGACATGTAGCTAAGATGCTGCACAGGGCCAAGCATGTGCCTAGGCACATGCAGGATTAAGCTGAAAACCTGTAATATATACACTACGGTGCTAGCCTCAATTTTCAGAGGCATGGTTTAGGTTCCTATCTTAATCTGGATTTCCAGGACCACAACAGCATCATTAGGGTGAAGATTCCCATGTCCTTATTCAGCACTGCAGTTCTGCTCACATTTACAATACTGTTGCTTGTATTTCTCTTTCATCCTATGTGCAGAAATGCCTAAGTTTTCAGACAAATGTGCACAGAATCAGATTTTACTTCCTATGCTAATGAAGAAATCTTTGGATAAAATAAGTACTCTTTGAAGAAGACTTAGAGCTTCTCCATGGCAAGCTGATTTCTCCAAGCTCTTAGCTATGTATTACTCTCTAATCTTTACCATCCCTCTCCTACTGTATTTTAAGTCCTCTGCACAGTCTGAAGCATGGTAAGCAGGACATTTACACAGGGACATGAACCAAACTCAGATCCAGCATCTGGATATTTTGAATTAGAGCAGGACCACACCATTTTAAGAAAATACAAGTGATGGCCCCACAGGAAATAATTTTTAAAGTTCTGTGTAGTTATGGGGTTTATAGCACTCCTTTCTGCTCAGCATTTTTCTAGGGGCCAGCTTTAGTGTCTCACATCCTCACATCTGATGGACGCATTCTGAATGTTTTAGTTATCCCATCCGATGTCTGTAGCTCTCCCCAGGTTCCCAGTGTAAAGTCAGGCATTTGGCCCTTCCAGGTACCAATGTTACAGGTAAGGTAGTGTGTGGCACTGTAACAGCCAAGTTCTTTTTTTGGATCTCTGGCGCATCTGTGTCTCATCTCCATGTATACATCTGAACAAGTATTATTTCACCAGCTCAGAGAGAGTTGTAAAGATGAATCAGCTGTTCAGGTAAGACTATACTGAAGCTATACAAATACTGAAGCAAAGATAAAACATGTTATTGGGTCATTTAGAGCTTTGCCCAGAGGCTGTTCTGGGGTAAAAGCAGTATTTCCCTGCAGTGGCCAACTTGGCTGTTGAAAACCAAAAGAATTTTTCAGCCTCAGAAATCACAACCATAGTCTTCTAATACTAAATTATTAACTCTTAAGCAAGGACCTTAGTTATTCTCCAGAATGTTTCTACCCATTAAAAAAAAAAAAACCATACAACTGCTTTATAGGATTGAACTAAAATATGCAATTTATTTAGGAGACTTTGATTTCTTGGCAACTATTGCACATGTAGAAAATCGGATGCTCCTCCACTGCTGCTGTGTGTTCAGCCTTTCTCACCAGTTTTCTACCACGATGTAACTACAAGTACGTTAAACAGCTTTAATGAAAATCCTTATCAGACACTATTTGTTTCTTCTCTCTGGCTGCTTTGCAAACTTGAGATACAGCTCTAGTTTGTAAGCCTTCTGTGTGAATCTAACATAAAGGTTGAAGGGTTGGATATTCAGGGATTTGCTGTTTTCTTTGCAAACCAGGTAAAACTTCACCGCTTTATTTTGATTTTCCAAATGTAATTGGAAAACATACTTTGTCTGACTATGTCTAACAAGTGCGTTTAGCACAGAAGTCATTTATTAGAGGTGAAAAAATAAGTTATACTGCTGTCCTCTTTTCTTTCCTACCTCCTTTTGATTTTAGACAGCTATTGAGATACTAATGTGGTATCTTCTCTTCCAAAAGCACAACAGTTCCCCTCTCTCCCCCTCAGAATAGCAATGTATGAATAGTGCATTTCTTTCTGAATGCTTGTTTTATATTTTAAAGGAAATTTTTATTACATTGAATATACATACCAGGGGTTTGTAAACAACCTGATTGAAAGGAGGCCATACAATTCTGTTAAGCCCAGTTCCATCCTTCAGATTTCTAGGCTTTTGGGACTGCATTGGAAATACATGTTTATAATGGAAAACAATGTACATTGTGAAGATGCTTGCCTAGGTGGTGGTGTCACATCCACACAGTGTCACATTGCCCCATCCCCAGCCTCTGGATGAAATTTTAGTTTGATAGCCTGGCCCAGATCATCTCAGTGCTTAGCTCTGTGTCTCTGCAGGGCTCATTGATCCATGAATACAGTCAAGGGAATTCATACCAAAGCACATTAACTGTCCCACATTTCTGCTTTTTCAATCAACACAGATGGAAGTCCAGATCTGTGTGTATAAGCTGTATAAATGAGCTCCCCTAGCCTCCAATCTACTAATACAGCATAACAGTAAGAATGTTTTAGTAAAAGATCATGCTAAAGAAGAAAATCTGCAAACCGTCTGGTTTTTTCCTTATGCACGGAAAAATGATTAAAATTACTTTAGTGGATTACCTTTAAAGGAGCAAATGCCCTAACACACAAAAATGCAAAAGTATCTTAACTAAAGAATCAGCATGTCTTCCTCCCTTCCTGCCAAGCAACAGGCGCAGACATATCTCCTTCATGGCTTCATAAACCAAATAATAGAAATTGTCTTTTCATCTTTTCTTTGCCATCCATAAGGCTCCATATGTTGGCATTACTTGTCTAATTTACTGTAAACACCCAAAGGAAACAGTCACCATCACTGCCTGAATTTTCACAACATACTAATGACTTAGCATATTTTAGTGGCAACTGACTGAGACTTCTGCAAAGACACTGCTGCACTGAAGTGGCTGGGCGCTCATACTCTTAAAGATAGGAATCTGAGCTGGTTATTTTCCAATAACTTTATCATAATACTGGATATTTAACAAGCGTTCATGCCTTTTGGTCACTCCTACTATGAGACATCACAAGGCAACAGTCTTCGAATTTCAGGGATAAATTTTGGATACTCCTCTTTTTTGTTCTCTAGTTTTCCATCTGACTGATACTTTACATGCCCTCAGTGTGACCACAAGGAGAAACCAGTGATGCATGGAAGAAACTAGGGCTGAGTATCATCAGATAGTAATTACATTAGAAAAACACTGGTTTTGTTGCTCTTGCTTTTTTTTTCCCAGAAAAATGTGAAGTCATACTTGAAAGAGGCTTCTCATTAAGGATCTATTAATGCTGTCTTGCCAGTACACCAACTCCAGGAGGGTTAAGAGAATTGGACATCTTAAGCAGTGATGAATCATCTTGGGTTTTTTTAATGCAATCCTAATATTCAGCTTAGTGAAGCAGGATTTTTCCTGACCCCAGGCAAGATGACCTCTTCCTTGTGTTTCAGATCAAGGGGCTGTTGAAAATGACATAGTAGAGTAAGTAACAGGGAGAAGGTACCAAAAATGTAATTACTGAAAGGTGAAATGATCTCCTCTTTATCTTCAAGCTACTTTTTTAATTTCTACGAGACTGAATTTGGCTGTGGGGGGTAAAAAAAGAGTGGCAGGAGTCCTGTCTAACTCACAGAGCTATTCTGAGTGAGGATGGGTGCATTACAGCTTGTAAGGCACTCAGTAGCTGCGATAACCACAAGCATAGGATATAAACTTCTAGGTAGGCTTCCGGATTCTTAAATTATAAGTGTGACAGTGCAACACCTCAGTCACATGTAAGACACCACAGGGGGGATCATGTAGGCTCCTTAACCTTAATAACACCCAGTCAAAGATGTTTTTTCCTATCTTGAATATTTCCTGTGGTGTATTATGCTTTTTTGTTTTGTTTCTTTTTTTTTGCCCCATCCTTTTTAAACACCTCCCTATTGTTATATTCAGGCAATTGCAGGACATTTACAAGTTTCTGACAGGACATGTGATGACAGATACAAGGAGTTTTTTGCTCATACACTAAGGCAGCACAAGCCCGTTTTTCAGAGACTTCAGCGTCTAGAAAGACAGAATCACAGAGTCACAGAATCAGAGAATGGCTTAGGTTGGAAGGGACCTCAAAGATCATCTAGTTCCAACTTCCATGCCTGGGGCAGGGACACCTTTCACTAGACCAGATTATTCAGGGCACAGGAAAACAGAAGACAAGACATAAACAAACTGAATGGAGATACATTTAATACATGGACAGACAGGAATCCCTCATCTTGAGTTGGGATGTGACTGAGAGAGCCATGCTGGGTCTGGATGCATTACACAGCTCAAGTAATGAGAAGGTTGAACAAATATGCAGGTATGCCTTCAGAGACCAGGGTAAAAGGGAAGATGTGATGGGGTAGGAGGGTGGGAAAAAATGGTTTATTGGCTTCATCCTGATAATTGAAAGTTTTAATTGCAGGTTTTCTTCCCCCTCCCATGGACTAGCTGGTACTACAAGAAAAAAGATGATTTTAAAAGCACACTGAAAGCTCTCTGCTGCCTTTTGCAGAAGATTAATGCAGTTTTAAATTGCAGCTTTATTGTCTGTTGGCAAAGTGACTGCCATGAAGGGATTTAAAACTGCAAATTCTTTAGTGTAGTTAGACACACTTTTGAAAAATGAAGTCCTCTTCTGCTCAGGGGATTAGTTTAACTTTTTATGACGTTCATTTTTGTAATTCTTTACTACTTCTTCATCTTGTGTTTGCTTTATGAGGTTATTATTTTTATACATAGTTGGGTAGAGTCTTAGGAAGGTTGAGAGAGACAGGTGTTTGAAATTCTAGGTGCAATAAAGAGACATAACATTTATTAGAAAAGAAGAAATGTGGCATAAATGGGAGTTGCCTTTTGTTGCTTCAATAACCAGCTCAGTTCCCACTGCAGTAGTTGGCAATGATATTTGAAATAGGGCTGCCTTAAGTTCTTAGGTTAGGAAACACTGACAGTAAAAGTACAGCTGAGATATAATGGACCAAAGAAAAGACACTGCAGTTCTGGATACCAGCTCTGCCTGTCCTTGTTGTGGGTCTGGATGTGTCTCTTGGAAGCACCGATCTTCACTTATGTTCTCTCAGGTTTAGCCACTTGCTCACAGAGGCCTAAGCCGCTTTTGTGGTATTCAAATGTCATTACACTCCTTTAATATTCAGTTCACAGAATTTCCATTAAACTAGCTGCCATTTCAGATCTGACTCACAGATCAACCAGAGAACACGTTTTAGAAGGCCATCACACACTGATTGAAAAATCCTCATAGTTGGGAAATTTACCCGTAACCCTTGGTGATGTGTTCCATCATTTGACCTGCACAATCAACTAATTTATCTCCTGTCTAGTTTGAATTGATATAAGCTAAATGCTCCATTGCTGTATTATAGACAGTTATATTAACAGCCCTGGTTGATCAACATTTCGATTGGTAACTTAGGGACTGATCAAATCAAAACTTAAGTCTCCTTCAATGAGTTAAATTGACTAAGGCCCTTAAGTCTTTCCCTATAAGACATGTTTTCTAGTCCTTGTGTTATTCTCTTGTGTCTGTTTTTGCTTTCTCAACAGTCTTTCTAAGGAGCTTGCAAATGAACTGACCTGGGTATTCTAACAGTGATAAAAGAACCAAAGAGATATTAACTAGAGCACCCTAACACCTTTAAAACAAGTGATTGTCAAAGATATCTGGGGGGCTAGGGGAAATCTTCATGATTTCAGGAGTTTAACTGAAAATTTAAATGGAATGTAAAATAAGCTTCAAAATGTGTGTTTGACCTGTCTTTTTTGTGTTGTTTTTCTCATATCCACCTCTGCTTGGGAATGTGTATGTATGAGTTCTTAATAGACTTGTAAAATAATTGCAGATCATGTTTGGATTTTCTAGGAACCTCATGGACTATATTCTTATTTAAGTACCTTTCCTCACTTTTATTCTTCCAGGCCACTTGGTAGTCCAGCCGTAAATATTCAAGTTAGTCTTCATCTCCATCTCCCAGCTGACAGCTACATACTATCTTTGTACCATCTGATATTTGTGGTCTACCTTCTGTTTTCTTACATATAAGTTATCACAATCACATCTATTAAAACCAGAATGTTTTTCTTGCAGCTAATTTGCCAGTAAGTTAAGACAGCTCTATCTCACCTATCCATCTCTTTCATTATTAGCGTCTCTCTAATCTTCAGATCAGCTACAGGTGTAATTAGCAGGGGGTAATGTTCATTTCAGAAGAGTTAAAATTGTTGCACTGATAAAAGCACTTTAAAGCCTGAGAACAGATCCACTCATGATCCTGTGTATGCCACTTGCTTAGTGATGACTTCTCACTCACATGTTTAAATGATAATTACCTAGCATTTACTCCATTTAACATCCTTTGTGCTGATTTTCTCTTGTTTTCATTTTTAATTATAAGGTTGTATACCATCAAATCAAATGCCTCAGAGAAGCCAATACAAATATAATTACTTTCAGCAGACAAAGTTCTAGCATCACAAAAAAAGTATGTATCGGGTTATTTTGACAAAAATTCCTTACCATCAATCTATGTGAATCAACATTAATTCCATTACTTTAACTTAAATCTTGGCTCAGTATCATTCAGTTTCTTTCACCTGTGACTGAAGTCCTAAAGACAAGGCTGAGCTTCA
>VZRN01001377.1:0-86840 GCA_013397935.1 Dasyornis broadbenti
TGCCAGTATTCCTGGAGCTAAAAATACTGTCGATCGCCCAACCCTTACCCTGGGCTTTAGCCTGATACTAACCCAAACCATAGCTAATTACCCAAGAGGGATATAAGGATTGTCTAACTCAAAATTATATTGGAGCAGCAATGTTGGGGCCATGCTGCAATGGCCTGTGGACGCCCTGTTCTTTGCCAGTATTCCTGGAGCTCAAAGTACTGTAGATCTCCCAACCCTCACCCTTGGGTTTAGCCTAAAACTAAGCCTAGTCCTAGTTAATTACGCAAGCGAGATACCAGGATTGTCGAACTCAAAAAGGTTTCGGAGCAGCAATGTTGGGGCCATGCTGCAATGGCCTGTGGAAACCTTTTTCATTGCCAGTATTCCTGGAGCTCAAAGTACTGTAGATCTCCCAACCCTCACCCTTGGGTTTAGCCTAAAACTAAGCCTAGTCCTAGTTAATTACGCAAACCCAAAACCAACGTTGTGCAACTGAAAAAGATGTCGGAGCAGCAATGTTGCGGCCATCCTGCAACGGCCTGTGGAAGCCCTTTCCATTGCCAGTATTACTGGAGCTCAAAGTGCTGTAGATCTCCCAACCCTAACCCTTGGGTTTAACCTAACCCTAACCCTAGTCCTAGTTAATTATGCAAACCCAAAATCAGGGTTGTCCAACTCAACAAGATGTCGGAGCCGCAATATTGGGGCAAATCTGCAATGGCTTGGGGAAACCCTTTCCATTGCCAGTGTTCCTGGAGCACAAAGTACTGTCGATGTCCGAACCCTAACCTTGGGCTTTAGCCTAATATTAACCCAAACCATAATTAATTACCCACGAGGGATACCAGGATTATCCAACTCAAAAAGATGTCGGAGCAGCAATGTTGGCGCCATGCTGCAATGGCCTGTGCAACACCTTTCCAATGCCAGTATGCCTGGAGCACAAAGTACTGTAGATCTCCCAACCCTAACCCTTGGGTTCAGCTTAATATTAACACAAACTGTAGTTAATTACTCAAGAGGGATACCAGGATTGTCCAACTCAAAAAGATGTACTACCAGCAATGTTGGGGCCATGCTGCAATGGTCTTTGGAAGCCCTTTTCATTTCCGGTATTCCTGGAGCTCAAAGTACTGTAGATCTCCCAACCCTAACACTTGGGTTTAGCCTAATATTATCCCTAGTCTTAGTTAAATACGTAAGCGGGATACCAGGATTGTCCAACTGAAAAAGATGTTGGAGCAGCAATGTTGGCGCCATGCTGCAATGGCCTGTGGAAGCCCTTTTCATTGCCAGTATTCCTGGAGCTCAAAGTACTGTAGATCTCCCAACCCTAAACCTTGGGTTTAGCCTGACCCTAACTATAGTCCTAGTTAATTACGCAAGAGGAATACCACGATTGTCCAACTGAAAAAGATGTTGGAGCAGCAATGTTGGGGCCATGCGGCAATGGCCTGTGTAAGTCCTTTCCATTGTCAGTATTCCTGGAGCTCAAAGTACTGTAGATCGCCCAATCCTAAACCTTGGGTTTATCCTAGTATTAACCCAAACCATAGTTAATTACTCAATAGGAATACCACGATTGTCCAACTGAAAAAGATGTAGGAGCAGCAATGTTGGGGCCATGCGGCAATGGCCTGTGTAAGTCCTTTCCATTGTCAGTATTCCTGGAGCTCAAAGTACTGTAGATCTCCCAACTCTAACCCTTGGTTTTAGCCTGACCCTCAGCCTAGTCCTAGTTAAATATGCAAACCCAAAACCAGGGTTGTCCAACTCAAAAAGATGTCGGATCAGCAATGTTGGTGGCATACTGCGATGGCTTGGGGAAGCCCTTTCCAGCCCTATGTTCATGGAGTACAAAGTACTGTAGATCTTCCAAACCTAAACCTTGAGTTTAGCGTAACCCTAAACCTAGCCCATGTGAAATACACAAGCCTGATACCAGGGTTGTCCATCTGAAAAAGATTTAGGAGCAGCAATGTTGGGGCCATGCGGCGATGGCCTGTGGAAGCCCTTTCCATTGCCAGTGTTCCTGGAGCACAAAGTACTGTCGATCTCCCAACCCGAACTGTCAGCTTAACCTTAAAACTAACCCTAGCCCTACTTAATTACACATGCGGGTTACCAGGGTTGCCCCACTCAAAAAGATGTAGGAGCAGCAATATTGGGGGCATACTACAATGGCTTGGAGAAGCCCTTTCCAGCTCTATGTTCCTGGAGTACAAAGTACTGTAGATCTCCCAACCCTAACCCTTGGCTTAACACTTAAAAAATCTCTACCCCAATTTAATTATGCAAGCCGAAAACCAGCGTTGTCCAACCCAAAATGATGTATGCGCAGGAATGTTGTGGCCATGCTGCGATGGCCTGGGGAAGCCCTTTCCAGCTCTATGTTCCTGGAGTACAAAGTACTGTAGATCTCCCAACCCTAACCCTTGGCTTAACCCTAACCCTAACTCTACCCCAAATTAATTACGCAAGCCCAAAACTAGGGTTGTCCAACTCAAAAAGTTGTAGGAGCAGCAATGTTGTGGCCATGCTGCGATGGCCTGGGGAAGCCCTATCCGGTGCCAGTGTTCCTGGTGTACAAAACACTTTAGATGTCCTAACCCTAACCCTTTGCTTAACCATAACACTAACCCTGGCCCAAGTTAATTACGCAAACCCGATACCAGGATTGTCCCACACAAAAAGTTGTTGGTGGCAATGTGGTGGCCATGCTGCAATGGTCTGGGGAAACCCTTTCCAGCCACAGTGTTCCTGGAGGAAAAAGCACTGCACCAACCTTGCTGCTCCTACAGCTTTCTGATGTTGAACCTGATGGTTGTGAGCACGTCTTGGACCATTTTCAAGCTGCCTGTACTGGCAATCCTTAGGGTGGAAAAATCTAATGTGCCTAGAGCTCCATAAAGTTTGCAGTTTGTAAAGATTTGCGAATGCCATTGCAATAGGGCCGCAATGTTACTGGTCCCCGTACTTTGTGGTCTGGAGGAGCCACGGTATTTTCTACCTTAAGGGCTAGGGCTTGTATTATGCTTCCAATTGGGGTTCGGTTTGAGAAAGCTAAAGAGCCTGCAGCTCCAGGAGCACTGGGGCTGCAAAAGGTGTGCCAAGACGATTGCGGCATTGCCCCAAACTTGCTGCTCCTACAGCGACCCCATGGGGAACCACTTGGTGGTGAGCACCTGTTGGCCCAGTGCCAAGCTGTCTGTAGGGGCTAGGGTTAGGGTTGAGAGATCTAAAGAGCCTAGAGCTCCAGGAAGAGTGCAACTTGGAAAGATGTGCCAAGGCCTTTACGGCAGGGCCCCAACATTACTGCTCCCACTACGTTGTGATATGGAGAAGCAGCAGAAGTATCTGACTTAAGGGCTAGGGCTAGGGCTAGGGTTAGGGTTCCGCTTAGGGTTAGGGTTGAGAGATCTAAAGAGCCTGCAGCTCCAGGAGCACTGGGGCTGCAAAAGGTGTGCCAAGACGATTGCAGCATGGCCCCAAACTTGCTGCTCCTACAGCTTTCTGATGTGGCAGCACATGGTGGTGAGCACCTGTTGGCCCAGGGCCGAGTTGCCCAGAGAGCCTAGGGTTAGGGTTGAGAGATCTAAAGAGCCTAGACCTCTGTTCTGGCCATGTGGAGATGGCCTGGGGAAGCCTTTTCCATCACCAGTATGTCTGCAACCCAAAGTATTGTGGATGTCTCGGTCGTAACCCTAGGCGCAACCCTAGTTTCTTACACAAGCCATTTGCCAGGTTTGTCGAACTCAAAAAGATTTTGGAGCAGCAATGTTGGGGCCATGCTGTGATGGCCTGCAGAAGCCCTTTCCATTGCCAGTGTGCCTCTGCTGGGGGTGAGGAGAAGCAAGACAAGCCAACCCAATATGAGTGATAAGCAAGCTTCTCCTTTATTCGTGTTGCACACCACTTATATATCATAGTGTCAATTACGCCTACATTTTTTATTGGTTAACTAGCAGTGTCCACGCGCCCTTAGACTCTTCTAATTGGAGTACGTTGTTTCTATCACGTGAACGGTAACAGCCTGACTGCATACCAAGCTCTGTCACGTCTCTCACGTCTCACATGCCGATGCTTCCTTGTTTCCCATCCCGGAGTATCTTATCAGACTGGTATGTTTCTTCTTCAGCCTTGGCTGCTTCCCTCTGTCCTTGAAGCTAAGCCAACCCACCTGTGCAGGCTGTACAGTTCACATGCCCTCTTCCTTTAAACAAAGAATTCCTCTCTATCCTACAGCTTAAATCACGTACATGTGAGGCCTATACTTTGCTTTGCTCGCACAGAGCCTCCAAGGATTCGTGGCCCTGCTCTCGAAGCCATTCTGCAACATGCCTCTAGCTCGAAGTACTGTAGATCTCTCCACCCTAACACTAGGCATAGCCCTAAACCTAGTCCTAGTTTATTACAGAATCCTAGAACTGCTTTTTCCAACGCGGAAAGATGTAGGAGCAGCGTTTTTGGGGCCATGCAGCGATGGCCTGGAGAAGCCCTTTTAAATGCCAGTTTTCCTGGAGCACAAAGTACTGTAGATCTCTCAACCCTAAACCTAGGTGTAACTTTAACCCTAGCTCTTGTTAATTATGCAAGCCAAATACCGCGGTCGTCCAACTCAAAAACATGTAGAACCAGCATTGTTGGGGCCATGCTGCGAAGGCCTGAGGAAGCACTTTCCAGTGCCAGTGTGGATGGAGCTTGAAATACTGTAGATCTGTCAACCCTAATGTGAGGCATAATGCTAACTCTAACCCTATTAATTACGCAATCCCGACACCATGGATACCCAACTCAAAAAGATATAGGAGCATCAATGTTGGTGCCGTGCTTCAATTGCCTGGGGAAGCCCGTTCCAGCGCCAGTAATCCTGGAGCAAAAAGTACTGTAGAACTCCTACCCAAACCGTAGGTGTAACCCTGACCCCATATCTAGCCCTAGCAAATTGAGCAAGATCGACAACAGTGTTGGATCTCCCAAAAATAAACCTTGGCTTAACCCTAACCCTAACCATAGCCATAGTTACTTACGCAAGCCAATACCAGGATTGTCAAACGCAGAAAGACGTAGGAGAAGTAATGATAGGGAAATGATGCAAAGGCCTGGGGAAGACCTTCCGAGCTATGTTTTGCCTGGAGCTCAAAGTACTGTAGATCTCTCGATCCTAATCCTAGGATTAAACCAGAACCTAGCACTAGATAATCACTCAAGCCAGTTACCAGGGTTGTCCAACTCAAACAAATATATGAAAACTAACGTTGCTTGCCTGCTGGGATGGCCTTGGCACGCCTTTCCAAGCTGCAGACTTTTTGGAGCTCTAGGCTCTTTAGATCTCTCAACCCTAACCCTAGCGCCTACAGGTAGCTTGGCACTGGGCCAACAGGTGCTCACCACCATGTGCTTCCACATCAGAAAGCTGTAGGAGCAGCAAGGTTGGGGCCATGCCGCAATCATCATGGCACATCTTTTGCAGCCCCAGTGCTCCTGGAGCACAAGGCTTTTTAGATCTTTCAATCCTAACCCTAAGCGTAACCCTAACCCTAGTCCTAGAGCTTAAGCCTGACACAATACCACAGCTTCTCCAGATCACGAAGTGTTTGGAGTAGTAATGATGGGGCCTTGCTAGGATAGACTTGGCACACCTTTCCATGCTGCTGTGTTCCCCGAGCTCTAGGCTCTTTGATTCTCTGATCTCTAACCCTAGCCCCTACAAGCAGCTTGGCACTGGGCCAACAGGTGCTCACCACCATGTGGTTCCAGATCAGAAAGGTGTAGGAGCAGCAATGTTTAGGCCATGCCGCGATCGTCTTGGTACACCTGTATCAGCCTCTAACCCTGACCCTAACCCTCACCCTAACCCTAACCCCACCCTAAGCGAAATCCTAACCCTAAACCAATGGTCCTGTTGGTTGAGGCTCTTTACATCTCTCAAGCCGAGCTGTAAGCATAACCGTAACTCTACCCTAGCCTTTAAGCCAGGCAATATAACATGGGTTCTCCAGATCACAGAGTTGTTTGTGTGGAAATGTCGGGGCCCTGCTGGGATGGACTTGGCACGCCTTTCTGAGCTGCAGTCTGCCCGGAGCTCTAGGCTCTTTGACTCTCTGAACCCTAACTGTAGTCCCTATGGGCAGCTTGCACTGGGCCAAGAAGTGCTTGCCACCATAAAGTTCCAGATGAGAAAGGTGCAGGACAAGCAACGTTGGGGCCATGCCATAATCATCTTGGTACACCTTTTCCAGCCTCAGTATTCCTGGACCTGCAGGCTCTTCAGATCTCTTAAGCCAAACGCTAAGCGTAACCCTAACCCTAGCCCTAGCCCTTAATCCAGACACAAAACCATGGGTTCTCCAGATTACAGAGTTTTTAGAGCAGTAATGATGGGGCCCTGCCAGGATGGCTTTTGCACAACTTCCTGAGCAGCAGTCTTCCTGGAGCTCTACTAGGTTAGATTACGCTTGGGGTTATGCTTGAGAGATGTAAAGAGCCTGCAGCTACAGGAATATTGGGGCTCTTAAATGTGTGCCAAGACGATCGCGGCATGGCCCCAACCCTGCTGCTCCTATACCTTTGTGATCTGGAACCACATGGCGGTGAGCACCTCTTGGCCCAGTGCTGAGCTGCCCGTAGGGTCTAGGGTTAGGGTTGAGAGATCTAAAGAGCCTAGAGCTCCAAAAAGTCTGCAGCTTGGAAAGGCGTGCCAAGGCCATCGCAACAGGGCCCCAACATTACTGCTGCCACTACTTTGTGATCTGGAGAAGCCATGATAGTGTCTTCCTTAAGGGCTAGGGCTAGGGTTAGGGTTCCGCTTAGGGTTAGGGTTGAGAGATCTAAAGAGCCTGCAGCTCCAGGAGCACTGGGGCTGCAAAAGGTGTGCCAAGACGAATGCGGCATGGCCCCAAACTTGCAGCTCCTACAGCTTTCTGATGTGGAAGCACATGGTGGTGAGCACCTGTTGGCCCAGTGCCAAGCTGCCTGTAGGGGCTAGGGTTAGGGTTGAGAGATCTAAAGAGCCTAGAGCTCCAAAAAGTCTGCAGCTTGGAAAGGCGTGCCAAGGCCATCGCAACAGGGCCCCAACATTACTGCCCCAACAACTCTGTGATCTGGAGAACTCATGGTATTGTGTCTGGCTTAAGGGCTAAGGCTATAGTTAAGGTTACGTTTAGGGTTGGGATTAAGACATTTATAGAACCATGAGTTTCAGGAACACAGGGGCTGGAAAAGGTGTACGAAGACGAAGGCAGCATGCCTGCAACATTGCTGGTCCTACCGCTTTCTCTTCTGGAACTACATGGTGGTGATCACCTCTTGGCCCTGTGTCAAGCGGCTTGTAGGGGCTAGGGTTATTGTTGAGAGGGTTAAAGAGCCTAGAACTCCAGGATCACTGCTGCTGAATAGGGCTTGCTGAAGCCATGGCAGCAGGGCCCCCGTATCGCTGCTCCTACATCTTTCTGAGCTGGAGAAACCATGTCTTGGGCCCTGGTAGTAAACTAGGGGTAGGGTTAGGGTTACACCTATGGTTCAGGTTTAGAGATCTAAACAGTCTCGAGCGCCAGGAGCAACGGTGCTGGAAATGGCCTGCTGATGCCATCTCAGCAGGGCACCATCTTTGCTCCTTCTACATCTTTCTGTGTCTTAAAACCCATGGCAGCATTCCTGGTAGTTAACTAGGGCTAGGGTTAGGGTTGCGCTTAGGGTTACTCTTGAGAGATCTAAAGATCTTGAAGCTCCAGGAATACTGGGGCTCATAAATGTGTGCCAAGACGATGGTAGCATGGCCCCAACGTTGCTGCTGCTACACCTTTCTGATCTGGAACCACATGGTGGTGAGCACCTCCTGGCCCAGTGCCAAGTTGCCCGTAGCAGCTTGGGTTAGAGATGAGAGAATCAAAGAGCCTAGAGGTCATGGAAGAATGCAGCTTGGAATGTCTTGCCAAGTCTATCCCGGCAGGGCCCAAACATTACTGTTACTGCATGTCTCTAAGCTGGAGATACCATGGCATTGGTCCTGGTACTTAACTAAGGCTAGGGTTGGGGTTACACCTAGGGTTAGAGAGGTGCAAAGAACCTCGAGCTCCAGGAGCACTGGGGTGGAAATGCCCTGCCGAGGCCATCACAGCAGGGCTCCAACATTGCTGCTCCTACATCTGTCTTAGCTGTTGAACCCATGGCATTTTTCCTGGTATTTGACTTGGGTTAGGGTTAGGGTTACACCTCGGGTTAGATTTGAGAGATCTAAAGAGCCTTGAGCTCCAGGATCAGTGTTGTCGGATAGGGCCTGCCAAGGTTATCACAGCAGGGTCTCTACATTCCTGCTCCTACATATTTCTGAGGTGTACAACCCATGGCAGTGGTCCTGGTAGTTAACTAGGGCTAGGGTTTCTGCTACGCTTAGGGTTAGGGTTGAGAGATCTAAAGAGCCTCAAGCTCCAGGAGCATTGGTGCTAGAAAGGTTCTGCGGAGGCCATCACAGCAGGGCCCCAACATTGCTGCTCCTACATCTTTCTGTGCTGGAGAATCCAGGGCTTGGGCCACGGTAGTTCACTAGGGCTAGGGTTAGGGTTACTCCCCACAGGCAGGCTGTTTGTTACACCACACTGTAATTAAAATGGACAGTTTCTTGCATTGGGTCCAACCCTGTTTTTTGTCAATTGAATGTAAACTCACTAACGCAGTGCTCTCTTCAGGCAAATGCCCTCATCTCCTGTAGAAGAAGGCAAAATGCCTTTCTTTGGGAGATGTGATGCATTTTCCTCCATCCCCAGTGTAAAGCAGGGAATGGCTAGGCATGAGGAAAATTGTACTTTCAATCAGTACTGTCAATCAGTGTCACCTCCTGTTTGTACTGAACATGTCTTAGTGCCAAATATTTGGGGGCAGGCCCTCAAAAGCCATTAGCTGCATTTCACATTCACTCACATCAAGGGCAGGACTCACCCATATGTTACCTTTTATGTCTGACTTCAAGCCCAGTAAACACCCAAACACATAATGTGGGTAGAATGATAAGATGATTATAATGAAGAAAGACAAAGTGACCTATTTAACGATACAGCTTCGTACATCAAACCGCATATTGTGGAGGAACATCACATAAGACTTGAACTGATGTCAAGGCCACGGGGATCCAATAGTGCAAGCACAAACCACTCACTTTCTTCCCAGGAGGAGTTTGTTGTACTGTGTAACAGTGAAATTCAACACCAACTTAGGCTTCTCCCTGACAGTCCTCATAAAAAGCATGAGAGGAGTTGCCACCCCCACACTCCATGAGCAGACAAGGTGCTGCTGTCAGGTCAGGTCTCTGTGTGTGCCTGTCCTCTCATGCAGCCAAGGGGACATCGCAGAGACCTTGCAGAGAAGGAAGGCAAATAGTATGTGACCCTCACCAGACCGAGTGCAGCACTGTACCATCCTATGAAATACAATCGAGAATGAAAAGCCATCAAATCCCACCTGGGATGAGTGTCCTGCTCATCACTTATGGCACAGACAAATCAGTTATTCCACAACACCCTTCTGTGGCAGGGACACTGACCCTTGCCTCACATCTTCATGACATATGGCTGCATTTGGGAATTACATGGTACAGCTACTATAGTTTTTGGAAGAGTGTCCAGCGAGTGATTATTGCTGCACAGGGAAAGAAGCAGGCACAGTGATGTGGATCCTGCCTTTGGGTCAGTTTGAGCAGGATTAGGAAATTAGAATAATTTTCCAAATATATTGCTCAAATTGTACAAAACCCAAGCAAACGTTCATCTAAAATAGAATGAAAAATTGCATATTACAGAAGAATTTTAATGTGAAATTTGAATATCATGTAATACTTCCTCTTTTTAATATACCATATACATTTACTAAAATCCTATTTATGGACTTCTGAGGCTGCAGTTCTTATTTCTGTTTTGCCTGAAAGACCTGTCCTCCAAGTGAGAAAAAACAAATTACAAGACCCCAAAGCTGTCCCACACGCACACCAAAACGCACACGCACACGCACACACACACACACAGAGAATTCTTCCTGTTGCAACGCAGACTTCTCCATGAAGTTTTTCAACTTGCCTATGACTCTGAAAAATATGTATGACACAACTTTAAGACAGACATGTTATGTGAAGAGTAATTGAATTACAGTGCTTCATTTCCACAGCAGATTTTTACTCAGCTGAAAATAATAGGGTTTCTCAGTCTTTGTCTCCATGTTGATTTCTAGATAAGTATCAGCATTTTAGGAATAACTTTTTTTTCCCAAATATGGATCAGATTATGGTTCATTTTACATAAAAATGTCATATCTGTCATGACCAAGCAAATATGGGTGTAGCCCAACTTTGTATAATACAGTTTGCAGGGTTATCCCACAGTCTTATAGTTTTTACTTAAAGTAAACACTTCACCCCCCCGCATTCCATAACCATAAACAAGTAACCACTGTGGAAATGAGAAGAAAATGTATGTTTAAAAATAGCTTTTCCATATTACATATTTTAAAATTGTCAATATTCTGGGTTTCAGAGTATTCTGGGAAATTCAGTGTCTACAACATGATACAGCTGTTGAAGGATCTCCTGTCTGCAGGATTAGGTTCACAGAACAGAGCTATGCTTTAGCAAAATCCAGTCCTGCTTTTCAGGCTTTTAAAAATTGTAGTTCACAAACTATGTTATGTGGACTCATCCACTTCTTTACTACCCACTTGAACTCCTCCACAGGCATTGACCTATAACATTTTTTCCCAACTCCTGGGAGTAGAAGGCACATTTCTGAGAAAGGTTATTATGGGTCTGCTTAAGGATCATCCATGACTGAGTGTGTTAATGTGAGCCTGCACTTCTGGATGATTCTCTCTAAAAATACAATAATTTTGTTAAATCCACCATGAAATCATTATTCCAGTAGTTGATAACATCCAGTTTTACATTAGCTTAGGACCTTGGGAAGGACCCTCTCACCTGACTCCATCAGATCATGGCAAGTGGGCTTAATTCCCTTCTTCTTTTAGCCTGGCTACACTACTAAATAAAATGAAAACCTGTTTGGCTACTTTTTAGACATCTGGATATAGTGGTGTAATTTTTGTTTAATAATGAAGGAAAACAAAAGCCAGGAGAGAAGCCCAGGGCTTTTCTGCATTACTGCTTTTTCTGCAGTACAAAACAAATTATGGTAATTTCAGGCTTCTTAGAAATACATTGTTGAGAAAAGCATAGTTTGCAGCTTGTGAAAAATCTATGTAAGTATGGAAAAGTGCTTTAAACGTATCATGGATCAGGTTAAATTATGGATCTTGTGTGTACAAGAGGGACAATTTTTTCTGGATATCTAGAAAAGCCCCTCCTGGGGCTTGTGAGGTGAAGGAGGAGAACAGCTTTCAAGCAGTGGCTGGCAGTTAGACGTGCTCCCAAGCACCTAGAAGTGCAGAGCAATGCTCCCACTGCAGCCCCCACCCCCCTTTGAAATGTGCAAATGGCCTTGCCAGGATACTCTAACCTGAAAGTGGCCAGCTTGTTCACATTTTTTCACCCTCCTGCCATCTCTGAAGCTTGCTGTCTGATTTGGGCTGATTTTCTTCCTTCTTGCATATCATCTCTGGATTCTGACTCTTCCTCCTTCCTGGCTCCTTGGGTTTGCTTCTTTCCCTCATCTCTGTGTCCCACCTTTTCCTCATTCACGTCCTCATTTCCACTCTTTTCTCCTTCCTGAGGCTCAGCCTGTTGCAGAGTCCAGTCCACAGAGCAATTTCCATGGAAAAAGTGGAGAAACTGGGTGAATACTGCAACCACTTCCCACAGTCCTGCCCTCTGCCCAGCCCATGTCACCTCCTCAGGCAGCCCTTTTCTCCTCCTGTCTTTGTTGTCCCTTGTGGCCATCAGGGCAGACTGAGCCGTGATTCCGTGGGCCAGATTTGAGAGGTGTGATCATGTCAGGTCATCCAGAAACCAAGACTGTCTGTTTATAATTTAAAGGGTTGCAGTGCCATCCCCAGGACTCCACAGCCAAACTAAAGACCTGCTCTTTTCATTACAGCCAAAATTCCCGTGCTGGATCAGCATCCCAAGCTGGAGCATAGTTGGGAGCACAGGCAGAGGTTTCACTCACCCCTGCTCCCCCACACCCACAGCCATGTAGGAATCTCCCAGCACAGCTCCTGCCTTTCATCTTGTGAACAGTAGCAGAAAAAGGGATGTATTTAGCTGCCGGATAACAAATAGTTTGGATGGTGAGCAAGGGAAAAGCACTGCCTCTTTTGCAGCACTGCAGCCTGCTTTGCGTAGGCTGCCTAATCTACACCTGCCTTTCTAGGCAAGTGCCAGGCTTCCTCCTTCAGTAGAAAGGAACTTCCCCTTTTTACAGCTGTTTTGTCCTTTCCTCCTTGGCCCATTCTTGGCTTTTGTTCTCATACTCTAACAGAGATAATAATTTTGCTGACAAACTCATACCTGAAATACAGAATTCAGCCTCTGAAATTCTTCAAGAGTCATTTTTTGTCCAAAGTTGCCAAGTAACAGAAGAAAGCAGGTGTTAAAGACAAAAGTCATTCATGGTGCTGTTAGCCACACTTGCAGTCATGCTGTGCAGTACATTGCCCAAACTCCTGGAGCTAGCGCTTCTAGAAGGGGCAGGTCTGGATTAATTAGGAGACACTTCTTTTCCTCTCAGATTATTTTCTTAAATAAATTTACTATATTTATGCAAGCAAGATCTCATTTATACATACTCCCTAAAAAAGACAATGAGACACACTCCCTACAACACTTTGAAGGGAACATCCTATATTTAATCCACTGCTGTCTCCTCATTTCAAGCTAAGCATCTCCTGATAGCTGCTGGGAGCTCCCTACACTCACAGAAGCACAGAATGGGGCAGGTTGGAAGGGATCACAGTGGGTCATCTATCCCGTCTCCCTGCTCACGCAGGGTCATCCTAGAGCACATGGCACAGGGTTGTGTCCAGATGGTTCTTGAATATCTCCAGTGAGGGAGAATCCACAACCCCTCTGGGCAATCTGTTCCAGTGCTCAGTCACTCTTTAATATGTATATAGTTCCTAGTAATATCAAATATGATTCTAGAGAAGCAAAATATTTTCTGTACCTTTGCAGTCACCCAAAGGAAGTGCTTTTGTCTATTTTCCTCTCCCTTTTTTCAGGTCAGGGAGACACGATGTTAGCTGCAATTGCTCCATGCACTTTTATTCATTCAGCAGAATGACAAACATAACTTTCAAATTTTCACAGAGCTGCTTTCATCAATAATTTACTGCACAAATAAGCTCCTTGAGCAATAGTAATTAACAAAATCCTGAGATGGTAAGCAATGGGGCAGAGCAGCACTTTGCTTCATTATCAGTGCACACACCGCTAGTTGCACCAGCAGGAATCGATACAGAGCCACGCTGTCACATTAGTAACGTTGTACAAGCAGCCTAGAGCCAGGATCCCACTGCTGAACGAGGCACTCGGTAGATCATGCAAGAGAGGCAGCAGGATGAAAGCAGCAAATGGACTGGCCACAGCGGCCATTTTTGTATTCTGCACAGGAAACCTTTGGGAAGGGATTTGAGGAAAGCAGGACATAAGAGAGGCAATACTGGAAGCACTGCAAATTTGCTCAGCTCTCTTCCCCTTCCAAAGGCAGTCTCAGCAGGATTGTACAGGCATCTCCAAGTGACTGTAAAGTCCAGCCCTGACAGCTCCAGCTGCTGCTCCTGTTCCGGTTTCCCCAGAAATTTGTCCCTTTTTGTCCCTACCACTGCATAGGAGGGGAGAAGAATGGGGTGAATCCTGGGTTCATGTTTCCCAGAGCATGGGGAGGGAGAGCAATCTCCCCTGCAGTGGGAGATCCCAGCCAGACTTGACCTTAACTTTATTTTAACCCCATGTTATAGCCATCCCAGCCTTGGCTTTTTTCTCTTGTTGACATCCTCAGGTAGAGTTGTTGGCTGGCCCCCTTACCTTTCGTTCTTGCATGCCCTGATTGTGCCCAAGCGAATTGTTGACAAGGCAGTGGCCCTACACCAGCAACAGCAATGCCTGTTCATTCAGCCATTGTAATAGGAGCATGCAGTACTTAACATTTATATCAAGAATTTTGCCTCATAAGTAATAGATTAAAATTCTAATTCTGCCCTTGAATACCGATATCTGCTACTATTCTTTCTCTCTCTCACCCCATCCTGCTTTCTTGAAAGTGAATAAATAATTTGCTGAAGAAAGACATGGCCTGTCTTTATTCAGAGAGATTTGGCTTGTGGAAATCTGTTATTAATGTCATGCATGCTCAGGTCCTGCACACAGCCTCAGCATTGTCATTCCCCAGGAAGCAGCTCATGTCACTGTGTCCTCTCAGAAACCCAGACTGACTTAGAAGATGAAGCAGCCAACATTCACAGAGAGAGATTTTCTCCAGTTAGTAATTTCTACTATGCTTGTCTAGCTGCATCTTCTGCCGGAGGATTTACATCCTCAGTAGCTTTTCTTTTCTTTAGATAATCTTTTAGTGTGCTCCAGCACCCCA
The DNA here is from genome assembly GCA_013397935.1 of Dasyornis broadbenti. NCBI lineage: Eukaryota > Metazoa > Chordata > Aves > Passeriformes > Dasyornithidae > Dasyornis > Dasyornis broadbenti. Next base: position 14,514 of record VZRN01001377.1, read on the forward strand.
GCTTCTCTTTCTCAGTGTTACCTCTTACCCATACACACATTCTTTTATTTTCTCCTCCATCACTTGGAGGCTGAGTTCAGTCAGGAAAAGCAGAGCTTTACCTCAGCTTCACACTTGGTGGAATTCATTGCCTTGTGGCCTAGCGGACACAAGCGTCTGGGAATGTCTTGCCTGAGCAGCAAACCCCTATTTGGGAAGTTCATACTGTGAAAATGAGAGGTTTGATTCCTCTGTCAGATCAGAACTGCTTGTTGCAGAGCCAATATCCAGGACTGTGTGAAGTCAGAATTGCGTTAGCCACTTGGATATGTTTTTGGCTTGTACTCCATCTTCTACCTGAACAGCCAGCCATGTAATTCAGCATGCCAAACCCATGTTTCACACATTACTAGGTACTTAGTAATCCCAAGCTGCCTGTGACAGCACTGTGTCTGGCTGCCTGGCTCCTCTTTGCCAAGTCCTATTCACAGAAGAGACATTTAGAAGTTGAGGGATGCACAGTGCAGCACTCATCACACATTTCCTTTCTAGACGCTCTTTACAGGCTTGAAGTGAGCACTTGTATTCTCAGATGCATTTACTATGAGAGACAATTCAAAGGAGCATGTAGTGACAAGACAAGGGAGAGAGGTTTCAAACTGAAAAAGAGTAGGTTTGGATTAGATATTAGGAAGAAATTATTTACTGTGAGGATAGTGAGGCACCAGGGCAGGTTTCCTAGAGAAGCTCTTGATGCCCCATGCCTGGAGGTGTTGATGCCCCATCCCTGGAGGTGTTTAAGAGCAGGCTGGATGGAGCTCTGAGCAACATAGTTTAGTATAAGGTATCCCTGCTCATGGTAGGGGATTGGAACTAGATGACCTTTAAGGTCCCTCACAAACCAAACCATTCTGTGTTCACTAAGCTTGTTTTATTGCATTTCCTTCTTTACCGTATTACACAGACTTTCTTGTACTTATGTATTTGATATGTACCTATTGTGTACACTTCAGCTGGAAACTCCTGTGGTGTAGCTCATCACTTCTGGGTTTGTGGAGTCACTAGCTCAGTGGGAATCTGCTCCAGAGTCAGGGCTCCCACCTGTCAAAACAGCTACTATCAACAGGAACATGCTAATACTGAAAGCAAGAGAATGATGTCCTGCTTGGTGCTTTCCAGCATGCACTCTATCTGAATCTGTGAAAAACACAGCCAAAAACTAAATTAGTGGAAGAAGAGAATTGTGATATAAACCACAATTCTGAAAAATTCATTTTCGGGTGACAACAATGCTCATGCTGTGAGATTGCAGAAAAGGATTGGTTTTGCAGAAGAGTCAGTGATTTCTAAAATGCTAGTAATCAAACACACTGTGTAACTGAGAACAATATGCATGTAGCTCCAATCCCTATAATCAGAAAACAGCTTGTCTCATCGGGGCTACAGCATGCAGAAAAAAGGAATCCAAACATCACTGACAGACACTTGAGCAGCGATTACAACTAGCAGAACATTTACAATCCCTGCCTCCTGTAAATCATGCCTGTGAGCTTCCTTACACAATTGTTTGATGGAGCTGTGGTCCATATTCCGGGTCATATGGGAGACCATCCTGTAGCACAATATCATGGCTGGTCAGTACAGCTGAGCTTGAACCAGTGAGGGGTTGCCTGGTTCACGAATTACAGGGATTTTTTTGTTATCTTTAGCAGCCACAGAGTGAAAATTATTTCTCTTAACACACCAGCAGTGGAGAAGGAGGCAGAGGAAGGCTGTACATGACTGCCACATTGAGTTGCTAGCATGAAATGCACGCATAAAGCTACAAGCCGGCCAGAAATTCTTGAGTCCTAAGCTGTTGTCACATAGGCTGGAATTTGTGTCATGTACACGCAGAAGCCAGTTACCAGAGACAGCTGTAAACACAACTGAGAAGAACCAAGAGCTTTATTTTGTCTTTTACAGTCTGTATTACTCCACTGCCTTAGGTGCTACAAAAAGCTTACAAAACAAAAAACAAGGCAAGACAGTAGGGACAAAGTAAGGGAGAAGAAAGCTGGCCAAATGTTAAAGTTCTTAGTGTTATGAAGTTAACCAAATAGCACAAAACCCCAGAAGGATCTGCTATGAACTGTATTTGTCTGCTGCTACAGTGCTTCAGCAAAAGAAATGGCATGGCAGGGTGAGGAGAATGCTCCCTATCAAGTTATGCAGTGGAGAGCAATTTCTTATCCTGTAGACGTCAGAAATCCTTGCAGATCTGGGATTTTGAGGAGCAGGAAAAGCTACTTGCAAACTCTCTTGATACTTTCGTTCTGTCCCTGTGCACTACTCTTCATTTCACAGCTCTTCAGTATGATCATATGCTGCATAATGTTTCCATTTGAATAATTTACAAGCTAAAAGCACTTAAGGGTATGACAACATTTACAGAAATACAAATGCAAAGATGGTTTCCACTTGGCCATTGCAAAGCACCTTTTTTTGGGGACTTATTGACATAGGAAGGTACATCTTCCAATAACTAACTACTTTGGATGTAAATCAGTTTAGTGAAATATAAAGTGTATTTTATGCTTTGCTTGGATCTCCAAATCTGCCTTGGTATTTGCTTAAGCCTTCAGGACATGGGAGAAATACATGGCAAAATGTGTAAATTATCTTCAGGTCAAGCAGTCAGCATTCAAGACAACTTACAGTAAATTATAATAGAATTCAGGGAGGACACACTACTGCAGCCCAAATTATCAATAAAACACTTTTACTGGGCCAGGTAGCACCAGGTGGACTCTTTTTTTACTTTTTCTCTTCTTTTTTTTTTTTTTTTTTTTTTTTTTTTTTTTTTTAACACAAATTAATACACTAGGGGANTTTTTTGATTTAAACAAATTTAAATGCAAGGAGGGAGAAAAGCAGAATAGGCAATGCATACTAGTTTAGGATTCTTTTTTTATTCAGACATTTTTAAAGAATAGTAATGGTTTGCTTAGTGTCAGTGGTCTCTATAAAGTTCATACTCACCATGGGTGGTGAGCAGTAGAGCTCAGTTAAACAAAACTTCATTAGTACTGCTATCAGCTGTTACTTTGGAACAGAACATACTTTCTGGGTTTGAATGTGTGGTTTTTGTGGTTTTTTTTTAAGAGGTGCATATTTTATGAAAAGGAAAACAATATATTGTTAAGTTTATGTTACCTAAAACATTCCTCAGACAAAGTCATACAGAAATGGAGAGGCTTAAAAAATCATTTAAAGTTACAAAATTATTCTTTCCAATTATCATTACAAGAGCTAAACAGATTAATAAAAGGCTTTTGTTGAGGCTGTTGTCCAGCTTTATTCACCAGCCTTTGAAAATCTTGATAATACTGTTAATTTGTGTTTCCAGCTCTCACGATGTTCTTGTTATTATACATGTAAGGTATTCATTATTTATCCTTTAGTATCAAAGGAAAATGGAAAAAAAAAACCCACTTCTTCCATTAGAAAGCAAGTTCCTTGTCCTTGTACCTACAAAGGAAAAACCTGAAAGCATGATCCAGATTACTTAAAAAGGAAATAGACTTTCAGACTAATCTATTTGGAAGAAATTATTTTTGATCCAATATTATGATTTCTGTTACCTAATTTATGTTGTGGAACAGCTCCCACTGTCAATACCAAATTTATTTTTAGCTAATCCAATAATTCTTTACAAAATGGAAAATCAGCTGAAATGGGTGAATTCAAAGAAAACTTCCTGGTTTTCCCCTCCTAACAAAAATGATGCAAAAATGAATTAAATAAGCAATGCTGTAAATGTAAAAGATAATAGGGAGAAGAAAATGCTTGATGACTGAGTCAATTTAATATAATCCTATCTGTTGCATTTTACTTGTGGTTTATAGTTTACTCTGAAAAAAAAGGTTGTAACTATTTCTCTCTATCACTTCTGCACAGACTATTATTAAAGCCAAACAGAGCAAAACCACAGGAAAAAGCCTGTAAAAAATGCCAGTAGTAAATCAGTCTGTTACTCTCACTTTGAAACTAATGATACCGATAATTTCATGTACTGTATCATTTGTTCAACATTTTTCCAGCCATGTACAACTTTTCATGATAAGCAGTGATTATTGTAATGGTATAGTTTTTAAGAAAGAGTAAAAATAAAGATTCTTGCCCATAAAATACTGATGTGGTAGTACATCTACACCTTTCACTGACAAACCTGTAAATGCACAACTGAAAAAACCCACATTTCCTGTGCAACACTTCCACACTCTCTCATTTTCAGTAATTCCTCATCAGTTCTCTGTAAGACCAATTCTTCAATGCAAGAAAAATTTGCAGTGGCAAGACTAAACCCCAAAATAACCTAGATTCTTGGAAAAAAACATCTAGAGGATGATAATCCTCTTAATAAGACACGTTTGGTTTTTTTTTAAATTGCTGTTGAATGGTTGTAGAATATTGACTCCTTTAAGAAGAAAAGCATATTAATGGCCATGGGGCTACTCAACTGTGAAAATCAACCTATAAAAACTCCACTAACGATAACTCACATTTCTTGACCACTTTGCTGTGACACTGTGGCTTTCAGGTATTAAAGCATCAATTTAAGCTGTTGCCTTTGTGTGTGCAGATAATGGGTTGTATGTTTAGGTCTGTTCCAGGAATACTCTCAGTTTTGGGATCCATAAGTGTGTTTCAGGCCTGGGTGCCCATCACAATCACATCTGACAACAAGTCCTGGCCAAAGGCACCACAGCACCTCACCTGACTTTGGTGATGGGAGACCCAGACCTCAGAGCACCCTTCCTCCCTGCCTATGACTTCAGGAAGCAAAATCCATTTTAAAAAATTACTTACAACTTGTTGCAGGTTACAATGACTGGCCTGACATAACACTGCGTAACTGCTGCAGTAATAATGGCAGATTTAAAACACAGCCTGCCAGCTTCCCTCCTTTACCACTGCTAACAGGAGCAGTTTTTCAGGACATGGAGGTGCCACTGCAGAACATGGAACATAGAAGAGGAAGCTGGAATGGGTGGTGAAGCACAAATTGAACACACATTTCCATGAGCAGAAAGTCTCTCTGACCATGCTATTTCTATCCAGCTGCCAAAGATAGGATCCAACCAAGGGAAGGCAAGGAATTATTTTTCCCTTTGAGACTTTATGATCTTGTTGCTTGCAAGGAGCTGCTGCTGTGCTCATACCATATAAGACACAGATATAATGCCTTTTTATCTAAACTTGTACAAAACAGTCACATCTATGAGAAAAGCAGAGTCTGAAGGCCAAGTGAAAATAGCAGTTATAGGCTTAATGTAAAAGTGTTTAAATATTTCATAACAGATTGAGGAAAACAAATCAACCCACCTAGCTCCAAACAACTCTGTCTCTCTAGCCAGGATCCTAATGCCAAACATGACTGATGAAGTACAGATTTAGGAGCCAGATTTTCAGAAGTACTAAGAAGCCACAAATTCCATTAAGTCGGAGGTATGTAACAGCTTTGAAGATTAAGCTACTTGCATTCAAGTGCTTTAATAGATATTTAGCAACCTAACTTCATGAAATAAACTTTGAAGGTTTCATTTACATATCAAGGGCAAACCATTACAGTTTCAGCAAGAGAAAAACCTGGACAGCAAAATGTTAAAGGTGTTGCTCATCGTCTGACCTGAGTAGATGGGGTGGCCAGTGCAGGGCCCTTGCCTGCCCCCAGGCATGGGGCTGCCTGCATGCAAGTGTGCAGCTGCAGGATGCAACCAGGAGAAGGGACAGGAGAACAGCTCATCATCAGAGAAAGGTATGCCAGTGGCAGCCCTGTATCTCTGAGCAGGTTGCAGCAGACGTGCTCTGTTTCCCTCTACTGGTACAATTCAAGTAATTTTTTCAAAATTATTTCTGCAGGAGATTTTCTGCTGCTTTTCTTCCAAGACCACCATGAACTGCTTTGCTTGTGAGCCCTACTAAGACTTCCGCTGTTCTTCCTAAATCTCCCCTTTGGCTGATGTCCTTTGCTGAGCTCTATCTTACAATCAGGTCTGTTTAACGCTGTTAACTTCAGCCAGGTTGGGCAGGAGCTTAAATTATTAAGAAATATTTCAAGGTGATTTATGGATATTGTAAAAGCTTCATTGATTTCTTAGTGTGAAAGGCATTCCATAACAATGAAACTATTCTGGTCAACTTAACAAATCTTTTAATGAATTGCTACTCTTTGATTGTGTTCAGAAGCCAGAACAGAGGTTCTGTTGTTGGAAAGTCTCAAGATTATGAGGTGGTAAGAGATGCAGTAATTTTACACTGAGTACATTATCCAGGTATTTCAACTGCTCAGCTAAACCACATGGCCCACAGCTGGCTCCAGTCAGACTTCATGCATGATCCCGTATTTGCAACTGCCAGAGAAAACATCAGTGTTCACATCCATTAGTGGCCTCTGGAAGTGTGCAAAATAAATTTGAGGAGTTTTCTGAGCTTTCACAGAAAGCATCTTAAAGACATGTGGGTTTCCCATGTTACAAACTTCTGCTGCCTTGGAGACTTTCAGGATTTTTCCTTCCCTTCCACACCATCTCCCTGTTGCCAGAGGTTTCCCATGTACTATCCAAGCAAATGCAATTTTGACCTGTGGTAGCAGTAGGAAGGGTGATGTTTTAAACTGAGAATACACTTCAGTATTTCCATATGTAAACTTCTGGTTTCTCATGTGTAATAAGAACAAATAGAGAATTTTAACTCCAGAAAAACTAACTTATGGCTATGCTTACTCAGATACATAAGTGCCAGAACTTTTCTTGAAACATCCAACCATTCATGCTCAAGTACTACAATCTAATGTGACTGGTAGACTGACTGAGCTATTGGACATGTCTTGGCAGCATATTTTAACCAGCTTTGGTTTGGCAAACTGGCAGGTGCCTTGAGTAAAACTGTAGCTAATGCCATACCACCTAGCGGGTCTTGCTGGGAGGAGGAATTCAAATTACGGTTAAAGACAATTATGGGAGAAGGAGAGGAAATTGAGTACTCTGGGGCAAAATTAGTCTGAAAACACCTAAACACCCAATCACAACTTTCTTGATCATTTATGAACACATTTCTGTTACAGCAGCAGTTGGAATATTTTAGAGATACATTTATAGCTTTTGTGTGCATGCTGAAATGTTAAAAATGTATCATAGGTTTTAGGTTCCACTGACTCTTCTAGTTTTCACATCAATTTGTAGTTACTTTAGTTACCAGCTCAGGTGAAACAACAGTTTAATCAGAAAAAGGAAAGTATTTAGTGGCGAGCAGTGTATGCTTTCCTGCTGCAGCTCCAGTGTTGTCCCAGGAGGCCCGCAGCCAAGGGCTGGGAGGTGCAGGCAGGTGGGGCTGGGGTGGGAAGCCTGCAGTCTCCATGCATGCACAGGCATTTTTCCTATCTGGAGTCACTTCGGGATGTTGTCTGTTGCTGGACAGCAGGCTGGAGCACTGCATTCTTGCAGCCCTCATGAAGGAGCAGGGTTACATCTGGGCTGCTTCCACTTCAATGCCTAATATTTCTAGAAAAAGCCCTTCTAGAAAAGGACCTCACTGTTCTGACTATAAGAGCTCCAGTTTCTGGTCTTGTTTGTGGTTGGCTTTGGTCTGTTCAGTAATGGCTTGTATTGACCATCTTTAAGCCAGGTACTTCTACACTGCTGAAGTTAGGTGCAAACGAATTTTGTCTGCTTGCATTGCCCTCAACACCCCACTTTCTGAGCACACACGTGTGCACTGTCCATGTAGCCAAGAAAAAGTGCACTTCATTGAAGCACTAAATCCAAGCTGTGTTGGGAAGTTGTTAATACTGTATGTTAGCTCTGCAACTTCAGTACATGGTAGAGGAGGAACTTGATGGAAAATAGTTGCTTAAATTGGCATAATCTCTACTGCTGAAGATAATGGGATTCCAGTGACATTACTCTGAGATTAGCTGGAAAATCATGACTGCCTGCAATAACTGTGGGCATAATTTAGCTTCCTTCTGCACTGTTGTTAATGTGCAAGAAAGCATGATCTCAGACAGATGAGCTGATCTCTGTTTGATTCGCAGGATAAGCCATTAGAAGAAAAAACAATCATTTCATAGTAAATGAGCACAATTAACAGGCATTAGGGGACAATAGACACTTTCCCAGAGACACTTCTGAAAGCAGAAAGGGCCACAATAGCAAAATCACATGATTTAGAAATTCTCTAGGGAGCACAGTGTGAGAAAGAATGGGTCTTTTTGTTAACCCTTGGTAAATGACGAGAAAATGGGCAATTTCAGATCTCATTGCAATTTGGAAATGAGAAAGCTGAGTGATGCTGGATCATACATCTCATTACTCACAATTTCTCAGTGTTCTATAATACATTTTGCTTGGCTGGAAGCCTCCATTTTTGTACTTTTTCCCCACTGTGATGTTAATGAACAGGAATGCTTTAATCATGGCAGAAGGTCTGTCCTCTTCTTGCCTGATTCTGCTCCTTTTGGGGGTCAAATATTTCCACAATGTGATCAAACCTTGTGTAATGAAAGAGGGAAAGGAGACACCAAGTCTTTTCCATTTAACATGATCTGATCCCAGACATGCCTAAGTAAAATATCCAGAGTAGGAATCCCTGATGAGAAGTGCAAGTCAGCAATGATAATTTGAATACATATGCTGTAGCTTTCTCTTTTTTTCTCCATACTTTTCTCTTTATTGCTTCTGCATTTTGGTGCATGGAAATTTAATGCAGATTTCTATTAGAACAGGAAAAAGACAATTTGGAGTTAAAATTTGTCACAGGTCAGTGAGAGTTGGTGGGTGGATATGACAAGTCATGTGGTCTTGTTCTCAGTTTTGCACTGATTTTCCATGTATCTGCTGTCTCTATTTCTGTGTCTGGAGAAAGGCAGGATTACCTAACCCCATCTGTGAGGTGCTTGGTACTAATGGGGAGAAAACAGGTAATAGGAGCTAATATTCTCTGTTTGTCAGTAATAGCAGAACCATAAAATAAACTCAGTGAAGGAATTTTGTGCTCAAGAACTTGAAAGCGTCTTCCATCATGAAGGGTAGGGCAAAACTCTTACTCTCTTTTATGGTTTGCTATTGGACCTAAACTATTGAATGTCCAAAAAAACTTCTTTAAAAAGTGGCTGAAATATGATTCAACTGTTAACTAAGAAAAAAATGTGGGGGTCTATGTGTGAGACAGGAATCTCAGCTCTTCTTACAGTCAGTGGAGATTACTTGGTACCATCAGTACAGTCTAGACAGTGATTCAAATGGCCACAACTGCAACCTGCCTTTTTTGCCAGGCAGGTTTGTTGGGTGAGTGCTTGGTGCTGCTGTCAAGGTACTAATGAAAAAACCCAATGGACTTCAGTTCAGAACAGGCAGCAGATGTCCTACAGTCAATATCCACTCATTTGATGAGTTAATCTTTGATAATTTCAGTCTGGTACATGATCTTATTATTTTTGCACCTTTTAGTCACAGTTTCATTTAGTCCATGTTTCCCTCTCCTGTCAATGAAGGCTCCACGTAAGACAGCAGAGATCTTGCTGAATTCTAGATGTATAACTTATGTTTCTTATGTCTTTCCTTTACTCACAAGGCCTATCATGCAGAAGAGATGTGGATTAATTTGACAAATTGTCATTGACAAATTCATTTAATCTGTTACTCATTTTCATGTTTACAAATTGCTAATTGGTTTCAGATTTTTTTTTCTGTAATTCAAAGTTTAAAAACACCTATCCTATTGTACTGACTTTAGCTGGTGTTAATTTTCTTCACAGTAGCTTGTATAGTATGGAGCTGTGTTTTGGATTTGTGCTGGAAGCAGAGTTGATAACACAGGGATGTTTTGCTGCTGAATGGTGCTTACACAGCCTCCAGGTCTTTTCTACTCCTCATCCCACCTGGCCAGCGAGTGGGTTGAGGGTGCACAAGGAGACGGGAGGGGGCACAGCCAGGACATCTGACCCCAGCTGACCAAAAGGATATCCCAGTCCATGTGGCATCATGCTCAGCATATAAAACTGGGAAAAGAAGAAGGAAGGGGAGGATGTTCAGAGTGGTGGCTCTTGTCTTCCTAAGCTGCTGTGATGGAGTCCAACTTTCCTGGAGAAGGCTGAACACCAGCCTGATCATGGGAAGCCGTGAATTAACTCCTTGTTTTGATTTGCTTGCATGTACAGTTTTTGCTTTACCTAATAAACTGTCTTTATCTTAACCCGTAGGATTTTATCACTTTTACCCTTACAATTCCTTCTCTCCATCCCACTGCAGGCAGCAAGCAAGCAGCTGTTGGGGCTTAGGTGCTGGCCGTGGTTAAACCATGACCCTTATAACTCTAGGGTCCTTTTTCTTACTTTTTTTCTTTCAGTGAAAAACCTGTATAAATCAGGAGCTACCCTACTGAATAAGTATAAATATTCTGTTATAAAACCTGCATAAGATTAGGGGAAGCCAAGGCCATTTTCTTAGGGAACTGGTTGTGCCAGTACCCTACCATAATTACAGAAACTGAAAAAAAAATCACATGAAAAGCAACTTACTGAGAAAAGCATGATCTGGAATATTTTACAAGAAGCTTTAACATAAATGAATTTGCTATTTAATGTGTTGGGAGCAACAAGAAAATGCATCAGCTCAGCTGGCTGCTGTCCTATGGGGGATCCTGTAATGTTTTTAACAGGATCAATGTGAATACAGAGTGCTGGAAGAGCAAAATAATTGGACTTTCTTTGCCAGCCATTTCGCACCATAAAATCTTTCAGTTAAAAACCCAAATAGTTTTATTCACACAGATTGTATGACACACCAACAACAAGGCAACTGCTAGAATTACTTTACTTATATAATGGAAGTTGAATCTGTGCTAAAATCACAGTTCAATGCCATGGTGTTTTTGAGACCAATCACTCCAAGATGGTGTGAAGTACAGGAGGCTGGGTGTTTTTCTACCCCACCTTTGATGGATATTCTGTCTTTTACAATTTCCAGTGATTTGGGAAAAAATTGTCTTTTACAATTTCCAGTGATTTGCAAGTAGGAATGTGAGACCTTTGGGACAAATATTCCATTTCCTCTGGTGGCTTGTACAGACCTTTGCACAGTGGGTCTTGAGAACAGGAGGGACTTCTGAGTGTTGCTGTCACCATAGTGGGGAGCAAAGCCTGGGCCTCTTCAAGGGGATTCCCTCTACTCCGCTTGCTCAGAGCAGCCTCGCCACCACCACTCACTAGGGTGTATTAGCACACAGAATGCTGTGTGTTTCCATCTGGGGAGGATCTATGAGAGAGACACTTCTGTGTGAATTTTTCATAAGGGAAGGCTAAGGAAATAACATTCTTCAGCTCTGGAACTCTCATGTGGGTGAGACTGCAGCAGTTTTTGTTCATGTATCCCTCCTGCAGACTTCTCACTACATAGCAGTGTGCTGATAACTTTCTGCAGGTGTACATAAGAGAGAACAGATTCTTTGAATATTCAGGAAGATTTTGTTCATACTGAATATTACAAACCATACTCTTAAATGTTTATTGTTGTAAACTCATCTTGGGGGAAAAAAATCACAAAATGAAAATATAAGAATATAGAAAAAATATTATCATCTTTTATTCAGACTGCAGGAGTTTGTCACCATGGAGATCATCCTGTTTTCTTCAAGAGTGATTCAAATCTTACAGATGGAGCATATGTGACAGAAGCAAACAATATCACTAAGAATTCACGTTAAACATTTCAGAAAGAGGTTTTTGAGCACCAACCGACATCCACAGACTGTTCATGCAGAAAAAATTGTGCTTCCACTTTTTTTCTTTCTAATGTTAAATAACTGAAAGCTTTATTTCTAAACACAGCTGGATTTTAAGGAACTTGAGATACATGAGCTGAAGGCTGGACTACTTCACCATTATGTGGAGGTTTTATACAAAGAACTACACTTTCTAAGAGCTACAGTACCTTAAGGACATAATGAAGCTAAAACTCCTTGGAAAGCTTGGTTTTAGTATTACTTATGTAAGCAGAGTTTTTAACTGAAGGTAAGCAAATTGTGCACGAGGTGGAGCCGGGAGCAGGCCAAGGTGGTTTGTCAGCAAGCCCCCAGCTGGGGAAGCTGAAATGTACTCAGCTGCAAAGCACTGGCAGCTCTGGAGTCATGTCCTGATGGCCAAGAACAAAATTGCAACTTCAGGAGCACCTCTGAGAAAGAAAAAAACCTGGATATTTTCCTATTGTCCTGCTCCTGTAGCATATCAGACTGTGCCATTCCACTTTAGTCACTGCTCAGCCTGCAGAAATGTATTTTTAAATGAGCGTGGAAGGCATTGCAATGACAACCAAGCACAAATTAATTTAGTCTGAAAATGCATGACAGACTTTCTCCCAGGCCTGCCTTTCTGCTATGCTGCCCACCTGGCTTTCCAGTCTGTGGCTGAGGTAGAGCTGAGGCCTCCCCTTCGTTACTTCCTCCACCATTATTGCTGTGATGCCAACCTGGGGCTCAGCTCTGGTACTGCCAGTAGTGCCACAGGGCAACAAGGGGAGCACAGGGAAAGTGCTGCTCAATTCAGGGCAGAAAAGACCCCACTGTGCCTTCCAGCTCAGAACTGCTGTTCTTAATCAGGTTCCTAAAGAGAGGAACATCCTTCCTGTCAAACACCATTGTGTGGTGGCTGAGAGGGGGAGAAAACGCAGTCACACAATGTTAATTCGAGCCGTGCTGCAGCTCTAAGAGTTGTAAATCTGGGTTTAAATGGTTCAGTAATGAATCAAAACTCCCGCAGCCATGTAACACAAGGAGCAGAGGCAGTGTCCACCCACCCTGGTTATAGTGCACACTTCACATCTGACGGGGTTTTCTGTCAGCCATTGTAATTGCATGCCAGAAAGGGCATCGCTCGTCTTTCCACAACACATCAGAAGATTGGGTGAAGCATAAAGTCGAAACAAATATCCTGATGTGCTCAGGCTAATCTAATAGAAAGGAATTGGGCATTTACCCTTAATCAGGATCAAATTTGTCCTGCTGGACCATGTGGTATTAATCAGTGCAGAGCTGTAAGAATAATTGCAAGATCTACTCTCCCAGTTCCAGGAGAAGCCTGGGCAAGTCCATAGTCCATGGAACTAGGCAACCTCATGGAGAACAGAAAAGTGTAGGGCACCATTAAAGCGGGACAGGCTTTTTTGCAATGGCTTTACACTAGAAATATCCAGGACACAGCCTAGATTCTGAGATGGGGCTCTGCTTGGGTTTTTTTCCCCTTCTTCCTCTGTTATCTTGATAATAACGCAAAGGAAAGGTTCAAGATATTTCCATTATCAGTGAACAAAATAATTATTTAGAGAAACTGAATGCCTTTGAATTCAGAGAGTTGCAAACAAAGTGCTGAGGACAATGCCAGAAACCTGAGCTGAAAACTTAGCAACATTTTAACGTAGCATGGAAAAGTATGGACTACAAAAATCACTATAGTTAAGAGATTTTTTATGAAATTTGTCAAACCAAACCAATGCTTTCTCTGTTTTCAAGAGTTCATCACCATGAAAGTCAGTAATCAAGTTGTACTGGACATGATGAGTGATTACCACTTAACATCACTTTCACAAGACCGAGATATTTTTGTATTCTGCTCTCTGAGTTGAAATACTTCAATTAAAAAAGTGTCAACATGATAGCTCTATTTGACTCGTAGTGAAAGCATTTAAGAGAGAATATAATGTTTCTTTTACAGGACAGGAACCTCCTTACAATCAGTTTGTGTAAGTTTATTTGCATTGATGATACCACCTGGTCTGTTGATGCCAGTGCTCTGCCCTTGCAGGAACCAGAAATATGCTGTCTACAGCAATGTCACCTTTAGGGGTACTTTGAAAAGATTTGTATGAGCTAGGCTCAAAAATTACTTGACCTACTTGTTCCTACTACCTTTTCATAAAAACTTTTACAGAACCCTTCTTCTGGAAGAGCTGGAAACTGCCCTCTCATATCCAGCCAGGACTCTTTGGCAGCCAGTTTCCCACTTAGAAGGGCCCTTCTCTCTCTTCGTATTTACATTCCGTACATGTTTCACTTCAGATGTTCCCTGAAGTTGATCTGTGAGAATTGCACACTGTATTCCAGATAGTTTCTCAACATGAGGCTATAAATGGGTGTTAGTTTTAGGTGATATACGTGGGTAGTCTCTAACCTCTATCCTGTACTGATTGTAAGCAGATCCCTTTGCTCTAAGAGCCTTTTGCCACACTTCTATTGTTTTGTTTTTTACTGTCTAATGCAGTTTGATATTTAGCAATGCTTAATTCTTACCCAAGAACAAATGGCATGTTTTGTTGTCCATGCTTTCCTTTCACTCTCAATAAGCTCTTTCCTTGTTCCTGATGAGGTTCTTTTTAAACTATAACTTTTCATCCAGTTGACCATGGCAATCTTCCTTTTGCTTAGAACATAAACTCATCATAGTTAAGGCACACGGTTTTTATTTCTTTAGAGTAGAGATACTTCCAGCCTTTTCCACAGTCAAGCCCTTTAGTTCTTAAAAGCATTAATTAACTCTCCTCATTTTATCAAAACTTATCCTTCTGGAATTAATGAAACTGTTGCTACATAAACCTACTTGTGTTCATATATCCCAAAAAATCAGATGCATCACTTAAAAGTTATTTGCTCTGCCCAAGTATTCTGAAAGGTCCCTCCTATTTTCAAAATCTCTGTGTTGTAGAAAAAATATGTTGACTAGCACACATTGGAAAATACACACCTGAGTGTTGTTAACATTTTCACACTGGGCTATCTCTTAAAATTAAGAGTTGTGGTTTCAGCTGTCCTGTTGTGGCTTGAAGTAGAATAAGAGTGCCTAGTAGCATAAGAATTAATAAACTGTAATACCCTATTTCCTTCTCAACTCTAGTCCTATTGCCTGTGTGAATATTTAAATTCTTTCTCAGAAACCTAAAGCAGTTTGAGTTCTATCACTTTGCTTATCATCCTGCAGGAAGTGCTGGGTTTTCACAGGGATATGTTCATAAAAGGCTTTTTTGTCTTGCTGCTACTTTTCCGGTAGAGATTGAAGGCATTGCAATGACAGCTACTGACTTGTTTGCATGGATCCCTGTCTCAGGCGAATCAGGAATAACCCTTCTTGGAAACGTCCTAACAGGAGCTGTTTCCAACTGACTTCAGTAAGTGGAGTGTTTCACCTGCTGGCTTTTCCCTACTCTGCCTTTGAGCTCATAGGGTACTAAGATCCTCAGCACTTTCTTGTGCTGAAGCCATTCCATTTCCCAATTTTCCACCTCCAACTGCAGCTTACCATTAAAAAGGTACAATCTCGGTCATCAATCTTGGCTGCTGAACCTGATTTTGGGGATAAAAACAGTGGACAAGCATTTAATTTATTCCCAAAATATTTTGGGTTTAGAGTTCCTTAGGGTGTGAAGAATGTGAGGCATCCTTCAATCTCTTCCGCTGGCTAACTTCTTTAAAAATTCCTGATCACATGATGTTTGTTTGCAAGCTACAACACATGAGCCACAGGAGATTGGTGTATGAGCAGGAGAGTGTTCTGAGTGCAGGCAGGAGACAACTGGTTTGGGGTCTCAGCAGTGAGGTCCATGCATGGGCAGGCTGGTGTGGAAACTTTAGCTGCTCGGGTGTAGGCAGCAGGGATGAGAGATGCAGACCAGCAGGAGAAGGCTGATTTTTGTGGACTGCGGCTGCTGAATCACGGTTTGCACTAAAACCTTCCAAGGAAGAAGGGTGTCCATGCGATCTAGACAGCCTTATGAGGGGGAAATGCAGACACAGACACCTTGGGAGTTGTTTTCCTCCTCTCACACCCTGCCCTCAGACACTCCAAGGGAGCACCCAGCTCTCACAGCTCAGCCACCCCCAAGCTGACTTGACAGATAGACTTTTGGGTATTTTTCTATTAAGAATATGCAAAAGGGTCTGAGGAAGGGAAGCAGAAATCCCCGCAGTCTATGGGCTGCTTTAGGCTGAAGCTGTACCAGTGAAGCCAGGGCACTGAGAGTTAGGAGACTCTGGCTGTTTCAGGACCTGCGCTGATAGGTGGGTCTGGAATGGCAGGAACCTTCCTGTGTAGGGCCCTTCAGATCCTGGGGAGACTGAACTGAGTATTTCCCAGCAGGGTATCTGTCAGCAGGAGGGTACTGGCTTGGGAAATGCCTGTCTGGTTCCCTCCCTTTTGCAGATGCCATTTCTGTGTCCATTTTCTCAACCCAGCCATGACCAGGCTTCCCCAAGATTAGTGTCCCTTACAGCTGAGGCACAACATGGCCAGTCTCCCAAGAAGCCCGTGGTGGTGGCATGTCCATGACCACGCACTCCCTGTGAGCACTGCTTTTAGGACAAGCTGCAGCTCACTCTCCATTGCCACAGCTCTCAGTTCCTTGAGTAGGCGGCAGTGACAGCTGTGCTGCCTGAGTCATTCTCTGTGGGCATTAACTCAGCTCTGCAGGCCTAGTGGCACTGCCTAGCCCTGGCAGAGCAGCACCCCTGGAGAAGAAGACCCCAAAGGTGGAGAGTCCAGATAAGAAGGTGCCTGTGGAGCCTGTTGCCATCCTGAGAAGGGGTTGGCAGGGTCACCCTGCAAGCAGAGCTGCAGGAGAGTTCATAGCTAGGCTGGGCATGCTGGCAGCATGGTTACTCTGGGGAAGGATGGCTGTAGCCACAGGTAATACAGCTCAACAGGCACTGAGAAGTGGCTGTGCTCTGGGTGATGGGCAAGGCATAAAATAAGGACAGTTTGCACTATGCAGACCACTTAACAGCCAGGATTAGTGCCTAAAAGTTCTGCTGATAATCAAACCAAATGTTTGATGTAGCTGTCAGAGAAAAAATACAAGGCACCATTAGGAGAAAGCAGTGAAATAGTTCATCAGTGTGGGGAGAGTCTCTCCCAGTGACTTATTTTCATACCATGAACAGACTTTTTAAAAAGCAGTAGAATTAAACCGGCCCTTGAAGCTGCCCTCTTGAGATTTTATTTGAATGTAATACATTTCAATTATTGTGTTTTCAAAGTTCCCATGCTAATATACAAACTGTGGAGACTTATAATGCATGTTGATTGAAATCTGTGCTAAATTAATATAATCTTTTCATTAAAAAAAAAAAAAAAGAGAGAGAGATAATCTACTTGGCTGCAAGTGCCTCAAGGAATACTGAGCAGAAAAGAGACAGAATAACCAAGGAGTGATTTGAAAGCAGCCCTTATGGCCAATTGCTCAGAGCTAGTGCCAGAAAATAAGGGAAACCTTCTTTTATTAAACATGATTGCTGTGACCTTCTCTGGTTAACCTACAGAAGGGAAAATGAGCTATGCACTGTGCATGATTTGTTGTTCTTACAGCTGGGCTGTTTTTCAGTGACCCTTTAGAAGCTGGAGTGTTTATTTTGATTTGGTTTTGCCTCATTTTTGCTCAAAAGAGTGAAACATCTTCCAGGGCTGCACATGTGTACTCATTTCTCTTTGAGTACTGTGGCTGTGACCCCTGCTCTCACCTCCTCTGTGAACATCACAGCTGTGCATATCCCTGGCTCCCTCCTTTCAGGTGTAGACAGACAGGCTCTGCAATGGGCATTGAGAACTGTCCTCCTCTCAGTGCAGAGATGGGACTTGTACCTGGCCCTTGAGGGAGGGCTGGTAAGGTAAGCTTTCTCTTGTCTTTCTTCTTCTGAGGCAAGCACCACTAGCACTCCCCTGGGGATTGCAGAAATGAGATGGAGGGCAGCAGTTTGATGTATGTACGTGCAGCAGAGTCAGGAAGGCCCCATTATGCCTGGGATACTCATGAGCAGAGCTCCAGAAAGGTCCCTCAGTGGGGCACCACAGGGAAAAAACACAGGCCAGCGGTAAGGATGGAGGCACAAGGACAGTGCAGTCGTGGGTGTGCTTGCATATTCTTGTCAGCCTCTGAGGTTTTTTTTGCAGAGGAACACTAATGTATGCAGCAAAATCAAGAGCGTAAGAAAATTCCCACAGAATCCAGACTCGGTGAGCTAATTATGTGTTAGGTCATTTTCTATGTGCCTTCCAAGATGACTGCATATACCTAATTAAGATGCCTAGTGTATTTTGCTTAACCCAAATGGTGATGGATGAGGAAGGTTATTGGTCTGGTGTCCAGGGTATTAGCAGAGTTGACTTTTATGTGGATTGGAATTAAGCAGGATTTCAGTTTCCAAGTAATAAAGTTACCAACAAGGTTCAGTCACACAATTACTTTAAGGAACAGTGAAATCACAGAAAACATTTTCTGAAATCATAAGATTCCACTGGTTCATCTTTCTGTCATTCCTTGGCCTCAGCTCTCACTTCAGGAAAAATATGCATTTGACTTAATTTTAAAACAAGTTTATTTAAAGAATACAATAATCATAGAATTTTTGAGGATGGAAGACACCTGGAGGTTATCTAGTTTGAGCCCTTGCCCTGCTCCAGGCAAGGCCACCTAGACATGTCTGCCCAGGACCACGTCCAGAGGGGTTTTGAATACCCCCAGGGATAGTGACTCCACAACCTCTCAGAGCAACCTGTTCCAGTGTGGGTTCACTTATAGAGTAAAAATCCATATTTTCTGTATTTCCAGTTGTTCCCATTACCTCCCAACCATTCATTTAGCACCAGTAACAAAAGTCTGGGTCTGTCTTCTTTACTGTCTCCCAACACCAGGCATACATTTATAAGGTCCCCCTGAGCCTTCCCTTCTCTGGGCTGAACATTTGCAGCTCCTTCAGCATTTCCTCATATGTCTGGTGCTCCGATCTCTTAATTATCTTCATGGTCCTTCAAGGGACTCTGTCCAATATGTCCATGTCTCTCTTGTACTGAGGATCCCAGACTAGGACACAGCAACCCTGGTGTGTCTCACCAGGGCTAAGCAGATGGGAATGTTCACCTTTGTAGAGCTGCTAGTCACATTCTTCCCAATGCAGCCCAAGAGGTGGCTGGCCATCTTTGCCACAAGGGTACACAAGGGTCAGCTAGGTGCTCCCTGGACCCTCAAGTCCTTCTCTGTAAAGCTGGTCCCCAGTGTTTACTGGTCCATACCATTATTCCTCCCAAGGGGCAAAGCTTGGCACTCCTCTTTGCTGAGCTTGGTGAGATCCCTGCCATTCCATTTCTTTATCTCTTGAGGTCCCCCTGAATGGCAGCACAACAAGCTGGTGCTTCAAACCCTCCTACCCATTTTGTATCCTCTGCAAACTTGTTGAGGATGCACTCTGACCGACCATCAAGTTCATTAATGAAGTTGTTAAACAGTATTGGACCCAAAAGGGACCCTGGGGTACTCCACTAGGGCATGGCCTCTGGCAGGACTTCATGTCAGTGATCACAGTCCTCTGAACTCAGCAGTTCAGTTGGATTTCAGTCCACCTTAGCACTCAGATATCTAGCCTGAACTTGATCAGTTTGTCAGTGGAGAAACACTTGACCAAAAGCACAGTAAAAAAGGCCACTGCTCTTGCCTCATCCACCAGTCACCTCATCTTAAAAGGCTCTTGGGCTGGCCAAACATGATTTCACTCTCATAACCCTCATAAATCATGCTGACTTCTTCCAGTCATGGTTTTCTTCTTCATATATTTGGAAATGGTTTCCAGGATTATTTGCTCCTTTGTCTTCCCAGGTATTAAGGTGAGGTTGTTCAGCCTGTGGTTCCCCAGACATTTTTTTGCTCTTCTTGAAGGTAGGAGTCATATTTGCTTTCTCCATGTCCTTAGGTACTTCCCTTGATCACCACAACCTTTCAAGCATATTTGAGAGTGGTCTTGTAGCTACAATAGCCAGCACTCACAGGTGCCTTCCATCAGGTCCCACAGACTTCTATATGTCTAGTTGATTTAAATGCTCCCTAAACTGGGCCTCTTCCAGTGAAAGTAACTCTTCTTTGGTCCAGACCTTCCCATGAGCCTCAGAAGCCTGGGATTGCTGAAGAAAAACCATGCCAGAATGACCAAGACAAGGGTGGCATTGGGTATGTCAGCATCTTCCATGACCCTTGTCACCAGATCCCCTTCCCCCTTCGGCAGCAGGCCCACAGTTTCCCCTTTCCTGCTACCTCCCAGTGGCATTTTTCCTATTCATTCCCATGCTTACCCTCGCACCATGAGATGCATGGTGACCAGTGACCAGGAGAGGCAGGCAAGTGACCATCAGGGTGCCTTTGGGAAGAAGAAAGAGAATTCAGCCAGGCAGGGCCAGCCCTGCAGTAGCCAACTCCCTTCTGCTTCTCAAATCCACTGAATCCCTTCCCCAGTGTAGTGTAGCAGGCCAAGGAAATATTTTGGTAAACTGTTTCTAGCCCTGGGGCTGTATGTGGCACATGCAGCAAAATGTGTACAAGATGGTAGAGACTCTGTCAGATAACCACAAAAAAAAAAAATTGGTTTTATACCATTGATGTGCATGGACAACTTAACTATATATGTGAAATAAAGAGTGAGTGTAAAAGGTAAGTGCTCTCTGAGAAAGAAAACTTTTATGTGAGGAGATTGAGTTTCAAGTGGTTTTTCAGAGGGAAAAGCCTGTGGCAGTCTGTGAATGGGCAAATGCTTTTACATGACAAGTGGCAAGGAGCCAGGAGAAGTGACAAGTGCCTGTGGTGTTTGACCAAAAGGACCGCCCACACAAGCTTTGTGCCAAGTGCTGCTTTGCAAACAGGAGGCAGTGCCTAAATAAATGTTACATAAACCATGCAGAGTTCATGTATGAAAAAACAGTGATGCTGAATGTCAGCTGCTATGCAGCTTGTGGGGCTGTGGTGTTTAAAGTCCCTGACAGGGCTCAGCTGTGCTTTCTGGGGCATCTGTAATCTCATTTAAGCCATCCTGTCTCCAAGAAAGCAGTAGAAACTGCAGCCAGTCCAGAGTCTCTGTGTTTCACGGCCTCTTACTCTGTTACAGGGACATTCCTTATGTCCTTCTGACCACAGGCTCATCAGTGAGGTCCAGAGCATCCCAGGGATCCTGGCGACCATGTGCCTGGATGAGAACAAAAACTGCAGTAGTAGTGCCGTTATGAATAGGGCTGCTGCCATCTGTTGGTTGAAATCTCATGGGGAGCTGGAAGAATCCTTGAATTGATGATGCCATATCTAAGCTGTAGATATACTGAGAAAGGATATTTTAGTTTTAATGATAAATGTAATATGCTCATGTTTTGGAAATCGGAAGGACAGGACAAGATTCTTGGCCTGCATCACTTTACCTACTTGCTGACCTGCATATCAGTTTAAGTCCTTTGCTGAAGTACTGGCCAAAGTTTTAACTTTTTAAGTTATGGGTCTACAAACATTTGTCATTGCAGCACTGCCACCTTCAGCAAGTTGTGCTGCTTATTTCTCACAGACATTCCACAGCTGAACATTTATTGACTGCCATCTCTGGGTCAGCAAACAGATATGGACCAAGAATGTTTTTTGTTTTGTTTTTGTTTTTTAAGATTATTGGTAAGCTAGATAAGTTTCCAGGACCGATCTCTATATTCTTCCACAAACAGCACAGATGAGGAAGGAAGCCACCCATTGAGGCTGCTCAAAGATGGCCTGCTGCTGTGAGAAATTCCTGCCTGTGTCATCAGGGCTCTCAGCAGAACAGAAGTCTGTAGCCACTCCCCAGATTTGTAAAAGTTTGGGACCAGCCTATGAAATGGCTGTCTCCAAAGGCTGCAACTATCCAGATTTCTGCCAGTCTTTCTCCCAAGCCTGGAGCAACTCAGTAGTAACATTCACTTCACAAAGCTCTGCTCATTTCTCTGCCTGAAAGACACAGCTACAAAATAACTGTTAAAAGTAAATCCTTTAGATTGAGAAGCCCTGAGAGATGGTAAATGTTTGCTCCTCAGCTTTCTCCACAAGTTTGTTAAACAAATCTACGTGCAACAAACATTTCCAGAGTGAAGGTTTCTGCAGTAAGTTAAATTGAACCTGCAGTCTCCTGTGTCCCAAATGACCTGGTTATTAGAGGTTAATGCTCACATTAAACATCCTGAGCCGCACAGCAATTTCTCCTCTCTGCATTCTGCCAGGCTCCACTTGCAGCTCCATGCAACCTGCCTGTACCTCACCCACAACAGATTTCTTACAGTGTTCAGGAATAGCTACTGAACATACTGAAAAGGCAGGATACTTACCCCAGGATGTTTCTTGGTCTTTCATTGGAAATGTGATGAGCAGAAGCAGCAAAATTTCTAGCAAGCATGTTTCCTTTAGTCTTGCCAAAGGTTGTTGTTGACTTGGAGTGGTGGTGGTTTGGCAGTTTCCAGATTTCTTTCCGTGTAGTTTGAATGGAAAGTGGAGTACCCAAACCACTCCTCGGTGCTGCCACTAATTTGGATGGATGAGGAATTGTTCCGCATACATGATCTAGCAATTGTTTCTCCACACACTGCTCAGGTCATACTGCAGCTAGAGGTACAGTTTCTTTTGCAGTCAGCTGTGCTGGTAGGTTATATCACTAGTGTTCCCACTAACTTCCAATTGCTACAGTATGTTTTTGAAATTTTAGGAAGTTCATTTCAATTTTTGTCTCATTGTGGCAGAACTGGTGGAAACCAGACAGACAAGAACCAATTTCCCTCAGTAATTTAGAACTCCAGCTGAACTCTTGTTCAAATTATAGGAAATACTGAAGAAAGACTCACTTTCTGGAAGCGTGCCTGTGGCTTTCAGCAGAGATTTAAAGAAGAATTAGCTGGCTAGGTTAAACGCTGCCTTACTCACTCTTGTAAATCACAGCTCTTAATTCTTCTTTTGCTTTTTATGCAAGAATTACAGACTGAGGATGTGTTCTTGTAATAAGGCAAATACATGAGTACCTACAAGGCTTATATAAAAATTATTGATGAATATACACTAGAGACGTACACAATGGTTATGATGACAGTGATTAATAGAAGAGGAGATAATGAACCCTGACCTTCCTTGACCAATGCACTTCTCAGTTTCTGGCTTGTTCCTTCATTCAGTTTTGCATGTGGTCCATCCACCTCTTTCCATGATGAAGCTCAGACAGGGCTCTGAGGATGTCTCACTACCCTAAATGCAAAGAAGCACTTTTCTTTGTCTTAGATTAATCTACCACTAGTTTGATTATACTTCCCCTAGTCTAGGGATGAATAACCATTCTGCCTTCACCTCATCTGCTACCTTCATGATTTTTCGAATGTCAGTCATAATCCCCAGTCTCCTTCTCTCCACAGCCTTTCTTAGAAGTTGCTTCATTACTTTGATTTTTTAAGTTGTCCTCTCTGCCCTTTCTCTAACTTCATCAGAGAGGACATAGCTTAACATCAGAAGAAATGCCTTCTGTGTGGGTTATGAAGTGCAATTCCCTAACTCCAGAAGCCCCCTATAAAGTGTACTCCAGCCTTTCTGTCCCACAAGTCACCTCATCAAGGAAGAGTTTGGCTTTTCCCACCATGTTGCCCTGACCACATCTTACTGCACAGGTCTGCATGGGCAAGCATGGATCCTAGACAGAAAGTCCTTCTAACTGTGTGAAAGTTTATGATAAACATGTGTGAGTTCATCCCCCTCATTCCATTCTATGTACAGTGTGAAGTGACCCAAAAAGGCACCCAATGGTGTAAAGAATAGATTGACTTTCTTACAATGCCCCTGCCCTTCTAAGAAGACAGATGTGTACAGGGCAGTGGCAGCAGTGTCTGGGTGCTCTCTAAGGGATGCTTTGCTAAGAGCTGTGCAGCAGCAGAGCTGTGCTGCAACCATAGGACCCTGAGAACAGCTCCCTTCTTCTTAAGGCAGAACAGGTTTGGCTTCTAAAGGCAGAGGCTCTCTGGGGTGTTTCATAGAATCATTTATTTTCACAAGGTAATATCAAACCCAAAACTCAACAGGCCAAAGAAATGGAAAAAAACAAAAAAACAAAAACAAAAAAAAAAAAAAAAAACCCCAAACAAACCCTCATAGGACCAGGAAAGCGCTTGGTGGTTACTGCAGATTTTTCTACTAACTCGAATGACTAATGTCTTTCCTGAAAATCCTGGACGCCTTCCAGCAGCCAGCCAACTACCATGACCACTTGACAGCCCTGCCTTGGCTCTGGGAGAGCAGCTGCTCCTCAATGCCCCTCAACAAAAGTCAGGGGTAAGAGAATCTCCTGCCAGCCAGCAATATGAAAATGTTCAGTTTTGCAGAAAACTCAGGGGTCCTCTCAACCCCCATATGGGGTGCGAGTGAAACATGTGCAGGAAGCAGCAGGCCTGGATTCCAACAAATGTTCCCATGTGAGTCCATGCCAAGGAGGTCTCCCAAGGTCTGGGGTTAAAGCCCAGTATGTGGTTGGGGCACTGGGAAGGGGAAGTTGTGTGACCAAGCCTAGCTTGCTGGCTCCACAGCCTTTCCACTTTCTGTGGAATTCCAGCAGAATCATGTTCATTTGTATGCATCTGTGCATTTGTAGAAGTGTTTCTATTACCCTTGCTGCAAGGCTTGGGCCCAATGGAGAAAAGAAAAATGTGGTTACGAGGAAATAGTAATGAGTTCTTACAGACTGCTTTTGTCTGACTCAACCCATTAGAGTCTGTTTTACAATTGTGTCATGCAGAATATGCTCGTAGTTAGAACAAAAAAGAAAAAGCAGTACTTATCTACCTGCTTTACTATGGGTACTTGTTGGTGTTCTGCTAAAGGTCTTCAGATGGATGAAAAGAAATTAGTGTCATTAAGAAATGTATCTTGCACATAATCTGTCACTCTTGCCCAGGGCCAGAGCTGAGGCATGAGATGATGGGGCAGAAGCCAGCATCTTTACTTGCTCTTGTGTCCCAACACAACCATGAAACCAAGTTTATTGACATGAGAGTGAGTCCAGTTTTCATGAGAGATGTCAGGTGGACTCACGTGCATGCTGACTATACTTGATCTTTGCTGTGGGATTCAGTAATGGTCACATGTCTTCCCTGCCCCTCTTCCATTGCTTTTGGCTCACAACAGCACACAATGGGAAGAGAATCAAGTGTGGAGAAAACACAGGTTTTTGGGTCTTTTGGATCTTCTGAGTTTACGTTTCTGTTTGAGTAAGAGTCAGTCTGCTCCCAGACATCTTTTGCCTTGCTTGCTCCCCTCAACACATCCCCCAAGGAGAGGCTAATTCCTGTGGACTGCAAACTGCCCAAAAGAGATTTCATCTAACTCAGGAGAAGAATGAAGACAGGGAAAGAGGATAAACCTGCACAAGGCATTGACAGTGGTGGAAATTAAAATGGGGTCAGATACAGCTGCGGCACTGATGAGGGGCCCTGCATGTGTCATACGAGGTAGCGGAACAGGGTGGGGAACAGCAACATCTCTGTTAACCTCCCACGTTCTCCTTCCCATAAATCAACCTCCAGCTGATCAAAGGTGATGTGCTCATCTATTTTCAGTGCTGAGGGTTCCTGTCCTTTTATAAATCTAACCTGATATCTATTGTCCTGTCCTTGACTGTAAATAGCTGTGCAACTTTTGGGCATGCCAAGAATGAAATGGGAGTGGTGTAAAATTCTGAGACGTGAATATACTGCTCATGCCACTCTTTGTGCTTCTTTATCCCTCACTTTCTTAGATGTTTAATGCAGCCTTCTAACGCCAGGTCCTGTCAGAGTGCAGTGCTGCTCTCTCTGTCTTCCTATGAGGACCTTCTAAACATTAAACAACAGTTCCTCAGTAGGATTTGAGCTTGTTCTTGGGAGTCACTGCTCTTCTCTTAGATTGCTCCTTTAGTGAAACAACATGGTCTGCCATAGCTCTGCCATATGTCAGCATTCACTCAGGGCAATCAGATGCAATTCAGAACAATTCCATCATTTCATGATGGACCCTAACCCTTATCCTGACCCACTTCTCATTGTATATGTGTGTTTGTGTCCCGTTTTTTTCTGGGGTAGAGATAATTTTTTGATTAGTATCTGGTACAGTTCTGTTATAGTTTAGGATTCAGCATGGGAATAATGTTGGTAACACAGTGATGTTTTGGTTGTTGCTAAGTAGTGCTCACCTTAAGTCAAGGACTTCTCAGTTTCCCATGCTCTGCCAGTGAGGAGCAACACAAAACCTGGGAGGGAGCACAGCCAGGGCAGCTCACCCAAGCTGGCCAAAGGGATATTTCATACCATGGAACGTCATGCTCAGCATATGAACTGGAGGATGTTAACCAGGGAAGAGAGTGATAGCTCTTCAAGGATGGGCTGGAAAATGGTCAGCAGGTGGTAAGCATTGCACATCACTTCTTTGGGATTTTTTTTCCACTGAGTTGGGTTTTTCAACCATCATTTTTATTATTGTTGTTGTTATTGTTATTTTTATTATTATATTTTACTTTGTTTCAATTATCAACTGTCCTTATCTTAACCCACAAGGTTTTTATCCCTTCCCTAACTCTCCTCCCCATACCATGGGGGTAGAGAGGAGTGCTCAAGCAGCTGCATGGTGCTTGCTGTCTGTCTGGGGTTAAACCATAACAGTTTTTGTATGAGAACCATCTCCAGCATAGTGATATACACCTATACAGGTGGAATAGGTGTATTTCTGATGAAAGACAAGTCTGATAAGTGCATAAATAAAGTACAGATAATGGAAATGAAAGCCATGTACTCAGGCAGGAAATAAGCAAGTGTGATATGAAATGCGCATTACACCACTGACAGGTATTTTAATATAGCTTGTGAATAAGGGATTTATTCATAAGGAAAAAAGCTAAGACAAAACCTCAGAGTCTAATTATTTATCCAGCTATGCAATTATTAGTTATAAATCTCCAGAATGGCTGAGAAAATGTTTGGGAAAATGCCAAGTCTGGCTCTGTGTAAAATGCTATTCCTAGGAATTGTGTTATTCCTAGAGAAATGTTATGGCCAAAGACACCAGAGACTTTCCATTTTCTGGGAGCTCTGCCTTTTTGCTGCAAAAAAGTGCTTTCAGTGATGGCTTTAATATCATGTTGCAGGCTTCAGCCTCACGGGAGAGGAGGAATGGAGGCAGTTGGACCTTTCTGGATTAAATGTCTGTTATATGGTTGCAAGGGACAACAGGTGACAGGGTTTAGTGGCCCAGGTTGTCCCTTCATATTCTGTACTCATATCTTCTGCTATTTAAATTGTTCCTTGCGGATCTCTGCCTGATCAAATATGAATGGCACTAAATCCTGAGACCTGTTGGAAAAGCACCAACCTAAGTGATAAAATACGTGCTGAGGCAGAAGAGGAGTGTGTGAATTAACCCAGCTCAGTTTGTATTAGCCCAACCCCAAAACTACAGTATTTGAGGCAGCAGATGGTGACAGGTCCTCAGGAGCAGGGATGCATCTCTGCTTCCCTCACAGCTACTGTACAGAGAGACCCTTCACTAGAAACTGATAATGGCCCTGTTTCAGTGCTCTTTGCACATTCCATCCAAGGCACACCTAATCCTGTACCCAAAATCTCAATGTCACTAGACATTTGCCAGTGGTAAAACAATAAACTCCATCATGTAAACAGTAGGGTCTCCTGGCGTAATGAGCACAGTACTTTGCTCAAGAACTTTCAATATATGTCGTAATTTTATCTTTATTCACATATATGATGATTGTAAAGAGTGAGTTATGTACCCTTGTAGAGTTTCCACAGGGCTATCCCATGACTGTGCACTTATGGTAGGCATGGATATCTTAAGCAAACCTTCCACAAATTTCTACTGTGTTTTATAGGGAAAGATGAAGAAACTGGACCAATAAACGACATTAGATCTCTTGTTAGTGTAAAACCTATTACACTGTTACACATATTACACTAGTCAAACATAGGAAAAAACCAATTGAGAATTTGCTATCTGGGTTAGAAAACCCCACAAAGCAACAGTAAAAAACACTGACAAGTTTGGAATGAAACTTCTAGGAAAAGTTGCCCAGCTGACACTTGCCAAAGCCCAGTGCAGACTGGTTTGAACTAGGGTTAGGAAGCTGTTCATAGACAAAGACTTCCTGGAATGTGCAGCCTTCTTAGGCTTGGTACAGCTCCACTATAACAAAGAGATGCAACACAGGCTGTGCTGAAGAAAGGATTGCTGCATCACCCTCTGTGTCCTCTCAGCCCAGAAGGATGGGAAGGATACATTAAGGATCCTGCCAAATGTTGTCTTGAGCCACACTTTCACAGCTGCTGGCACTGGATTTGTTCTGCCTCTTCTGGAGGCACACATCTGACCTGGGTCTGTCCTGAGCCTGCCTGCCTTTGGTGGCATTTTTGCTGAGGAGGCTGAGCACAGGATGCAGGTGGTGTGACAGTGCAGGTTTGTGTGAGCTTCCCTGGGTGGACTGGGGATGACAATGGGATGCTTTACTCTGTGGGCTGTTGCTCGGCATCGCCACAAATCCCAAGACATGTCCCCTCACCCAAGCCTCAAAGACAGTGTTCACACCCACCTTGATGCTGTGACAGCTCTTGGGGCTGTGGCTGTGTGGGGCTCCTGCACAAGAACTGTGCCATGCCCCAGGCCAGCAGACAAGTCTCCTCCCCTGGGAAATGTTAGGAGGCGGCTACTTCTCCATTGCAAGCCCTGGAGCAGGTTGGTGCCATTCAGGCTTGAGTTTTGTGTGTGATTCATGGTCATCAGATGGTGAAGGGAGAGAACACGCCCTGCCCAGCCATGGTCTTGAGGGCTTGTGGACTAATTTTTCATTCATTTACAGTGCTGAATTTTTCATGCTACACTAATAAAAGCCATTTGTACCATCCTGTAGTCATTTGTTGAATCATTTGACAAAGGAATAAATTTGGCAGGGTGTCTTTTAATTGATTTGCAGCATGCATCACCACTCTGTTCCCTTCGCCTTGCTGGACAGCCATGGTGTACTTTGCAAAATTGGCTGGGAGCAGAAATTCATCATAACATAAGATCAGCTGCACTGAGTCAACCCAAAAAATGCTCAACAACCTGATCCTACCTCTGATGGTGGCTGAGAGCAAGATCCCTGTGACTAAGTGTAATCACAAGGCAAACAGAATGATACTCCCCAAGCCTCCTATGAATTCAGGCTGTATTTAAAAGCAGCATTTGAACCTGCACAGGATGAGCCTGCACTTATCTCAAGTTCAACACCACAACTACCCAGTCATCTTCAAGTGCAACCTCAGCTACACCAAGCCAAGCACACTGCACAGACAGAGATGAACAGGACTTCCAACCCTGCAATTAATCATGCAGAAGATCTGGCCTCTCAGACTCTTTCTGCAGACAGCTGTAATCCACAGAAACAAGAGGTCTTCTACCATTTGAGGGGATGGAGTGGTTCAGGGAGAGTGTTGTTGAGTGCAGGTGCTGAAGAAAAGGTGGGGATGAGACACTGGGACCAGGACTGGGAAACCAAGGGCTGGGATAAGCACACAAACTTATGAACCATCTCCTTCCAGTGCCTGCAAGATATCAGTTGTGCTCAGTGCTGTGTGAAGCCGCAGTCTTTTCAAGTGATGTGACAACCTCACAACTCAACCTTGCTTGCCTCTCATAATTTGCATGGTGGCAACACACAGGACACCCATCCAGATCCCCTCACACCCACTCAACAGTGCAAAAAGTTATCCTGGGGCAGCCCTGCACATCGCACAGCTGTTGGTGGGTCTGGAATGCCCATGGCCACAGATGAGCATCTCTGCATCCCACAGTAAGCAAACACCCAGCACATTGTGCTCAGTGCCTGATGAGTGCTGGGAACGCAGCCCTGGTGGGATCCCGCTGTTTCAAATTAGCACATTGAGTGTGCTGTCATCTGAAAGCTCCTCAGACCACACATGCAGGGAAAACCAGAATGTGTCACGGAGGATCCAGGAGAGCAGAGGGAAGAGAGGCAAGGGCTAATTCAGCCTGCCAAAACAGCCCACCACAGAATGAGCGTTGATGCAGAACATTCAACACCTTGGAAACCAGGTCAACCTCTTCCAAACACATTTTACGGTGAAATATTGAAGGTAGCTGTTTCTGAGGTGTGAGTGTGAAAAGTCTTAAGCTCTGGGCTTGAAGCATCTGAGAGATGTCAGGCTTGGGAAGGTGCATGCAATCCCACAGGGAAGTAGTGGCTCTGGTGGAATGGGGACTTGTTGGCACCTCATGGGAGCAAACAGCCTGCTGGCTCAGGGCACCTCACTGGGATGGCTGGGCTGTGAACAGGTAGGAGTGTATCACTGTTAATTCACCTTTCTGATTTTCATTTCTGCTATAAAAGACAGTTTCCAAGTCAGTGTGAATTGTGAGTGAACAGGAAAAGTTTGTCTGACTTTTGCCAAGGAGTTGGAGATAAAGTATTATTAACAACCTCTTTAAATTTGAGCCAAGTCTGTGCTGCTTCCAGCCCTGTCAGAAGGGCTACAGCCTTCTTTTTCAGTCAGAAAAAACCCACGAACTTACAAACCAAAGACCCTGTTTGGGAAATGAAAGTACTCTTCTGAAATATAGCAGCCCAGGAACAAAGCCATCTGTGGGTGGCATGAGCAATGACCTGCAGGGTTTTTGGTCCACATAACATGCTTGGATAGAGTTTCTTGCTGCTATTTCACATCTGTGAGCAGTGTCACTGGTATGCCATGGGTGGGATCTGTGCTGACAGAGATCTGCAGCAGAGGTTGCAAGCTGGGCGAGAAGCCAGGGTCAGTCATGTTTTCTGTGCTTTGTGGGATGCTGTGCCAATCCTATGGACAGTATGAGGGGAGAGATGGTGGGGTTGCCCTCTAGGTGACTCTGTGATGAGTCAGTGTGAACTAGGGGAAGGACACCTATGCCCCATAGGAGCATCTCAAGGCTGACATATCAGCACAGCATTTGCACCACAAAGGGGACAAACCGTGAGCCTCACAAGGATCTCTGTTAAGGTCCCCATGTGCAGCAATGGGGATCAGGAAGTTCAGGTGGGTTAAAAACAAGCCAGTAAAGGGGGGGAAAAGGTTGTTTTCAGCCAGATCAAGTCCCTGTATGGCTTACCAGGTGTCTCTGCCAATAGTGCATTGATCAGAAGAAGGGTTATGGAGGGGATTACAAACATGGAGAGGGATGAATGAGTGAGGCTGGCACTGAAGGGAATGCTTGGGAAACATCCTGAAGGAAGCAGGGAGAGTGGGCACGTGAGATTTGGGGAATGAGGTCAGAGCAGAACTGAGCAGTGGGGTCATGCCATGAAATCTATTATTTTCTGCTCTTCAGCAATGCCTCTGCTGAAGGCAAATGGAGCATGATACACTCCAAGAAACCTCAGTACCGTTAAACATACCTCAGGACTGAGCTGCAGCTTGAACTGTGATAAATGACTGCCTGCTATGGTTTATGTCTGAAGCTGCCTGGGGTGAGAGAAGGAGGTAAATCTGTCCACCAGCAAGGGTATGTGGTCCCCACAGCAGTGGGAGAGCACAGTGACACAGAACTGCAGCCCCACAGCTGCTGGCAGGGACCTCTACCATCCCCGCCCATCTGCTGAGGGCAGTGGGAAGGCTGGCGTTGCCTTTTGAAAAGAAATTCCTTTGCTGCAGCAAA
Source organism: Dasyornis broadbenti (assembly GCA_013397935.1). Lineage (NCBI taxonomy): Eukaryota > Metazoa > Chordata > Aves > Passeriformes > Dasyornithidae > Dasyornis > Dasyornis broadbenti. Next base: position 46,028 of record VZRN01001377.1, read on the forward strand.
AGGAATAGCAAGAAGCAGCTGGCCAGGAGATATCATGCTGTTCTGTTTAATCCCAGAGCACCAAGGGGGCTCTTGCCGGATCAGACTGATGCCCTCTGAAGTGCTGAGCCAAAAGCACAGAAAACATTGTTTGGGGATGAAGGCCGCAGTGTCACTCTCTTGGGGAAACACAGAAACAATAAATCAATCATATGCTTGTACAAGTGGTAGCAAACAGCAGCGCAGCAGGCAGCAGCCTCCTACTCTGCAGCCTCTCAAAGAATCCCCCGGCCTTGCAAGGGGTCACAGCACAGCAAGTCCCTGCTGGTTCCCAAATGGCAGAAGCAGCACTGCAATAACTGTGAGTTTAACTCCACTGCAACATCATAACACTTTCATTTTTTTAGGTGAAAAACACATCCCATTTCCTCTCTGCACCCCACATCACGGCTGCCCCTTTGGTGTCTTGTTCACTTCACCCGAGGATGAGCAGGAAACTCCCAGAGGACAGCATCTGAGCAGCTCAGTAGGCAGGCAGCACCAAGCCCCAGGAGCTCCTCTGTCTGATGAAATCATCTCACAGTGTGAAGATCCTTGCAGCTGAAATTGAAAAGTTATTTATTGCTCCTCTAAAGGGGAAAAACATCTCACTGTGGAGGCTGTTTGTCCTTTGGAGCAGGAATCTCACTTTTGCCAGCTTGTGTCTCTATGCGCTGCCTGGGAGCACTGAGATGTTCTGGCAGGCAGGGTGGAGCAGAGCTGATGCTCTCCTGCCCACAGCCTCTCCTCCACCAAGGAGCAGAGTTCAGGCACTGGGCTCAGCTATTCCTCTCCATGGGACATGGGGATCACAACAGTACTACTAAGAGCACCTTTTGCTCCACTGCAGTCAGTCAGCAAGGCAATGGCTGACTGTCCACTCTCACCTCTTGAGGCACTGAACTGCCTTGATAAGGAACCAGAGCTGAGATGTCCTGCATGCTCCCTGGCGGCTCCAGGGGTAGCAGTCTTCATTACCCAAAGGGATTGCGAAGATTGTACCTGTCCCCCAGGTGCTCCAAAGGAATATCATGTCATACCATGTCCTTCCCTCTCCCAGGAGTCAGCATGTGTCCTCTGCAAAGGTGCTGGTGGGCTCTGCTGGGCTCTGCAAAGCCCCTCAATAAGCGACTTTTTCATGGGAATGCTCATCCTGCTTACTCCAGCTGGAACATGAGGCCAATTTACAATCACACAGTGAGTGGTTTTACACTATTCTAAGTTTTTACTGCCCTTTCACTTATCAGGGGTGGACTGTTTCCAAGCATGGCCTAATCTTGCTCTCAGTGCCATCTGCAACTGGCACACCACTGCCTTGGGCCAGTGCTCAGTGCCTTGCAGTATCCCGTCCCAACAGGGCATTGGAAAGGTTTCTGTGAATATTACACCTGCTGCTGGGCTAGAAGTAACCTCAGAGCAGGTGAGAGTTGAAGAAGGTGTCTAGGGCCAGTCTTTTCTCCATGCCAGCAAAATCCATTTCCTAAGTCTCAGAGACGCATTTGGAAACCTGACTTGGCAGAGACGTGACTTAGACCAAGCCGATACTGCACAGGATAATTTTTCAAGCTCTGGAAAACTGATAATCTGGGAAATACCACAGGAAATCCTTGTGGCTGCTGCACACAGATTTCTTATTTTATTCGCATGTTACCTGCTTGCTTGGATCCTGTGCTAAGCAGGACTGCTTGCTTCAGCATGGGTAGGGGAGGGGCTCTGCTTCAGGACTGGGCCTCCTATTTACCAGAATAATAAAAAATGGCATTCAGTAGTAACAATACATCTGTTCAGAAATGTGGATTCTGTTGCATCGCTGTCAGGCTTCAAACCTTGAGGGAACAGCTGGTGCCATGGCCAGCAGCACCAGTGTGTTGATGGGGCTGAATTTCCACTAGAGGGTTGTAGTGCTGTACGGAAGCAGATGCGGTTACTGTGGCAGAAATACTGCATATATTCCAGGCCTTTGTCAGCAGATCAAAAGCAACCTGCGATATCCCGGCTTCCAGCAGTCTCCGCAGTCTCTGATGTACACAGCCTGCAAACTGCGAGAGGGCTGGTGCCTGAGCAACCTGCTTCCCTGCCTTCCCTGAACAGCCTCCAACATTCATATGACTCAGCACCTACAATACAAATAGAGACATAGATAGATAGATAGATAGATAGATAGATAGATAGATAGATAGATAATAGACAGACAGACAGATAGAGAGATAGAGATACAGTAGTAAACACACTGTGCCTATGCATGTGTAAGCATGAATAGAACGTTTGTGCACCAGGATTTCGATGCATGAACAGCCACGAGGCGTGGCAGTGGTACACCGTGGCAATAAGCCAGGGCACCACATGTGAAGCAAAGCCAACAGCCTGGCAACATGGAGAATGGGACAATTAGCAGCATCAGCACAGTGATAGAACCAGAATCATTTAGGTTGGAAAAGACTTATAAAGTCATCGAGTCCAGCTGTTATCCCAGCACTTCCAAATCCAAACTACACCATGTCCCTCTGTGCCACACCTACACAGCTTTTAAATATCTCCAGGGATGGTGACTCCACCACTTCCCTGTGCAGCCTGTTCCAATGCCTTACCACCCTCTCAGTGAAGAAATTGTACTTAATATCCAATCTAAATCTCCTCCGGTGCAACTTGAGGCTGTTCGCTCTTGTCCTATTGCTTGCTGTTTGGGAGAAGAGACCTTTTAGATAGTTGTAGAAAGCATTAAGGTCTCCAGTGCCTCATCTGTGCTGAGTACAGGAGGATGATCACTCCCCTGGTCCTGCTGGCCACACTGTTGTTGATCAGCAGAACTGGGAAGCATTAGCTGTTCATACACAGCTGTGGGTCCTGGTCAGGAGCTGCCATGCTGTGTATTGCACCAAACATGGGTGCTGGCCTGCGGAGCTTGCAAGCCAGCCTTAAACAGGAGCCATCAGAGGGGACTGCCACATCTGCCACCAACCACACCCCCGCATCCAGTGCAGCTCCGTAGGTCCCCATCGATTCTTGTGTATGTGACCCCAGCATGTATCCATACATCTTTTACGGTGGTGTTTGTATTTTCTCATGTTTAGCTGTAGAATCGTAAATCATAGACTGGTTTGGGGTGGAAAGGACCTTTAAAGGTCATCTAGTCCAATCCCCCTCCTAAGAGCCTGTGCATGCAACTTTCTGAGTAGCTGGTGTGCTAAGTGCTGACAGGTGTACCAACAAGATCAGGGTGGTTTTTCTGCCAAAAACAAAAAATGGAGCTGTCTAACACTGTGGGAAAAGCCCAAATACCACTGACGTTGCCTTCCTTTCATAGAAAAGAGTGGGAAGGCAAATGCAACCACAAGGCTTGTCTGTAACATGGAAAACACAGTGTGACATTCACCAAAAATTTACATAGTGATCAATTTATGTACCACCTGTTTGTCTGATACTCCCACTATTTCCATTAACAGGTAGATGGAAAATGGATTTTGCCTACATTTCAATCTCTCTTGTTATCAGAAAGGTTTTGAGGAAACAAGTAGAAGATATTCTTGAAAAATAAAATGTTACAGCAAAAGATGGGCTTTAGTTCCTCTGGAAGATGACATAATCACACCTAAGTACAACACTGTATAAAACCCAACCATCCAGTCTACAGAGAATCATAGAATATCTTGAGTTGGAAGGGACTCACAAGGACCATAAAGTCCAATGGAGAGGCCTAGAGTGTGATGACAGGTAATCTGACCCAAAATAGACATTTGAACCCTCTACCCTTTTTAGCTGGATGGTAGAGAGCCTCTTCTCATGGTAACTGGGGAAAGAAGGAGGTCAAGGGAGCTGCTTCTTGATATAGAGGACAAAAAGCTGCCAGAGGAGACTCAGCCATCTGGGGAGACCTGCAAGGTGGACACATAGAATTGGGAGAGTCAGCTTCCACAAGTGATGGTTTCCATAAACAAGTCTCAGACCTTAGGGAGACCAAACAGGTTGGAGAGCAGGGACTGGCACTGGTGAAGCTTCTCCTGCTCTGAATTGGCTAAAGGTGGTGACAGCTTGAGCCTTTTCTGATCCCAGCAATACAGAAGTGCTCTGTAGCTCCAAACCACAGTGGTTATGCCTCTCCTCCTGGGGTGCTGCTATCTCTTGCTGGGTTGACACCATGGGGCAGAAGGGCAGTGGGTCTCCACCGAGGATAGGCAGCTGTCATGAGCTGTGGAGAGAGCTATATATGGTGTGAGGAGTGTTTGGAGAGTGTTATGAGAAGGATGGGAGGGAAGGAACATGAGTGCCCTACCTGGGAAAAAGGTGTTTCAGCAGCCATAGGTTGGAAGGTTAGATCAAATTTTTTTAATTACCTATTCTAACCAGTGAGAACATAATAATCACCATGCAATAAATGTGTCTACTACTAATCTTTCACATCTAAGATTCCTGTAGAAGACAAAAAAAAAAGAAAAATATGCATGTGAATGGCCAGCTGCACAGGAGAGAAGCCATGCACAAGCACCTCTGCCCCATGAGAGAGCACTAAAACCCTCCAGCCTTGGTGCGATGCAAAGGCAGATGGCTTTCTGTGCCTGCTTTTGTGAACAGCTCTGCAAACCCTCTTCTCACATGGCGAGGAGTCTCATTCCCTCCCAAAGGAGTTATAAAACACAGCTTTATCCATCCTGCATGCGGCAATCAGACAGGCTTAAGAGCTTAAGCACTCGTAGGGTAGCGATGTTTAAAAAGATTCCGCCGACCTGTTTGCCTACCTTGGTCTGCACCCCTAATCAAAGCGCTCCTCAGCATGGCCTTGTGGGGCACACTGTCAGTGCTGGAAGGAGAACACTGAACGTGCTCATAGACGGGGACTTGTTCAGCTCGATCCTTCCGGGGCCGTGCCCAATGCTCCTGCCCTTGCTCCACTCACCGGCCGGCTGCTGAGCCACTGGGATCATGCAGCAGGCAAAGAAGACGGCAGCAGACAGATCTCATCGTTTTAGACTGTTTTTATTAAACAAAGCCAATCAAAACAAACCCAACCCCACCGGCAACACAGCAGCTCCGCATTTACACACCACTCCTTTTCCCAGCTCTGGGAGAGCAAAAAAGCTGAAGTGTAAATGAGATCAGTGTGGTGAGTGTTACACACATGAATATTTATCAAGGAAGACCAGAGAGGGGCCAGTTTGCCACCGTCCTGCAACAGCGAGAGCTTGGTCATCAACAAGGCGGAGGGAAAGGGCAGGTGAAGAGGCTGCTCCATGCCTTTGTGCAGGCAGGGGCACGTGGGATGCTGGTGAAAGGCTGTTCTCGTGTCTGAGGGTAACTGTGGGAATCATCAGTCAGGAACAATACTGAGAGGATCCTGGGTTTTAGGACAAAAGCTAAGTACGACACAGTTATGAAGCAAGCACACGATGTCCCTTCCACTCATACAATCAGCTTGCAAGCTGAGAAACTTAGGGAAAAAGTTCTAAAGGATTAACTGGAAGTTGTTACCATTACTTGGGTGTGCCAAGTGCTCACGATAAATCTTTCTCCCGAAGAATAAAGCAAGGTCAAATCAAACTACAGAGCCCATCAAGCATGAGATTTACAGAAGTCTCACTGGGTTCTATGGGTTCATTTCTTAAACAGTTGAATTATGGCAGCTTCTGGGCAGCAATATATGAAGCGTGCTGATCCCCTCAGTGCTGTGGGGAGTTAGGGTATGAGCAGCAGTGGAGAGATTGCGCTGGTTATCGTCTTAATATGTATTTCAAAGTCACTTCCGAAAAAGAAGATGAGATAGTAGTTGAGTATTCCAGCCACAGACATAAGGAACAGGAACAAAATGATGCGCTTTCCAAACAAGTAACCAGGAATGCTGAGGAGACAGAAATGGGGGAAAGCAATTTGTTAATGTGCATCACCTCACATGAGAACTCTCAGACTTTGGACTCTGCTGTTGAGATCAGCTGAAAACCTCAGGGGCTGAGAGAGAGAGAAAGGGTGCAAATTTAGATTTTGTCTTGCATTGCCAGGCAGTTGCAAGGGCTTAAATGTAATTTTCAGGATCCATTTGGGTCTGGATTTGGCCTTCTGTTCTCAGTGTAGGCTGCTGCTTACAGAAGTGTCTATTCGGAGGGACTTGAATGTGTTCTCAGCCACCACAGGCTGTGGGACAACTCTGTTCTGCATGTGTGTAATATGCTTTATTAACATAAATAAAATATAAATACTAATATAAAAGGACAATCTTCTGCAAATAGTGGCACAAACATGCAAACCTGTGTTTGCAGGCAGGCCTGTGAGCAGAAGCTGCAGGCCCCCTGACCTCAGTGCTGCTCCACATCTGACATCTCCCTCAGCTACCCCCATTCAACCCAAAAGAGAGAGGCTTTCCTGCACTACCCAATGCCAGCAGCTGTTGCAGGCAGCACCACGAGCCAGGGGCTGTGCCTGTGGAAATGGAAGCATCTGGCTGTACTGCTACCATATTCTAGCTTTTGTAAAGAAGCTTTTCAAGTCCTTACCTCTGCGTCCTCTCTCCGAGGTAGCCCACAAAGTACTTCTGCCTCACAAACAAGTACATCAGGCCAGCAAAGGCAGCAGGAGCTGGGTAAAGGATAAAACAGGGTATTAAAAACACCAGCCCAGGTCCCACTGTATGTACTGTCCCCATCTGCTGCCTGGGCTGGAACAAGAAACGGGAATCTGCAGTCTTGGGTTATGGGACAAGCACTGGAACTGGGATGGAGACCTCTGCGTGGGAAACAGAGCACTTGCCTTGTCTTCACACCAGCTTTTCTGAAGACTTTCTGGGTGTAATCCTACCCACAACCATGCCCACTACAGAACACACACTCACAGCCATCCTTCTGGTAAAAGGAGCCTACAAGAAAGCTGGAGAGGGAGCCTACAAGAAAGCTGGAGCAGGACAAGGGGAAATGGCTTTAACCTAGAAGAGAGCTGCTTTAGTTTATGTATAAGGAAGAAGTTCCTCACTGTGAGAGTGATGAGGCACTGGCACAGGTTTCACAGAGAAGTTGTGGGTGCCCCATCCCTGGCAGTGTTCAAGGCCAGCCTGGATGGGGCTTCAAGAAACCTGGTCTAGTGGAAGGTGTCCCTCCCCTCGCAAGGCAGCTGAAACAAGATCATCTTTGAGATCTTTTCCAACCCAAACCATTCTATGATTTTGTGAAATGCAGTGTGGGTCACAGCAGGCTCAGGAAAGAGAGTGCCAACTCAGGCACTGTCCTCACCAGAAACAGAAGGTGGTCAGTAGATGTACTTCACCAGGAGAAGGTAGAGGATACCCTGTGGTCCAATACTAACTTCTGAGTATATAAAAAGGGGATTTCCCCCATCATTCTATCTTTTCCCACAACTGCAGACAAAACCCCTTCTTCTCGTGATCAGGAAACTCTTTTTTTTTTTTTTTTTCCAGAAGGAATGGCCATAGACCCCTGGTAAGTACATATCTTAGTGTTAGATAAACTCACATTGCATTGAAGGGGATCACAATTAGAAATGCAGGTCAATAGTCCTGGGTTGTCCTCAGCACAAGGGAGAGCTGGCAGTTATGGTAATTTAATAAATTGAGCCCATTTACCATCCCAAAAGTGAATAATGTGGCATCATGCAACCGAGGACTAAACCCTTCACTCAAAACAAAGGGAAGTCATCCATAATGCCAGTATGGGCAATGTCCCTGGCCTGGACTACCTTGAATCACATCTGGGAACACATCTGTTGGCATAAGCCATGCCATGAGTGTGCTGCTACTCAAGCAGCATGCTTAGCTGCAGGATAGGAGGGTAAGAGAGGTCCCCCTGCTGCAGGAGGATTCGTCTCTGGAAGTGTAACTTCCGAAGTGCTTGCCATCCCTTGCTGAATGTGGTGCAAGGTTGAAGGGCAAAAAAACCCAAAAAATTAAAAGAATATTACCTTGGCTGCAGAGAAGACCAGCACACCAAAGCACAGCAAGAAACGTAGGGTACGCATGCCCACAGTTCTGGCTAGAATGGAATTTATAGGAGAGAAATCAGAACACAGGGAAATAGAAACAAAATCAATATGTTCCACCAACAGAGAATGGTGGCAGGTGAATTTGGGCTGCACTAGTGCCATTGAGAGTACACTTTTACCCCAGAGCCGTGGGAGGCCCCTGACCTGCCAGGAGCTGGGCTCCACACCCACATCTGCTTCCCTGTTTCCTCACTCAGATAATGGATGCCTTTGTGCTGCTTGATGAGGAAAACAAACCATCCTGTGCACGTCTGGCATCTGTGAAAGTCACTTTCTCCCTAACCTGTCTGATCATGATAGATGCTGTGAGTTTTATTGGTTTAAAGTCCTTTTAACTGAGTCATATTAATCAATCTATTGGATGAAACCAACAAATCTAGAATTGCATCATAAATAAGAGTGTCTCACAGAGTGCACATGTGTCTTTGTAGCGAAACAGAAATGGTTTCCAGCTGCCTCCTTCAGCTGGGAATGCTTTCTGAGGTGGAGAAGGGAAGAAATTGAGAGTGATTCTACATGGCAAAGAAGTGGAGAAGTGGAGAGCTGTGTGCCAAGGAAGGTGCTGGAGACCAAGGGGTTTGTACAAGCTCTGCCACCTCCCTGCTCCCCGGCAAGCTAACATCTCTCTGCTGGCTCTTTCCTTTTGAGCCGCAGTACCCTGGGGACTCTGGCTATGCTTGTGTCACACTTCCAGCAGGGAAGGGTGAACTGGTTCCCTAAAAAAGGGACACAGTACTCACAATGGCTGCAAGATCTATACAGATGCAGCACATGGTGTCCAGAAGGGTGCTGGATTCACCCAGCAAATATATTGGAAAACCTCAGGTCTGAGCACTGAGCACAGCAAGGGATTATGTACAAAGCCTTCATCTGAGGACATTTGGAACTCACCTCTGGCCCCCCAAAGGGTTTGGATTTAATATTAGTGAAGAGCATGATGAACCCCAGACTGCTCTCACCAGCTCCTCAGTTCTTGTCTACTCACTTGGCAGTGTAGACCCGGTCGAAGGAGGAGGATCCCTGCCGCTGCAATCCCTTGCCATTGCAGTGTCTGCTTTCATGCTCCACTTTGTTAGCAAAAAAAGCTGTTAAAAAAGCCACAGAGTATTCATTCTGAGATGTCATCTGGAAATACTGCAGAAGCTGGGCCTTGTGGGCTCAGCTCTGTTCCCATGGGCATCCATGTTGGACAGACAGTGGGAGAAGACACAGGTGCATGGAGGGGCAGGATGTGACCAGCGTGCTCGCTCTGTCACCCAGGTTTAACCAAAATCTCTGTGCATCCCCACGTGTCTGAATGTTGCTGGTGACAGGTTCTCAACTCCAATGCCTGCTTCATCCCAGCATTGCATTTCAGGCAGCCTGCACCCCTGCTGCAGAAGCACAGCCCTGACCCCATCCTTGGAGCTCCCAGTGGGAAAAGAGCTTTCCAGTCAGAGCTGCCAACCCCAAACCTTGCTCTCCAACAGAGCAGGGAAACAAAGGAGTCTATTCTCTTTTAGTGAAACCCATTTGCCAAACCAAGGACATCCTGCAGGGCTGGTCTTTTTCCCAGAAAGGCCCATAGGAAACCTGGGTGAAAGAAATGGCTGATCTGTGTGTATCCTCCTTTTAAGGAACAGAGTTGTGTCAGAGTGTTAGCTGCTGCAAAAACACAGCATCTCAAGATAATGTTTCGTGCTCTTGACAAACACGTTTTATCTGATGACACCAAACCAGAGACCATCAATCATATGTCTAAATACACCAGAGAGAGCTCTGGCAGGCTACAAGCTGCAAGCTTTCTGTTGTCGTGCACCCCATCTCAAGTGCATCCAAATCACTCTATGGCTTGGAATATTAACCAAATATACACATAAAAGACAGCCTATCAGTAAATACATTATTATAACAATAAAAATTTAACTAGATAAGCTGCAGGGTTTCATCCTTGCAATCTGAAGAGTTGCCTCTTTTTTCTCCCTTCATTGGTGCTGCAAATAGGTCTTTTGTACTTCCATTGTCTTAATAAAAACTACTGAGTTTTTTGGTTTCCAGTATTGTGTGTTCCCCTGGGTACATACAGCTCTTCTGCAGAAAAACCCATGGTGCTTTAAGCCAGCATCCCTACTGTGAGCCAGGCTGCAGACCCTGCCACTGCCACCAGCACAGCGCACTGGTCAGCTCCTGAGGGACCCAGAGCAGACACCAGCCAGGGGCACAGCCACCAGGAGTTCTCAGCACCTCCATCCACCCACCAGCCCAGCCTTTGGCAAGAGGTTATTATCCTGCCTACAGACACTAAGGGGACCTAATTGAAGAGGACAGGATTGATTAGCACTTTTTTGGCCAGTGATAAGCTGCAGCGATGGGAAGCCTCTTTCTGCAGGTCTGGGACCGCATGGGCTCACTCGTAGCATGCCTCCTCCCTTTCTTTTAACATGCATGTGAAATCACCAGAAAATACCACAGCTTCCGAGGAAGCCAACTAAGGTATTTATCTCCCTCTCCACTTCCCAAATATCAGCTTGCTGCTGCAGAGAGGCTCCATGATGCTGGGAGACAAGAGGGTGGTTTCACAAGCCAGCGTGAGATGAGTGAGCAGAGCAAAGCTGGAGTGGAGAGGTTTAAATCAGCTCACCTATTCCAGGAGATAATGCCCTGAGGCACCATAGACTGCCCAGAGCCTGGACTGTGGCAGTCCCACTCTTGTCAAAGTAATGTGCAAGATTCCAGTGTAAGCCTGGTTGTTTCGCTAGTCCGTGCCAACTGAAACTGGGAGCTGATGATCCAACTTAGCCAGTGCTTGCAAATATGCCCCTTCTTTCTCTCCACTTTGCTTCCTCCATCCTGATCTGCTCAGCAATGATCACTGATTTGCCCTGAAAGCTGCTGGATTGCAAAATCTTTCCGATAAAAGTACAAAACTTTAGGCTGCATGCGTCACTCAGTGGTATGCAGCCACATGAGTCATTTTGTAGGACGTGGAGATTTCCATCATGAGCAAGGAGACAGTAAATGGACATCAGACTGGGGCAGCACTGTAGCCCACCTCCATCTTTAGGAAGAACAGCATTCACCCAAACTGTTTTCTAGTCCTGCACTCTATGCAGAAAAGCATATAATCACAAATTTATGTGGTACTGACTTTATGCACTTAGAGGCAGTCAAGCAGATGCCCAAGTGCTTTACGAAGCAGAGCCCTAGCAAGAGCTCAGGACAACTGATAGCCCTTGACAAACATTTGTACTGCCTTAATTATTGCATTCACTGCAAGGCTGTGTATCAGGTCTGGTCTTTCTAGACAGAGAGCCTGGGAAGAGGAAATCAGATGATGCAAGGCTTGAAATCATGGTTTAGGCCTGTCTGCCTCACGTGCTTGGCACACTCTGCCAAGCATCCTGCTTCCCCTTTGCAGCAGTTGGGTCAGTAATCTGACAGACAGATTTCCATGAGGTAAAAGGACATGGATGGAAGTCTGATATGTCTGAGTGAGAGGAAAAACCTGGCTATGAAGTCATATGATTAAATAGCAAGAAATGTATATTTGACATATTTTCTTAATTATGGTATGTGCTCTGGTCTTAATGTGCTATATTCTGGTGATGTCACATGCTGTGCATTTACCAGAGAATAAGAGAATAACATTGGGTTAAATGATGTGGCATTTAGTGCCTATGTTGAAACTGTTGAAACTAAACCAGTCTGCTGCATCTCCCTTTTTTTTTTTTTTTTTTTTTGTGCTCCTTGGCAGCTAGGCTCCCACCACTTCCCCTCTCTGCAGCAGCCCAAGAATAGCCCATTTCCTAGGACTTTGTGTTCAGTGGGAATCTCCTATTTGTAATAGGAAGATTTCACTAAGGTTTCTGGAATTTTCACCATTCCCCCATGCCCCTGCGGGAACTCTTTGAACCTGGGCAAACTTAGTGCAGCTGAGGCAAAACTCAATCCTTTCTTAGTATTCTGGGCATAATTTCCTGCTAAAATAAGTATTTGTAAGAGAGGATGATGAAATTAAAATCAAATTTGCACAGGAGAGAAACTTGTTTTATTTTAAAAAGTTCTGAAGAATGGTAGGTACTATACAAGGTCTGAATAAGAGCTAGAGAAGCAAACTTCACCATCTCAGGAAAAGTGTGGTGTTCTTGGGACAGTTAATTAAGATCAGTTATACTACAGGACTTGGAGACGCAGGAAAGCAGGAGAGTTTCCTGCCCACAAACAACCCACACAGACCCCTCCAATTCTCTCCCCTTCACCCAGCTCCATGCAAATGTCTGACCCACTGCAGCCCCCCAGGGACTCAGTCCCTGCTCATGGCAGCAGGACTCCAGCTTGAGAGCAGCCCTGGCTGACCACAGCAGGGACCTAGGTCAGGAAAGGAGGTCTTAGTCATCAAATCAAAATGCGTATTGCCACGTATATACGAAATGCGTATGCAGGGTATCCCAGCATATTCGTCCTTGCATTTGCTGAAATGTATAAAAACTCACTCTAGAATATCACAGAGTAGGACCATGTGACCATCAGGATACTGCCACAATGGCATACAAAATTCCATGCTTAGAAAACCATTTCTAAAGCCAAAGTCATGCCTAAGCATGCATGCACTTAAAACCTAACATTATCTACTCTAAGATCAGCTCAGCATATGACATCCCGAACTTTCCTCAGCTCCCTTTTATCCCTTAAACAAATGTTCATTTTCTCTTACCATTCTGGACAACACTTATCAGGGTGACGATGGCAAGCAGGACAATGCTTCCCAGGGTCTCCTGGTCCATTTTGTGAGTGGGCTGTCAGGGCGGACAGTGCAGCCTCAGTGGCAGCTCAGTGCTATGAGCACAGAAGGAGGAAGTGAAGGTCTTATCTTGAATCATGAAACACTTCCTATGGGTTCACAGGAGAGTGGCAGCACCCTCTGCTCTGGTGCCTGTCAGACCAATAACTGCAGGCTCACTTTCTCATTGTATACAGATGAAGCCCAGGGAAACAAGAGATTACATGTCTGTGATCTAAGAGGATACATAATGTAGAAAGTTATCTAATGCCCTTCCTACACAGGAGCAAAATAGCAACCTGGACATCTAAAGTATGTTTGGCCAGCTGTGTGGAACAGCAGAAGGCTGGAAGAAACCAGTCAGGCTATTATGGCATTGTTGGCAAGTGCCCGACCACTCCACAAGTAGCTGGGAGGAGAATCATGTTGGAGATTCTCAGTAATGTTGTTGCTCTCAGGCAGATGCTCTCCCTGGTCACATCTCCATCAGTCTCACCAGTGAGGAGACCCCAGGCCTGCACATCACAAGCCAAAGCTCCTGATCCCCCTGGCACATTGGAAGAGGCAATAATGCAGTGAGAATTGCTGGTGAGCACAGAAATACGTCTTACATTAGCAGGCATGGATCCTGCATCCTTCCCCCTACGAATAAGTCCTCGAAGTCAGTGACAGCTATGAACATTCAGTATTTTACAGGCTCAGACTTCACAGTTGTGCCCCAATTTAGTGCTTGCAGCCCAATATAGCTGGGCACAATTGATGCAGCATGCTCACAGGTCAGACCCGAGCTTGATGAAACTGGCACAGAAGCACAGGCTGCAATGTTGGACAGAGTAGTGGGTTGACTTTGGCTGAACATCAGGTGCCCACCAAAGCCACTGTATCTTTCCCCTCCTCAGCTGGACAGGGAAGAGAAAATACAACAGAAGGCTAAGGGGTTGAGATAAGGGCAGGGAGAGATCACTCACCAGTTGCTGTCACAGGCAAATCAGACTCGACTTGAGGGAATTAATTGAATTTATTGGCAATGAAATCAGAGTAGGATAATGAGAAATAAAACTATACCTTTAAACACCTTACCCACNCCCCACCCCTATCCCACCTTTCTTCCCTGGTTTAACTCAATTTGCAATTTATCTCCCTCCTTCCTCCAGCAGCACAGGGAAATGAGAAATGAAGGTTATGGTCAGTTCATCACACATTGTCTCTGTTTCTCCTTCCTCTTCAGCAGGAGGACTTCTCACAGTCTTCCACCGGTCCAGCATGGGGTGCCTCCCATGGGAGACAGTCCTCTATGAAGTTCTCCAACAAGAATCCTTCCCATGAACTGCAGTTCTTCCTGAACTTCTCCAGTGAGGATCCCTTATGGGGTCACAAGTCCTGCCAGCAAACCTGCTCCAGTGTAGGCTCCTCTCTTCATGGGGCCACAGGTCCTGACAGGAGCCTGCTCCGGCATGAGCTTTCCATGGAGCCACAGCCTGCTTTGGGCATCCATCTGCTCCTATGCCTGAAGCACCTCCTCCTACTCCTTCTTGGTGTCTGCAGAGCTGTTGCTCTCACATATCCTCACTCCTCTTTCCAGCTGCAATTTTCTTCTGTGCAATGACTTTTCCCCTTCTTAAATCTTGTCCCAGAGGTGCCACCACCATCGCTGATGGGCTCGGGCTTGACCAGCAGTGTGTCTGCTTGGAGCCACCTGGCATTGGCCCTGTTGGACATGGGGGAAGCTTCTGGCAGATTTTCACAGGTGCCACCCCTTTGGCCCTCCACTACCAAAACCTTGCCATGCAACCTTAATACAGACAGCTGCAGAAAGTCCCACAGCTTCTGTCAGATGGCTGGAAAGCATCCTCATCCAAAATACACATCTCTTGCTGACCCTAACTACTCTATTCGCTTTTGCCCATATCTGATGGGGGAAAGCCTTAAGGAAAATGCTTCCCTATAGTAGGAATTTAATACTAATAAAAAGTAATATTTCCACTGTACAGCTTCTGCCCCTCTCTCTGTCTGTCTCTCTGTCTGCACCATGTGCTACTCAAAATGCCTGAGTGCTGCCCAACATCCAAAATATGGCCAGAAAACTGGTTACCTCACTCTGGGTGGGACAAGCCAGGTAGGAGTTCCCAGCAGGAGCCAACGTGCAAAACCCATCTTTTAAAATGGGGACATATTTACCTACAATGCTGTTTTTATCTAGTCTCTCTATCATGCAAATTTTTGTAATCTGTACTATTAGGTATGGAAAACTCTCATATACTTTGGGTATAAACAAATACACAGAAATGAACTGGATGAGAGGTAGGTGATTAACACTGTGAGCTGTGATGTACTGTTATCTTAATAGAAAAAGGCTGTCTTTCTGGGATACATTCCCTACAGTCCATAGAGATCTGACTGCATGAGAAGCAAGGCCATAAAGAGTACCTAGGCATAGATTTGGCCTGTTACATTTTCTTCAGATTTTCAACTTTTACCAGATTTACTTTAGGAAAAAACCCAAATCCAAGAACAAATAGAGAAGCACATCAGCTCCTTGAAAATTATTTTATTCAGGCTAAAGTTCTCTTTTTCCCCAGAATATGATCTCTTCCTACTTGAACATCAATGTTTATGTTTTGTGGTCTATTGAGCACAGGATTTTAGCTGGTATTTAGGGATGGTATTTAGTGCTAAGCATCCACTAATCTTCTGAGAAGAAAAATCCATCACCTAAAAGCCATTATGGAATTAAGTCAAAAGAGGAATATTGTGTAAGCAGAGGTCAATGTTATGACTACAAAGAAAGGAGCTGTGCATGGACATGGGCAAGCAGGAGGGAGCTGCTGACAGGAGAGGGCGAAGGGGACAGCACAGGTCCTCGGGGCATCTGTGGTAGGAGGATTCCCAGCCATCCTCCTGAAGAAGACACTGAGCCTTCTTCTGCTGCCTGTTTTATGCTGGTGCAAACCTACCAGGCAGCCTGCAGCTTGCTTTTGATTTACAAGTGGTAGTACAAGCACATGAGCCTGCACCAACTTGGCAAGAAAACACAGACACTTCCCTGCTACCAGATATCCCAGAGGTGGCTTCTATTCAGCAGAACTGTCATATAAAACAGGGTAGGAATCAGGCTGTTGAGGTGTGAAGTTGCCATAATGCAGAAAAACCCACAACACAGCAGGAGTTTACGCCAGCAGGCTTTCCAGCTGGCTGACCCAAGCTTCCATCCCTCGCCCTGTGTGCTGGCCAGGTCGCGAGAGCTGAGCTATTGATGCCTTTGCTTTCTCCTTGTCCTGCTCTTTGTTTTCCAGCTCTTTGCTTTGCTGCTGCTCAGTGCTTCTCATCACACACTCATCTCCACTTTGCTCTTCTGCTTTGCCTCTTCCTATTTCACCCCATCCCCTTGGGTATTTTGGCACTTGACATCCCCAGCACTTTTCTGGAAACCCAGCCTGTTCCCTCCTCTTACCCAGGTTTGCTCCAAAGCCATCCTACATGTATGTGTGGAGGAAAGCAGGGTTTCACACTCCTCCTTGCAGTAAAAAAACCATGACATCAACTCCAGGGCTTGTTAAAATGATTTCTTGGCATGCAGGGAAAAAAAACCCTTTGCCAGCAAGAAACTCTTTGGTATGGCTGCCTTAAGAAATGAACTGTAGAGTTTTGTTTTGTTGGTTTTAGTTTTTTGTTTGTTTTCTTTTTTTTAAGTGAAGCATCACTCTGAGGGCTCTGCTAGAGGACAAACAAGGAAATCAAGATGGTATGTGAGACATGGAAGAAACCCTTTACCATGGCAAGGCAACACTGTTGAATAGCCAGATAGAGCAGAAACCCTTTGTGTGGAGGAACATTACCTTTTCATATCCCTTGGCACTGGAATAGCTGCAGGGTACAAGGTGATTCTGGCAAATTTTTTTGCAATTTGTGGAATTGCCTTGGCAAGGGAGGGCTAAGATGGGGCTAAAATGACTGTGCAAACAGTTTCTTCCATATCTACACATTAAACTGTTCCCTTTCCCTGATACCTAAACATACCCACTGGATTACTGACTGGATAAGACAAAGCTGGCACCAGTGAAAAACCCCGCCCATCTGGGAGAAAGATCAGTGCAAGACACCTCCATAATTCCTCACTTAGCCATTTGAAATAAGGGATTTTCCCAAGTAGACAAAAAACGAAAAGAGCATGTGGGGGGAGGGAAACTCACCTTGGGGAACAGTGTCTGCACCCTCTGTAACCCCCCAGCTATGGTCAGACCTCTTCAGGCACAGGCAATTCTGTGCTTCAGCAGATTCTGTCAGATCCCAGCCCTTTTGCTTGCTGCATGGCTATTTGACATCCACATCGTCCTGTCTGAAGGAGATAACCTTGACACAGTGAGCCGTGAAGCTCACAAAATGTGCAAAGCCAGCGAGCTTTTCCAGTTGCGCTGCAAGGCTTCCTGTACATTAATCTCCTCCTCTGGAATCTTGAACAGCCAGTCAAAATAATCCTTTTGTAGAATTGCTTTCATAGTGAAGAGGAAAGGACTGGGAACACAGATCTATAAATATCTTTTGGGATGTTCATCTCTCCTCTCCTCTCATGCAGTCTGATCAGTGCTCAGCAGCAAGGTCTCCAATGAAAGGGTGTCTCTTGATAAAATAAAAGCTGCTCATGTGAAGCTCCCATATATAAATGCCAGGTGACACCCAGCTGTCATGCTTTATCACAAATGCAACGGGACACAAGCCCCTTGGACCGGCTGGTTAATATCAGCCCTCTGCTTTGCAAAATCAAAACGCCACAGCACCGTCAAATGTAGTGTGCACACACGTGTGGGTGACTACCTGCCATCACGTCAGCCTGCCTCAGCATTGCATCCTTGCTGAACCCTGACAAAACCCCAGCAGAGTGTATAAACGGAGCTGGAAATGTGAAGTGCAGCACGCAGAAAAGGGCAATGCTGCAGTTTTTAAAATATTATGTTCATTTTGCACAGCCAAGAGAACGACATTGTAGGAGCAGACAGAGGACTGCCTCAAAAATCCCTCCTTCTCCACATTTCACAGGCTTCTTCCTTTCACTTACTGGCTTCATATTCCTTTTGTACAAATTCAGCTCAAAACACAGAGCTGGAAGACAGAACCTGTAGTCCCTCTGGGCCCTGTGGCACAGCCTCCTCCTCCTCACCCTCTGTGTCTCATTGTCAAGGTTCAACCTCAATCAGCAACTCAGCCCCATGCAGTCACTCTCTCACTCCCCACCAGTGAGATGGGGGAAAGAATCAGAAGGATGGAAATGAGAAAAGGGTTAGGAAAAACCACACATACAAGCAAAGAAAAACAATAAATACATTCACTGCTTCCCACAGGCAGGCAGGTGTTCAGCCATTTCCAGGAAAGCCAGGCTCCATCACACATAACGGTTACTGTGGAAGACAACACTGTCACTTCAAACATTCCCCTCTTTCTCCTTCTTCCCCCAGCTTTATATGCTGAGCATGAGGCCAGATCCCTGGATCTGATGGGGTCAGCTGTCCAAGCCTTGTCCCCTCCCAGTTCTTTGTGCACCCTCAGCCCACTCACTAGTGGGGTGATGTGAGAGGCAGAAAAGGCCTCGATTTTGCATAAGCCCTGCTCAGCAGTGACTAAAACGTCTCTTTATGATCAATACTGTTTGCAGTACAAATACAAAACACAGCCACCTGCCAGCTACTGGGAAGAAAATTAACTCTACCCACAGTATTTCAGATGTGGCCTCAACCAGAGCTGAGTAGGGGAGCAGAATCAATTCTCTTGATTTGCTGGCAATGCTTTGCCTAATGTGACCCAGGGTACCATTCACCTTCTTGGCCACAAAGACCCATTGCTAGCTCATGTTCAAGCTGCTGTCCACCAGGACCCCCAAATTCCTTTCTGCTAGGTTGAGATGGGTGCCCCCAGTATGTCCTGGTGTATGGCAGTTTTTTTGTCTACAGCTGCAGGACTTTGAACTTCTCCTTGCTGAACTTCATGACGTACTCACCAGCCAATTTCTCCAACCTGTCAAGGTCCCTCTGGATAGCAGCATCACCCTCTGCTCTGTCTACCACTCCTCTAAGTTTGGTGCTGTGTACAAACTTGCTAAGGGTCATCTCTGGCCCATCATCCAGATCATTAATGGAATGTTGCGCAGTATTGATCCCTGAGGCACACTGTTATTTACCGACATCCAGCTACATCACCGCTGACCACAATCCTCTGGACACAACTGTTCAGCCACTTTTCAATCCACCTCACTGGCTGCTTATCCAACCCATACATCAACAGCTTCTCTGCAAGGGTCTCACAGGAAACAGTGTCAAAGGCTTCACTGAAGTCCAGGCAGACAAGAGCCACTGCCCTCCTCTCTTCTACCAGGCCAATCACTTCACCATGGGAGTTTACCAAATTGTCAAGCATGACTCCCCCTTGTTCAAGCCACACTGACTGCTACTGATGATTTCTGTGTCTTTGATGTGCCTGAAGATGGTTTCCAGGTTTAGCTGATCCATCACCTTCCCAGGGATCAAGGCGAAGTTAACCAGCCTGTAGTTCCCCTGGTCATCCTTCTTACCCTTCTGGAAGATGGGGGTGACATTGCTTTACTCCCATCCTCGGGGACGTCCCCTCATTGCCATGACTGATCAAAGCTGATGGATATTGCAATGGATCTGCCATCTCCCTCAGCACCTATGGGTATGTCCCATCAGGGCCAATTGATTTATGTACATTCAGGTTGCTTCAGTATTCCCGGACTTGACCCTCATCCATCTAGGGTATATCTTCCTTGCTGATTTGGTTTTTACAATTCATGTTCGCTGCCATTATCACCTTATTACCTTTTAGGTGGCTGCAATTTGATCAATAATTAATTTTATAGACTGTTTAGAGCTGAGGCGAGGCTGTCTGGGCAGCACATTACCAGGTCTTCCTCTCCACTCTGCTTTGCAAGTTTCTTTTGCACTGTGTCTTTTCTGTCAGTGTTTCCACTTCCCATTAACTCTTAAAAATAACTATCAAAGGTCACTCTGGGGTGAATTTTGTCTTCTGTTCTTCAGGTCCCTGGACACAACTAGTCCTTTTGGTAGCGTAATTATCAGAAGGAAAGATGCTGGATCCTTTGGCCATTTTAATGATAGGGTGGTGCTAATTTTTGCCTTCCTTGTCCTTGGCATGTACTCTCAGAGCTTCCTCTTGCCAGCTAGTCTGTCTCGGAGAGCCATTTCCAGGCTCCTATCGGCAACTGTCCCATCAACAGGCACAACTTCAACCACTATATTTTTCTGCTTGTCCACTGTTTCCGAATCCCTCAGGAAAACAAACAAAAAAGACCACAGAAACAACAGAGGACACAAAAAGAAAATAAAAAGAAGGGCAGTTCTTCAGATTACAAAAGCCAACAGACACCGAAGCTGGTGATTAAAAACCTCATCTCACGCACCCGCGGCGCCCAGAAGGGGCGAGGAGCAGTAGGAGCACAACAGAGCACAAAGCCCGTCCTAGACGCCGCGGGAATCAGGTGTGGCTCGGCGGCCTTTTTTGACAGCGTGTCTCTGTGGCGCAATCGGTTAGCGCGTTCGGCTGTTAACCGAAAGGTTGGTGGTTCGAGCCCACCCAGGGACGACAAGCGAGTCTTTTGTGGTGCGAGAATATCTTTTTCCTTCCTGCCTGCCAGACGCAGCGCCTGTAACCGGCACGCACCGCCTTTATGCGGCTGGGAACTGCCGGAGGCCCGCTTTTGGCTCCGAGACCCCACTCCTTCTGACCCACTGAGAGGAATTCCACCTACAGCATGCACTCACGGCGGGGCTACTTGTGATCGGTCAAAAGGGAATGCAGGAAACAGTTAACTCAGTGGGAGTTTCCGTAGTGTAGTGGTTATCACGTTCGCCTAACACGCGAAAGGTCCCCGGTTCGAAACCGGGCGGAAACACCAGTGTTTTTTTCAAATCCCCTTCCCGTGTCACCGCGGACGTCACTCTTCGTGGTTCTTCCTTTAAAAAGCACCTGCGGCCGCGTGGGGCACGTTCCCCGCTCGGGAGTGGGAGGGCGAGCAACTTCCTGGGCTGCGACTGGGCCGGGAGGACGGAGCCAGAAGTAGGGTTGAGTGTTGGCTGAAGCTATGCCTCATTCCCATGCGCGAGCCCCTCGGCAAACGCGTTTTCCCCTGGAAAGATGGCCTAGAGGAGCGGAAACGGGGCTCAGCTGAATCAGTCTGAACATCATCAGAAAACTTGGAACAAAAACTGCAACGCCCTGCTCTCAGCATTACAGAAGCCCCTTTAGATAGTAACTTACATAAAAAGGGTAATATAGACCCATGTCCAGGGAGCAGCACCTCCTGAGGTTTTCTTTGGCCTCTCTCTTGAAATAAGCAGGAGACACCTGGCCCCTGCTGCTTTACACTCCTTTCCCAGCACTTCTTCTCCTTCGTGAGCCCCTTGGCTCCACCTGTTTTCCTGAGCTGTGCAGCTTCAGCATCTCCCTCGTAAACAACCACACCTAAACGGTGTTTGTGCACAGCTTTGTAAAACTAAGCATGCCTCACACTCCATCAGCCTTGTTATCCCAGTAACCTTCTCTCTTGCTTCGTCTGCACCCCGTCTTAGATCTTTGCTTAGACTGTAAATTCTTCCATTCCGAGACGGAATCCTGGTGGACTTTAAAGCACAGCACACCCTTAAGGGCTGCATAAGCTGTTCACAAGGTAACATGCTTTGCTCTGAACATGAAGGGGCTCACATCAAGAGCAGCTGTTTGGCTTTGCAAAAGGAACACAAACAAGAAAATTGCTCTCATTGATATACTGTCAGAAAGGGGATAATTATTTAAAACAAAACAAAAAAAAGATAGAAGAATAAATGGCAATAGCCAGCCATGAAAAACATCAAGATCAAAATCAGATTTGTAATCAGCACAACAGATTTCTAGAACTGTGCTCTAGCAGGTATACGGCTAAAAATCCATCCAGGCAGCTCCTTTGCAGATGTGTTGGTTTCTTGTAGGCAGGATGTGAGAAGGCAGCCCTTTTTTTCACCCTTTACGCTGTTGTAAGAAAGAAGTGTTTGAATATATCATCAACTAGTAAGATCTGAATCACAGTGCCATCTCTGCAGAGCTGATTCTGAACTCTAAGTGCCACAATTATGCCTTTCCCAAAACAAAAGATGCAGACTCACCAGCCTCTGCAGAGGGATCTGGACAGCCTGGATTGATGGGCCAAGGCCAACTGTATGAGGTTCAAAAAGGCCAAGTGCTGAGTCCTGCACTTTGGTCACAATGACCCCATGCAGCGCTACAGACTGGGGCCAGAGTGGCTGGAAAGCTGCCTGGCAGAAAAGGACCTGGGGATGCTGGTCTACAGCAGCTGAACATGAGCCAGCTGTGTCCAGGTGGCCAAAAAGGCCAATGGCATCCTGGCCTGTATCAGCAGTAGTGTGACCAGCAGCACCAGGGCAGTGACGGTCGCCTGTCCTTGGCACTGGTGAGGCCACACCTTGAATCCTGTATCCAGTTTTCCTCACAAGAAGGACACTGAGGTGCTGGGGCACATCCAGAGAAGGGCAACGGAGCTGGGGAAGGGTCTGAAGCTCAAGCCTGATGAAGAGTGACTGAGGAAGCTGGAGGTGTTTAGGCTGGAGAAAATGAGGCTCAGAGGGACTTTATTGCTATCTATAACTACTTGAAAAGAGAGTGCAGCCAGGTGGGGGTTGGCTTCTTCTCCCAGATAGTAAGTGATAGGATGGGAGGAAATGGTCCCAAGTTGTGCAGTGGGAGGTTAGACTGGATATTAGGTAAAATCTCCACTCTGGAAGGATAGTTAGGTACTGAAACAGGCTGCCCAGGGAAGTGGTGGAATCACCATCCCTGGAAATGTTCAAAAAACATAGATGTGGCATTTGGGGACATGTTTTAGTGGTGAAGATGGCAGTGCTCAAAGCCATTAGACTTTGGGAAATTCACCCTAGAACACTGATAAACCCTCCATAATACAGTGGCCAGCTTCTGATCACTACCTGTACTTGCTGTATGCCCACCTAGTGCACTTGTGATTGACAGAAAACAACTACAGTATTTTGTATTCTCTTCACGGCAAATAAAAAGCTGCATTTTAAAACTAGTCTTAATATAAAAATATCCAGTAATGTTCCTAATTCCAACCAGTTTCTTTGGTCATGGAGTTTTCATTCAACCTCTGCTGAATTCGCACATGGATCAGAGGCAGTCAAACATTTATGGAAACAAAGAAGTCTGCACCTCATCAACTTTAGTTTCTGTTTCACAAAAAAAGAGGCAGCCAGGAACATGCAGCATGAACATTTATTTTCATACCTCATACCTTTAATCTCAAGTGCTATTTGTTTGCTCTTGGAGCTTCTATATATACCCGTACCCACACTGAATCCCACACAGCTGCAGACCAAGGACTCCCAACTTCAGTTCATGGAGCGGGTGGCAGTGGCGACCAGAGGTCCTTGCGTCTGTCTAGGTGTATCTGCACAGCAGGTGTGCCCCCACACCCTCCCTCCTCTGCTGTTAACCTTATTATAAGCTTTACCACTAGGACCTTCTCATCTTCTAGCAGGCTCTCTTCCTCCTGTTGCCCTGTGCATTCTGCATCACCAACCCTGGGCTCACTGCTTTCCTCACCCCGGGTCTGTGTTGTGTCCCGAGCCAGTGGTGAAGGAACTCCCATGTTACAGCTGCAGGTCCACTGCAACCCATTAATGGATAAATCAAACTCTCATTTTGGTCAGGTTTTTTTTTTTGTTGTTTTAATTAGGGAATTCACAAACAGGCAAACATTTCACAGCAGTACACCAGCCCTTAGCATTTAAAATCCATTCATTTGTTTTCTATTGTAACGTTACCAATTACAGTATTTAAAACAAAGAACCTCAAGTCTTCACAAAAACTTGTATTTCAAGAATGAAACCATTCTCGGCCTGAAGTACCAGTTTGGTAACAATGTACCCAAGTGCACCAGAAATAAGTTGAGTTCAGGGCCACTGACAGTTTTTCAAACACTTTTTAAACCTAGTTCAAACAATCCAAGACCATTAAAATCTGTAGCCATGCCTTGTAATAATATTATGTTCAACTGCATCTACCAGAAAAGTAAGACTGAGCACTTAATAATTTGAACTTGGGATCTAAAACAATGAAGAAATGCAGAACTCCTCTAAAAATGTCTGATATAAAGACTTGCTGATAAAATCCTTTTTATTTCCAATTACAGCTAATCTAACTTGCCATATAACACCCTCAGCTTTGTGTCTATGCATTTAAAAGACTCCCATCTAACAAAATGAAAATTATACAAATCCAGATACACCAAGGTGTGAATCCCTCTGCTTACTCACTGCTGTCTTGCCACATTTTTCCATTACTTTCTTCCTATTGACCTTGCCTCTCCTTGGCATCTCACAGACGGGGGTGCACTGCTTGAGTCATGAAAAACTCCAAGTGACAACAGTAATAGGGATTAACTTACAGTTAAATTAATTCTGAGAAACCTTTCTTTTATGAAATGGTTTTGCAGCTATGAATAACTAAAAGGTACATCTGATACTCTTTCTTAGTGATGCAAACTCTGGACCGAATCTTACTAATTCTACTTAAAAAAATAACCTGTCTCAGAAGAATATTCTGCCAAATTATATTTGCAGTTGCCCAGGATGAAAACTCAGTACATGCTGTAGCTTTAAACAGGAAAATTTCTACCATGTATCCATCTTTTCTTGGATCCAAGGGGTGTATACATCAGCATGCGCTTGCAGAATAGTAATTCTGGAAGGAGTTGAATGCCAGCCTAACAGAGTGCCAGCTGCAAGTTTATAATGTTACAAATGATCTTCATATCAGAGGATGCAAAATTCCCTAATTGCAAAAGGTACCTAATTTTGGTTTTTTTTAACGTTGGACAAAATAACTTCAGGAATTGAGTGAACCTGTAAAATAAACCACTACTACATAAATAGCATTTCTTACACCATGACATCATCAATACTACTGAATTATTACTCAAATTCATTAGAGTATGGATGTTTTTCATATTAAAAGCAGCAAAAAATTAAGACTTACGGAAGCTTTTAATTAAAAATCATCATCATATCTGACAGCTAAAATAACTGCTTCTCAGAAAAATAAAATTCCTTAAACCCTGATTTGCTTATTACAATAAAATGTAAAGGAAAAAAATACATCAAATGTAAATTGTTCAAGTACAGCCAGTGTGCAACTAAACTAGTTATAAAATATAATTTAGTAGTGCTTTGTTTCAAAATATACATAATACTGAGAAAATACTTAAACCAAAGAAACCAAGTATTTACCAAGTTTCAAACAGAGTTTCATCAAAATGAGGTAAATCCATGTCACCTGCCATTGAGCTTGGTGCTGAAATGGAGAACAGGTCTTCAAGGATATCATCCCTTGTAGGACTTTCAAAAGAAAGTTTTTTCACACTGTGTTTGTTTATTGCATCAAGCTCCAAATTAGTGTCCTTTACAGGACTGTAATAATTGTGGTCTTCACTTGTCACTGCTGCCTGTGGCACACTGGAATTCTCATCAGACACAGCCGTTGCCACGCTGCTGTCCACCATTTCCATGTACATACACTCATCTTCGCTCTTCGGAGCCTCCAAGGAAGCGACAGTTGATGTAGGGGACAGTAACTCTGCCAAGATTTCATCAGTGTTATTATGGCCGGTGCACCCTGGCACAGAGTTTGCATTAAATTCAGATTCATTACCTGTGTCATCAATCTGACACTGCAGCTCCCTTAAAAAGCTCTGCAATAATTCACTGTCATTTTGAGATTCAATCTGTGATGGGGTGCTTATGTCTCCACTCACAGGTTTTTCCTGTTTCATCTGTTCCACTGCTAATCTATCCAGTGAAGCCAACTTCTTCTTTTTAGCATTAAGTCTTTTTAACAATTTTAGGCGAAGCTTTTTTGTTTTGTCACTATCTGACTCTTCTGCCTTCCCAGAGTTATAGCCAGGTGAAGGAAATTGAGTCACTTTACCTGAGGTACCCAACGTACTTTCTGACTTATTCCAGGTTGGACCTACAATAGTGGTATGATTTGCTGTTGGAAGACAAGTGCTTTGAGAAAATCCTTTGAAATTTGATAAAGGATGAGTATTATTACTCTGAGGAGCCAATAACTTTGGGGTCTCAGTTGTTTTCTTTGTACCTCTGCTTCGAAATCCACCAAAGTTACTTGCGCCTTTAATTGGTAGCCGTACTTCACTTATTTTTTGCATTGAGGGAGTTTTACAACTTCTCTCATTCTTGAGAGCTGAGGCACTTGAAGGCATAAAAGAAGTATTCTTGCTTAATAATTTCTTTACCCAGCTTCCTACAAATCCTCCTTTTCGGTTTTTGTGTGAAGGCTGAACTGAATTATTGGCAGCAGAAGAACTGCCAGCTTGAGAATTAACTACAGTTTTGCTTGCATCTTTCAGGTCAGGTGATTTTTGTATAGTATTTTCTACTGCTAACAACTTGTTTAGCAGTAGTTCTGAATTTAATCCATGTTCTCTGTTAGCTAAATTAGTTCTGTCATTTGTTCGAGAAGGCAATGAGTCAGATGAATAAGGGTCATGTTTTTTGGGCACAGCAGAAGAAATATTTACTGGGTTCAACTCTTCTAGAGGTAAGCAAATACTGGAATTTTCATCTAACACGGATTTATTGTTCATAGCTAGACTAGTTTCAGCAAACTCTCCTGTATATGGAGTGCTAAGTGAAAAAGCTGGTTCCTGCTGTTGTGGTGTGCCCCTTTCATCAATGAAGTTATTTCCCACCATCCGTCCATTAGGCAGCAATTTGTCTTCCGAGTCAACTAGAACTTCTTCAAGCATCAGTGTTACAAGATCACCATCTGCCAGATTTTCTAAATCATGCGGAACAATACTTTCATCCTCAGCTACTCGCTGCTGTTTCTTCCCTGGAGTTCTCACAGAATCCTCTTTGCAGTGTTCTGCAGGTGTTTTGCCTACAGTGTTATCAAAACCACAGTACAACACAGTGGAATTTGCATGTACATTATTAGGAGAAAAATCTTCAATATTTTTACTCTGGAACTGGGAATTCAGTTCTTCTGGCACATGGGATGCTTTCTTTTCCCAGATAACAATATGAATCTCTGAAGGAGGAACTTCAAATCTTTTATGTCTCTTGCAATATGGCCCCTTTAAATCATCACATTCAAGCCAAGTTCCTGAAAAATAGCAACCAGTGCAGAGACTCAGAGACTTTTAAAACTGAAGTCACTATCCTCACCTTTGCCAAGTATTTTTCTTAACCCATTCCCCTGACAAGCAGAAAATAAAGGGTTTTTTTTTTTTCCAGAGAAAACTGGGGGACTTCCACAGTAAAAAGATCAAACACAATCAGAACTTGCAGCAATATTATTACAGGTCAGAGTAAGTCAACCATAAAACAAAGCCAAGGGTTCTTTTGGCTGAAACATCTTGTCTGAAAATACCCTCACCGATCTGAGGTAACCACCTCTCAAATTAAGTTTCTCTGTCGACATTTTCATTGCCTGGGTGGGAAGCACGGGGGGTAAAAAGAAACTGTTCATTTTCATACTCTGTCTCATCATCTGCAAACTGTTCATAGATCATGAAAGAATATTTAACAGCTTTAAGAATATAAAAATAGATATATATGATGTATAGGAGGTTCTTAACTATGCATTTCCCAGCTGCTTCCTCTTCCCATTTCTTTTTAATCTCTAGCAGAATGACTTAGACAATTTTTATGTTGTCACAACACTTTGTAAGACTGCACTCCATGCTCTATACAGAGGCATGAATATCAAAATATCACCTTTTCACCTTCTCTGATTATGGATCTTCCATCAGTGGTACAATCATCTTACCATTAGTAATGTTTCTAACATGGATTTGTGCTTCCCACCCCTGAGGTGCCATAAAGCTCAGAAATAGAAAATAACTTCATTAATTGCTCATAGTACCATAGGTTACCTCTCTTCCAGCCAAGAATAGATGAATCATTGGTTTAAAAATAAACAATATTATTTGTTCCACAGTCAGGGTCAGACTGTACTTTTTAACTTTTACAAAGTTATGAAGGGAAAAAACTCTATAGTCAAATTACTTTTTCCAGTGAATGCACTATAGGACAGCACACTGCTGAACAAATCAGTTAAACCAAACCCTTCACTGTGAGAAACAAGTTCCCACAATTATTCACAACATTTTAATGTGAAGTTTAGAATGCACACAAAAGAAATCTTTATTATTATACATCAATGGTTAAAACTACTGCAGTAACCCATAAAACAGAATTTCATGTAGATTTATGAAATATTATGATAGATAAGAACCATAGACTCTTTCGTATCTCTCTCTCTTATGAGGAAAGGCTGAGAGAGCCGAGCCTGTTCAGCCTTGAGAAAAGACAACTGCCAGGGGACCTCTTCAATGTCTATCAGTATCTGAAGGGAGGTGTCAGAGGATGGAGACAGGCTCTGCTCCGCGGTGCCAGCAACAGGACAAGAGGCAACGGGCAGAAACTGCTGCACAGGAAGTTCCACTCGAGCATGAGGAAGAACTTGATTGTGCAGTGACCATACACTGGAACAGGCTGCCCAGAGAGGGTGTGGAATTTCCCTCACCAGAGATATTCAAAAACCATCTTGACACAATGCTGTGCCATGTGCTCTAGGATGGCCCTGCTTGAGCAGGGACGTTGGATGAGATGACCCCCTGTGGTCCCTTCCAACCTGACCCATTCTGTGATTCTTACCATCAGGATTCAAAGACCAGCTTATGAAGTGCTTCTTATCTGTTTGATACTGAACAACAGATGTTATTTGGTAGGCCTCTTCCTCAAACTGAAACGAATATTTCTCCAGGTCGTTAAGTGGCAAGCCTTCCACAAAATGTAACATTAATATTGGGGGTACTCTGACAAAGAAACAATAAAGAACCAGTTTATTATAATAAAACAGCGGCAAGAATTCCTAACGATAAGGTAAGGCATCTTTAAGAGTATGTGGTTCTGCCCTTACTATTCTACTTCCTCACAGGACTCTTCAGATTGCATAATAAGTGTAAAATGAAAAGAATATCACAACTGCATACTCTATTTCATTATATATTAGGGGAAGAAAAACCAACACCAAGTAAGGGATTCGGGGAGTGGGGAAAAGTTGAAAAAAAACACCCTGTGCCATAAACACAGTAGCAAGAGACATTGTTCCCAAGTCAAATAAGTAGACAAATGATCAAACAACAGTTTTATCCACAGCAGGTGCTGTGGAAAGGCTGACACTGAATATCAGTTGTTTGTATTTACTACTTCATAGTTAAGTATTTATGACCTAGCTCAAACATGTGCTGGTCAGCATGTTAAACACTGCTCTGTTTAATGTTTATTAAACACCATTTGCCATTTCAGCTTTTAAGAATGATCTAAAATCTTTAAAAGTGATTATTTGTCAGAGTTTAAGGTTTAGAATCTCTGCAAAACCACAGTAATAGTTTGGTTTCAAAAGCCATATGTTCAATGAAGTCTCAGAATTTTATGTATTTTACTTTCAAATTCACATACTCAAACTTACTTTTCCAAGATCATCTGTCGTCTTTGAGATTTACTACCACAGCTATTACAGGGTCCAATATGAATAGCGTTAAGTGGATGCCAATCAGGGACTATATTTGTAAATGTTGTTAGTGTTTTCTTCAATCTGGATACACACACACAAAAAAAAAAAAGATTAAGCTGAGATGGTGAACAGAAAACAATAAATACACATACTTTACCAGGAGAAAAGAAGTTATAAAAACATTATGGCAAACCCAAATTCTATTCATGCTCATGCTATTTGTATGGAATTCACTGTGACAGCATCATGTTCAAGTCAGCCCTGAATTCAGTTCTGCTCAACAGCATCAGTTACAATTTGTTTTCAGCAGCCCTGTGGCCTTCAGTTTCACATTATTTGACTATTTGCTTTTTCTCCCTTTTCATGTTATCTCTGTTTCCTTTTCAACATAAGACAGAGCTTGTACCAGGATCCGCATAATTTACTAGCTAATACAGAATCTCAAGAAGAGAAGAAAGCAGCAACAAAGATTACCTGAGAATCCATGTTATACAAGGCCTTGTTTTCAGAAGCCAATACATTCATAGCAGAGATTACAGAGGTTACATTGTAAGAAAATACAATGTACGGGATATTAACGTGAAGTAACATAGTTGATTCATTCATTAGCCACAGAAAGGACTTCCTCTATATTCAATCTAAACTAAATTTTTCAACTTTTAAAAAACCACAGTATATAACAAAGGCTCTTGAAGATATCCCATTAACCAGGGCTACATATTAACTTTCAAGAGTAACACACAGCATTAACCTCATTTCTCTTGGGGATCTAGAATTTTATTATATAAACCTAAGTTAGTGGAGAGAAACAGATGTTTTTCAAATTAAATGAGCTGTCTTCTGAAGGTGTATCTCCCTGCTGACTCTAAAAAGAGCTGAAATTACTAGCTTGTACCTGCAGCTACACAGAACTAAATCAATTCTCAAGAAATTACTTCCCTGTAATACTATTCTAAAATAGAGAAACTGCGTTAGAGAATCTCTGATTCTTTATAATCCAAATTAATACCACAGGTATTCTTCAATATGTATTGAAGAAAAGTGTATTAGGCATACATTCTTTAAACTAAAACAATTTGTACACACTCAGCAAAACATCAGAGTGAATAGGGCCAGACACTCACACTGTTACCTATTGTTTCTTTCTTTCTTAATTGGTAACAAGGTTTCTTAAGACATGGAGTAGCAGTAAACTATTTGCAAAGGAAAAAGCAGATCACCTAAAACTTCACCAACAAGCTTAAACTGTCTAAAACCTGGAAATCTGAAGTAAGCCAACTATTATATACAGATTTTAAAAGCTAAGGCAGAACAGTTATATAGAAGCTACTTAAATAAAAATCTCACCGGTCCTGGTATTTGTGGCCACAACATACACATTTAAACTTCCATGAAAATGAATGCAAGAATAGTTTCTCAGCTTGTTGATCCAGTTGTAAGAGTAGCTGAAGTGCAAACACTGGATTCTCCATATTACCTTCAAAGATGAGGCAGAAAAAAATGGTCACTGAATATTTGAAATCACCTTTCAGTACCTCAAAACGGAAGAAGATAAGCTTATTACTATGATTTAAATTTCAGTTATTTCACAGCTCTATTTCTAAATCTCACAGCAAAGGGATTGATCCATGTTATTCGGTTGTTATCAATGACAATTTCATGACTACAGCATAATTACAAAGATAATCTGCTCTCTAAAAAGTCAAAATGGGCAAAGGACAAAACAGCTGATCATACAGTAAAGCATGTGCATGTCATCAATAGAATGAAATAAATTTCCAAACTTTCTTGTATGCATACATACACACATACTTTTATGTATGCCATAGAAGGCTTTAGATCTAGGGTTTCCTGAAAGTAATTACTGAGATGCTGCACTAATTACTTACCCAATTCACACCTAAGCCGAGGCTGAAGTTGTGTAAACATTACGTTTCTGATTTCATTGAGATGAGATTCTGCCTTTGGAAGAACATCTAAAGGAAAAAATATGTATGTCTTCACATATTTATGTGTAACAGCCCCCACATCTTTTCACACACATTTGTTCCCCCAACATGCACTCCCCTCTGCAAACCAGTGCCTTTCATATTGACACATACTTGCCTAAGACTTGTTGGTAAAGCAGCCAATTCTTGATATTAATTCATTTGAAAATCAGAGAATTTACACAAGTTACTCACATCTTACTGCAGTCTGCTGACTAAAAGCTACTTGATCTGACTTCAATTATGACTAAGAGCAGTGCACCAACAGCTACGTAGTAACAATTGTTAAGGATAGTGTGACCACTCATTAGAAATCCTGCAGATTCAGAGATTAAAAACTTTAAAACCTACACACTAAGATCAAAAGCATGAGAATTTGCTTACGTGCTTTCTAATGTTATACAATTCAAATAATAAAACATTTAAATGTATTGTTTCAGATTAAATACCAATTTCCTAAGTGAGCCTTTAAAATAGTAAAAATAATTTTAAATTGAAAAATATTTTTTACTTTATATATCTTAGTATGTATTTTCATTCTGCAAGTTATGTTGTTCCAACAAAAGCACATTCTTTAAGCACAAGCAAGAACATTATTTCTACTACACAATCATCATAATCTGCAGAAGTTAAAGGAAATATTTAGACTAGCTATTGAAACTGATTAATACATATAAACTCTGTGTACAGAAAAAAAGAAGTTTCTTGCAGCTATATTGCTTTGGATTGTTTCTAAAAGCAGGCATATGCAAAAGACACTGCAAAATTACCCAGAAGAGCAGAATAAGTTCTACACCTATTCTCCACAACAATACTCTTCATCCAATCCCCTCTCCACTGTTACCCAAATAAACTGATTTGTTTTGCAGCAATTGAAATCAAGGTTTAAGTTCTCTCAAACAACATTGTACTCTTCATCTAATCCCCTCTCCACTGTTACCCAAATAAACTGATTTGTTTTGCAGCAATTGAAATCAAGGTTTAAGTTCTCTCAAACAACATTGTACTCCAACACTTACCATCCCCATTTAAGGGTTACTGTACACCTGAGCTCCCTTGCAAAAACAGCCCAGCAAAGAAAAACATCTCAGACAGGTTCTAGGATGGCAGAGGGCTTCCCAGTAACAGCTGAACACCTACACTCAAGCAGCCTGACTTTCTGGTGAGCACAGTACATGAATTAGTTCAGAATATTTTGGGGTTTTTTTCCCTGCTTTGTAATGTAGTATACCACTTTTAAAACACATTATTTTTCCCAGGAAAGATATGACATTCTTCAAGTTACCTGTTCCGTGACTGTGGTCTATATATTCAAACACACATAGTCCAACAGAATGTCTACTGAAATTCATGAGAGGTACTGGCTAACCAGAGAGCTTTATTACTTCTGTAACAGATGATGTATTAGAGTTTAGACTTACAACACCAATGGTCCAGCTCAAGAGAACTAAAAAACCATGACCTTAGTTTAAGAGTCTCAAACAGAATCCACAGAACAGAAAATCATCAAAGGCCACACCAGCAGAATACAGTGACACATCCTCCTCTGAGTGCAGCTGTGCTGCCTCAAAGGTTTCCCCAGCTGCCCATCACAGCCCTGAGCTTGGAGGTCTCAAACCTCTTAAGCTGAGCTGACCTGTTAATTCCCTGTTAAGGCTTCCTGAGTACTCAGTGCCGCTTTCCAGACCATATGATCCAGGTTAACGTGTTTGACTGCTTCTGAGCGAAGCAGGTTAGGAAGCACTGTCATCTCCAGCAGAGCTTGCAAACCTCAGCGGAAGCATTCCTTCAGTGGGCACAGCTGGAGCCAGAAAAGAACTTATGTTCCCAGCTTTACGATTTTTGGAGTGACAAGGCAACTGTCCATTTACACAAGGTTATAAACCACAACAGAAATTATTTGGAAGATCAAGATTAGAACAGTACGCTAACATGTTAACTAACAGAGGGAAAGGAAACAAAGGTGAATTACATAAATAATTCATAATACCTTTATGTTGGATATGACCAAATAAATTTAAGAAATGCTTAGTATTTGATGACTTCAAAGAGTGCATGGTTACCAGGGTTCTGCTAGATAAAGCACACTACTCTGCAAATTCATAGTAATAGCTGTAACCCATTCTTTTGTGATCTTGAAATAGAATGGAGGCATATATAAGTGTTGTGTACTAAATTCCACATATTTGTAGCAGATCAGTCTGACTATGAGAAAACAGCAGCTAAATTTACTCACCTTTTAACTGACTCCTTTTACAGGTATTCAGAAGAACAGATGCTTGATTATATTTTTTTAACAGTTTCTGGAGTAAACATTTTCCACCGTTATATTCTTCTGCTAGAGCCAATTTTAGTGTTTCTAAGTGTACCAGTGCTGACAAAATACAATCTAACCAACAAAGATTATGTATGTTTCTCCACTGAAGACACAAATCTCTGTTATTAGAGGAACCTTTATCTTCTTTGAATGAATTTTCAGATGCTGTTGATAAAAGTTCAGAATTTGGCAAGAGTTGTATTTTGGGACTAGAAGTCTTTGGTGGACTTTCTTGGTAGTTGTTGGTCTTGGTGGTTGTGTTAAAATCCACCTTCTGCATACAGGACCCCACACTGTTGCCAGGGTTTTGCTGGTCATTTTGCAATACATCACGTAGGTTTGCCTTGGGAATACACAAACTATTCTGGTTGCATTTCACAATGGAGTCTGTATTAATGGTGTCCTTAACATTTAGTACACTGTTAGTTCTTGCCTTTTTTGCACGTGATTCAACAGCAGAAAAGTCACTGGTATCACCCAATTTCCTCTTCTTGTGAGTAGATGAAACTTGATGATTTTCTGAACCAGTAGAAGTAATTATGCTGTTTAATGGTTTATAACCAAGTGGGTAGATACACTAAGGGAAAGAAAGAAGGTTACAGTGAAATCTGCAAAGCTACTGCAGGTGAACAAGAGCTAAAGAAAGTACAAACCATACTTTTAAAATAGAATGTTGAATAATAGAATCATAAAATGGCTTGGTTTGGAGAAGACCTTACAGACCATCCAGTTCCAAAACACCTTCCACTAGACCAGGTGGAACCCAGCCCCATCCCACCCAGCCTTAGGGACTTCTGTAAAGTGATGTTTTAATTAAATCAATAGATATATTCAACATGTGTATGACAGGATGAGTATTTTACCCCAACCCTGTCTTATAACCAATTGTGAAATAAAAATATCAGTAGTGATAATTCAACACTACTTTTCCAGTAAGTTCTTCCAACCTCTGCAAACAACCTAGTTTTCCTAACGAGAATACTCTTATCCTGTTCTGCTAAATCCATTCCTTTAGGGTACAGATTTGACATTATCATTCCATGCCTGAGAGACTACTGGTGACCAGACTGGCAGAGTATGTTTCAGGCAACTCAATGACCAGGTGGCAACCAGAATATACACAAATCCCTATTATCAATCTCCAGAAATATACCATAATTAGTTAAAAGCAGGAAAGAATGGGAAAAGTAACTCTGAGACCTGTATCTAGTCTAGTTTCTACTAATTTAAGGGCACCAGTCTGTTTGGGATTGCTATACTCTCCCCACATACATAGAGCAGTGAAGGGAGAGGCAGCAAAATCACAACTCAAATATTAAGAAACACAGAAATCCTGCTAAGGTTAAAAAGGGGGAAAAAAGCCAAACAAACCAAACATTGTAATTACAATTATAAACCTATTTGCATTACCCAGACTCAAAGAAAGGAAAATGGGAGACTCACATCTGCTAGAGTCATGCACTAGTTACATGGATCATCAAATATTCACCTTCTATTCTGACTTGTACAAAAATTTATTTAGCACCACTTGTGGTTCCTTGTTACATAAAAAACCCTCTCCTTTATTTCATTTTAATTTACTCATTTTAATCCTTTAGGGTTGCTACCTACACCTAAACACTGCATATACACAGGTTAGTTATGTTTTTCCCTATATGCAAGCAAATATCCTCCAGCATACAGACTCCAAGGGGTCCTATTTCAACAGTCTGCTTACCACCAACAAAATCATTAAGTTAGTGAGGTGTTCCTGCTGATAGTAAAGGCCTCTGCACAACCAATAAAACTCTTTATTAGTGTAATACCTGAGGATTTTCACAAAGAAAAATGGACTCTTGAAAATTAAGGCGGTAAGTCCGTAAACCTTGGATCTGACCCTTCTCTTTGCAGACTGGACAATACTCATGTGCAGTTGTTTCCACAGGATTACAATTCTAAAACAAAAACAAACCAAGAAAGATAAAGCAGCATAAATGTATGTATTTCATACATTATCCCAAGGTAAGACATACATATCAAGATACAAAATCAATGTGCAACTTGTAGATATAATACAATAAAATATAAAAAAGCAAACTACATTGGTTTCTTTTTTATTATTTTTAATATATTTGTATGGTAGCATATTTTAAATAAATTTATATTTTTATTTAAATATTCAAATAAGGTGTCTTTAACAACACCATTATGCACATTTTATTCTACTTGAACTAAACCATAGGACCCTTATTGCCAGGGAACACAAGCTCAGATCTTTGAAACACAAATCACTTTTCATAGGAATGCAAAGTTGTAAAAACAGTGCCAGTAAAAAACCATAGGCACATATTTACTTAGAATTATCTTTCGCCATTGTTATAGATTTCCGTGGAAAATAATTTTGAGACTTTTTTTTTGTAAAATTAAGACCAATTAAAAATCTCTCAAAACAGAGAAAAATATGAACTTTGCACATATGTAAAACAAGTTTCAACTGACTTTTCCCAAATACCCCACCATGTGGAGTGTCGATTTCCCTATACCAGTCCCTTCTCCAATCACTTGCAAACCATTTGTAGTCTTCTGGGTATCCATCATTCTGAGCCACTGGCTAATTTATGTCACTTGTAACAATGTCATGATCACTAAGGATTTTTCAAAGACTCCTGAAAAATAAGAAGTAAATAAAACAATTAAAGAAAAATTAGACTGAAGTTTGGGGAAAAAAAAACTACCAACAACAATGCAGCTTGCATAATTTGTGGAAATTAATTCAGAAGAGTATTTTCTAAATGGAAAATACTTTTTTTTTGTTCTAGTGCAGACTAAGAATTCAAAATTGTAAGTTAAGAACTACAGGGACCCAATTCTGCTCCTGCTGCTTCCAATGAAACTAACTAGAATAAATACGTATTTCTTCAAGAGGCATGAAGAAGCTGAATTGCAAAGTCATTGATGTAGTATCTTTCCTTCAGCCACAACTGTTCCCTTTTCATTACTTCACTGAAATGCATTCTCTCCCACACCATGGTGTCCTTTCATCCCTTTCACACAGTACAGCAACAACTCCTTACAAAAAAAAAAATAATTCTCCAGGCATTGAGACCAGTGTAAATACTAGCTCAACCTAAACCTATTCATAATACTTGGCAAAGAAAGACCCTACAAAACAGCATGGAATGCTAAAAACCAACAAAGCATGAACTCAAAAAGAACAGCAGAAAAACACAACCACTCATTTCAAATCAGACCCCAATGGTAACTTAAGAGTGGGTCAAAATGAGATGATGTCCTATTGACACTTCCAATGTGTTCAGCAGCACTTTTCACATTTATCAGGCTGCAGCATATGGAGACAGTATTCCCTGACTTATGAAACTAATGGTTGCAATAGAAGGCAAGAACATAAAATTATCAATCCATGTGCCTTAGAGCTCATCTAGTTTTCAAATGAATGTTGTAGGGTGCACAAGAAACAGCACAGTCCTAAGCTCATGCAAGGTGAAAACAATGCATTAGCTCAAAGTATACAAGCTTGTTGGTGTATAAAGGAAAGAAGCACCCTGACTTTTCACACAGTGGCAACAGCACTATCACACTGCAACTCAACTCTATTATCATATATTTAGTCTAGCCAGGAAGTTGACTTTTGTATACAATTACAAGTTGTACAGATAACAACCAATATCACAGGTTATATCAGATATCATACTAAAACAGAAAACTTTACTCTTCAAGTGACTTTAGTCAATTCCTTGGCCTGAAGCAGTCTCGGCTCTCCAGAGTAAATAAAAAACAGATCCCATGACAGAAACTCCTGAGAAATTTCTCACCACAAAGACTCAACACACACTCAAAAGGTTAGTAACACTAAGAACCTGCAGGTTATTCCTTTTTGAGCATGCCTTAATTTTACAAAACGTATTTATTTCTTTTCAAGGCCCTGTTTACCCTGTCAGCTGTTCCAAAAGGAAAGCAAGTTTTTTTTTTCTGGTTATGTTCAGTTTCTCTTACTTCTGCTGTTCTTTTTAAAGCTTGAATACTGCGATATATAAGATGTTCTGAGATGTACAATACCTCCCCCAGCTATAAGCGCCCAGCCAATAGCACCACAGTACTGGAATAAAGACTTCTATTGCTCTTACAAATATAACGACATTTTTTAGAAATTAATTATCCTTTTATTGAAGACAACAAGAAAGAACAAACAAATAAAATGGGTCTACCAGTACTAGAAATTGCAGAGTGATACCCAGGGGTCTGCCCGTACTCTTCAGAGTTTCTAACATTACAGGAAGTTATTGGTGATCTTTGCACAATGTACCAAAATTGGGCATCAGATCAACACTGCCAAGAAAAACAGCCAAGTAAAAGACTGCTGCATCAGGTACTGCAACAACACATTGTAGTCACGTGCAATAACTGCATTACAGACAGAAAAGTACAAAGGAATGCACTTTCAAACTTACTGGGTCATGTTCTAAACTATTAATGCTACTTTTCTTCTTTAAGTCTGGATATTGAAAAATGTAATGCAAAATATGCCATGGATGTGGCATAATTATAATTATGCTGTAGCTACACTTCCTTGAGTAGATGAGTTGCTCTATCAGCTCACTGCTGCAGAATAGGAGCATCTCTTTTCTCTTTTATTTTCCTCCCCACAACCTTCCCTGACTGCTCGCACTCTTATCAGACTTTCCATGAGCCAAAATGAACTCACAAAACAGCAGAAAACACAGTAAAGCACATGTTTTTCTGCTATTCCAGAGAGTTAAATTGGCTATGAAAACTCCAATGACCTAGGAAGGCAGAAGACAGAAAATAAGGAAAATATGAAGGCTTGGAGAGATATGGGTTTGAAATAGAACTGTCAAATGGCTAAAGAATTGGCTGGATGGCCACATCCAAAGAGCTGCAGCTCAACATACAAAGCACAAACCAGTAATGAGTGGTGTCCCTCAGGGGCCCCTATTGGGACCAATACTGTTTATTATCTTTAACAATGAGACACAGACTGTGTGATGAGGTGGCCCTCAGTGAGTTTGTGGATGACATGAAGCCAAGTAGTGCAGTTGATAGGCTGGAGGGAGGAGATGATATTCAGAAAAATCTTGACAGGCAGGCCCCTGCCAATCACATGAGATTGAACACAGACAAGTGCAAGGTGCTGCACCTGACTCAGGGCAATCTCCGGTATCAACACAGCCTGTGCGATGAACAGGCTGAGAGCAGGCCTGCAGAAGACTTGAGGATTCTGGTGGATGAAAAGCTGGCCATGTTCCAACAATGTGTAATTGCAGCCCAGAAAACCAACTATATCCTGGGCTGCAACAAGAACAGTGTGGCCAGCATGGCAAGGGAGGGGATTCTCCCCCTGCACTCTGCTCTGGTGAGACCCCACCAGAAGTGCTGGGAACTGAGTAATGATGTGGACCTGCTAGAGCAAGTCCAGAGGTGGGCCTCTGACAAAGATATCAGAGGGCTGGAGCACCTCTCCTATGAAAAAAGGCTGAGAGAACTGGTATTGTTCAGCCTGGAGAAGAGAAGGCTCTGGGGAGATCTTACTGCAGCCTTTCAGTACTTAAAAAAGGCTTATAAGAAAGAGATACAGACCTTTTACCGGGATCTGTAGTAATAGTACAAGGTGCAGTGGTTTTAAATTTAAAAAGGGCTGATTTTGATTGGATGAAAGGAAGAAATTCTTTACAATTAGGATGGTGAGACACTGGGAGAGGTTGCCCAAGGAAGCTGTGGATGTCTTATCATTGGAAATGTTCAAGGTCAGGTTGGACAAAGCTTTGAGCAACCTGGTCTAGTGGAAGGTGTCCCTGTTCACAGCAGGGAGATTGGAACTAAATGATCTTTAAAGGACCCTTCCAGTCCAAACCATTGCATGATTCTATGGTAAAAGGGACCTGGGCCTTTTGAGAATAACTGTACCTTGTGAAACAGTACCTTATGAATTAGAATCAGTTACAAACTGTAAAAAGAAGGCAACAACACTGATTACACTACAGGAAAGAGAACATGCCTTTGTTTGAAGGCTAAGAGGACACTTTAAAATGACCTTTTTGTAAATCACCTTACAAATTTTGTTTCCTTCATCAAGGGGATATGGAAAAGATTAAAAGAAATGAAAGTGATGAAAAAAAGTGTTGTTAGTTAGCTTTCCATTTTTTACATAAGAAGAAATCAGAGTATTAAGTTTTTTCTTTATCAGAGGTCATAACAATAAATGTCCAAATCACAGTCCCTCCCTCGAAAATTGAGTTTTGGCCTTTGTTGCATTACATGCAACAGTAACATCGTTCCTGTGAGAAAGTAACTTTCTCTACAGCACAGCCTGTAAATACTGGGCAGAACTGCAAATCTCCATGGTGTGAGAACAAACACAAATTCCTTTCCTGAAAATAGCCTAACACAGGCTAAGCAAATAAAGATAAAACTGATGACATTGCTGAACAAAACAGCCTGCAACATCATTACTTCCCTGTTCTAAAAGCTTCTTCTACAGTCAAACTCTCTGAGGTCTCCACATATCAAACGTTTTTATGAGTGTATGACAAGGGATGGGGACTACGTTTTGCTGACAAATCATTCAGTCCCTCTGAAACAAAAATGCAAGTAAATGTAGGAAAAACATAGCCTAAACTAGTGCTGTTTATTATAGCTGCAGCTAAGAGATGCAAGATTTCAGGAAGGCAGTCGAGCTGTGTCCCAATGCAGTAGAAATGAGAGGCACAGGGGGGTGGATGCCACCTAACCAGGACTGGGCCGGCCCAGGGCTGCTGCCCTCCCTCCCGCACCAAAACGGGCTCAGCTCTTTCAGATAAACCTATGGTTAAACTGCCTCCTGAGTTGTTATTCCAGATCCAGAGTGATCCACACGCTACGGAAAGACTGCAGAAGGAAGCGGTCATAGAGTTAATCGCTGAACACCAAAAAGCCACGCCAGGGGCGAATGTGTGCGGACAAGCACACGGTACCTCCCCGCGCGCACCCCTGACTGGCGAGGCGCGGAGGGCCCGCACCCTTCCCCGCGCTGCTACTGACATGAAATACTCAGTCGGCATTTCGGGACCCCGAGACTCCCCCGCTCTCCGCCCCGGCCGCACCGAAGGGTCCAGGACAGGCCGGGCC
>VZRN01001377.1:93609-131357 GCA_013397935.1 Dasyornis broadbenti
TTTTGTGTTGCTTTTTTTCTAAAGTTTTCAGGAAAGTAATTTTTTGCCTTGGCCAAAACTTGGCCAAAACTCACAACCAATCATCTGGTTTTTACATGGCAGCAGCACCTAGCAAGGTGTGGCTCTATCTGTCTTGGTATCATATCACTAGAGCATCTCCTTGCAATTTGTTTGCTCTTCCCTCAGACAAGGTGCCAGGACAGGGACTTGTTGCTTGGTAGTAAGGTATTGAACTTCCTTTCTCAACCAGAATGCCAAGCAGTACACTCTTATAAAAGGTTGCAAACATGGAAATGCAGTTAGTTTTGTCACATACAACTACTCTTTAGTAAATTTTTTCTTTCTAAAACACAAAAGCAATATCATTTGTTGTTAAAAGGGAACTTAAATATTTAGTAGAATCAATTGCCTTTATTAATCAGAAAAAGTATTGACATTTCTTGAGTGTAAAATAAAGATGTCTAAGGTAGAAATTTGGTGGTGAAGATGGCTCTGTCAGTTTGGGCATCTGACTGACCTCTCATTTTTGTCTTTAGAATCACTGGCTTGATTACTGTCTCTTCCTGCTTCTTACCTGCATCTTTCAACCATGTCCCTTTCTTTTATGATTGTGGTTGATGCATGTGCACCATCCTGTGACCTAACTTCTGCCACTTAAACATTGGTGGGAAATTCAACTATTTTTGTGGATATTTAAGAGAAAATTGTTGGAGTACCCTGTACTTTAAGAGCTAGTGTGTCAGGTCAAATAAGGACAGATCATCTATGCAACCTAGCAAACAGCAGTGGCTATTAATGAATGCTTGGGGAAGGCATGTAAATAATGTCTGGAACTCTAGAATTTAAGATATTTTCAGTGTATTTAAAAATACGCCAGAACTTAGTGTTTTAAAATGCATTTTGGATAGTCCTAAGACCAAGATTAACAAAGCTGCTAAAGGAAATTTTTTATACGGCTGCTATTTATTTCTTTTGCTGTTGTCACCACTTAAATAGTGTCTATATTGTTTACAGTAGTGTCCACTGATTAATATTTGAATTTACTTACAGTAGCCGGTATTAAATGTTTAAATAAAATCATTAGTTAGAAGATAAGCTTTTCTTTATTTAGTTCATGTTGGCAGATATTGCCAACAGCATAGATAAACTGTTACTGTATTTCATACTTCAGAACAGAGGACATTACTGAACTAATATAAAGCAAATTTATTTTATAATTCAGCTTGTGTCATTGGGTAATCATTGGTTTTATAAAACATTTCAATTTTTTTTTTCTTATTTCCTGTGGATTGTTTCAGTGAGAGTTTGTTTTTGTTTTTTTTTTTTGGGGTGGTTTTTTTTGTTGTTGTTTTTTGTTTGTTTTTGTTGTTGTTGTTTTTATTAGCAATGCTGTACCATATTTCATGCATGAAATAAAGATGCAAACTTAAATACAAATCCAAAGTGGAGGTCCTTATCAGAGCAAAACTGGAGGAATAAAACAAAATACCAGTCCTAAAGCAGAGGCTCCCAAACTTACTCTGCTGAAGTTTGGTCACTGACACTGATCTCTAAAGGACTATTGGTGTCACTGGTGTTAGTTTTTATAAGTATCTCTCAAAGCTGGACCTCTATCCTACATTCATCAATCTGTGAAGCACCTGAAACCAGGACCCAGCCCTTTGCTTCTCCCTCGCTTAGGGGTTCATCACCCCCTACTTCACTCCATCCTTTTGTCATCTATCAAGATCTACCCCTGTACAGCAGGTCCCCTTGGAAAACTGCTCTCATGACTGTACCTGATGAGAAGACATTTAAAGTGAAATGCAAGTGTGGTACTGGTTATGAGTACAGTTGGGAAATGCTATAATGTTCCATGCTTAGGAATAATGTGTGGCAAGTAACTGGTCCCACAAACCCTTCTGCAGATAAGTAATCCTATCAAAGGCAGTTGAGTGCATTTGATTAAGGATTACATGCGATTAGTGGTCTGCAAGGTTAAGAGTACAACTTGTATCATTAATGAGTATTCACGTATTAATGCTGCTTTGAGCAGAGATTGAACTAGATGACCTCTGAGGTCTGTTCCAACTAGAATGATTTTTTGATTACCACACTTGTATTATGCAAATAGATACTTCACTTATAAAAAATCCATTAGTTGGATAACCTAGACTCTAGTAAGTCACTGTTGTTATTTTACCTATTGCATCATGTTGTAGCAGGGAGGTGCGAATTTGACCCAAGCTTAAGTTTTAAAAGAGTAAGAGAAATACACCCATGTCCTTTTTCTGTATTCCTTTAAATTCCTTGTATACAGTTTTTATATCAGATTGAATTCCTTGCATAGGAATTGCTTCCTAGCATATAGTTGACTTGGTTGCAGTTCTGGAACTAGTCCAGAGTAGAGTGCCTGAAAATTTGATACTTCATGTGCAGTTAAGGTGTGTGAATGGATTTAAGCTTACTGTGCCTAATTCAGGTACCCTAGTGCTGAGACTA
Organism: Dasyornis broadbenti; assembly: GCA_013397935.1. NCBI lineage: Eukaryota > Metazoa > Chordata > Aves > Passeriformes > Dasyornithidae > Dasyornis > Dasyornis broadbenti. Next base: position 96,091 of record VZRN01001377.1, read on the forward strand.
TGGTAAAAAGGCACCAGTGGAGGTTAGCAGCCTAAGAAAGGCTTGAGGCCCTAAAAACTTTCCAAAGTAAGGACTCAGAATGAGAGAGGGCATTCTTGTGTTTAAAAAAAAAAATCCCAAACCCACTGTCACCCCAACCTCCCCCCCTTAGAATATACTATGTAGATTCTGAATACAGGTAGATGTTGAGACACAGCTGGTTGAGTTTAATAAAAAATGGTATGATCCTTCTCATGTGCAGGGAATCATATAGATTTTCTTCCTCTGTTTGGATAAAATTTGTACCCATTGATACTTCTATAACTGTTCTCATTTAGTATTGTTAATTCCTTACTTTTAAGCTAGAAGTTGGTGATAAGAGAGGAAATCTCCAAACTACTGCCTGTATAAGGCCAATCACTTTCACATGCATGCAATTAGAAATGTTTTCATATAACATTTTAACCCTCCCAATATGTGAATTAACCTCAGTAACAGTGTATAGTTGTTGTCATGTCTTACTGGCAGCAGTGTATTTCAGGGAAACACTTGGTTGTATGCTTTTATTTAAAAAACACAAGGAGGATGGTAACATCACAAATAATGTGTTAAGGACCTGGCAAGTCTCTCGAGCTTTTAGGGAGTATAGAAAGCAATTAAAAGGAATAAGAGGTGCTAGGAAGGAGTGGAGTTATTTCTTTATGCTACTCTTCACCAGAAGGATGTTGTGGGCATTTTATTCTTTTCAAATAATGTTGATGGGATGTTATCTGATTATGGGATTAGAAAAGCAAAAGACTGAATGCTACAATAAAGTGCTAAAGACTCCTAAGTCACAAGGACTCGATGCTATTCATTCATTTAGTGGTTCTAAAGGATGAAGTGGCTGATCTGCTAAGAAGAATGCATCTCGTTAGGATGAGATGCTGTGCCAAAGACCGGAAGCTGTCAAGTGTTGTACATAATGTACTTTTAAACTGAATACAAGGAGCAGAGCTGGAATTTGCAGACCAAGGACTCTTATTTTAATGCCACTTAAGTAGATTTGAATTCTGCATGGATAGTCAAGTAGTTCTGTGAGCACAAGATACAACAGCTTTCTATGCAGTTGTATCTTAGAGGTAATGAAAAATACCAGCTGCAGCTGGGGTACTTGTAATGTGTCTCTTGCTTATGTTTTTGTCCCCTAATAACACGGGCATAGGCTGCAGTCTGTACTTCAGCTTGGTTGGTTTGTGGGTTAGTCTTCTATATCCACCTGCCCAGTATTTGGATTTTGGAAATCTCTGAATTCTTATTAAACTGTAAATGACTTTCCAATTTTCCTTTTTGCTAAAGTTTGAAATCAGATAGTGGATTCAAAAGTTAGAAAAGGCCAGGTCTAACCTAAGCAGATATGTTAAAGAGCATTAATGTCTTCTGTGTTTAGCAGTCTAAACAATGATCTAAGTTGTTCTTGTTGGTAGTAGAAAAAAGAGAGATGGACCCACATATTCATACACTCACACACACTGTAGTTCATCCCACCTTGAACTTGCAGTGTATGGTCTTTGGCAGGAAATTGTACCCCTGGCAGTTTTGGTGTCGCTCAACAAGGCATCATTTTTGATGCCATTGTGGGGATGATGAACGGTGATGCAGAGATGGAACTGAAATTTAAAGCAGTCCAGTAGCACACTATAATCCTTTCAGTGGCAAAGCTGTGATTTACCTTGCAATTTACACTCAGGTAACAACAGCAGTTTCTTAAGTGCTGACCTTTGTAGCTGCAATTAGCTACGTGGTCTTGTTCCCTCACTTTCCCTTGTGTTGTATTAGCACAGTGATTTGTGCCATCATGCAGTGACTTGAATCAGAAAATTGATCCTGACTTCCAGAGTAGTCTGTGGCAAGCAACAATTTCTAACTCAAGCTAGTTCCTCAGTCTGGTCTAGTGGGTGGCTCCACCAGGAGATGGGATCATGGCACAAGGACGAGAACAAGCAGCAGGAGGGTCCTCTCTCTTTGAACTGGCCTTTTACCAGAATAGATGCTCATCAGATTATGCCTCTAGAATCTGTCTTAGATGTGACTCATCTTGCCCTCAAATAAACATCCCAAGAAAAATACTGCATGCATTCTGTAAAATCAGAGAAAGTTGTGACAAACTTGAGGGCAGTCTTCTAAAGCTGGCTGTATTAGCATGATGGTTGGTGGTAGATGACATTTGGCGTTTGTAGCTACAAAGTAATTCATGCTGGAAAGAGTAACTTGTAACTTACTACTTGAAGATAATTCTGTATTACAAGCAAATGTTCTGCAAAAATACATGTATCATTATAGATACCCAGGTGAAAGCTTCTTTGCAGAGAAGAAATATAACTTGTATAAGAAACAGCCCTAAAATGTATTGAAATGGTGCTCTGCAGTAGCATAAAATGGAAATTCTTTATCTGGGCATATCTGCTCAGATGAACTGTCCATCTGGTTTAATGAATTCATTTATACTTTATCAATCACTACATACACATATCCTTTATGTGTTTTAAATGCTATTGATAAGTAACAAGTTCTTGAAAAATAAGTATTTTCAGTAGGTTTACACAAAATAAAGTCACTGTATTTCTTGCTTTCAGTTCAATTCCTTCAGATGATCTGTAAATTTTCAATAATGGCAATGCATTCATTCTGCCATTTGGAGGAGCCTGTGCCACAGAATAATGATCCGGAGAAAGCTCACTTATTTGCAAGGAAGAGTCTTCATTTGGGAAGTAGCACTGATGCAACCCAGAAGTGCTTTTTCAAGTCCAGGTAAGTTTACTTAAATTCTAGTTACTTGGCTTTGGTATGCTGGCATTGAATTTAAATTAGCCAGTATGCTGTGTCCTGTCAGAGCCGTTGTGTTGGTCATTTTACATAGGAAGTATCTTGAAATTAACAGGCACATGTAGGAGCACACATACTTATGAGATGAGTGGAGGGAAATTGTCTGGAAAATAAGTTTAACACCATTTATTATCTCAGGAGAAGCTGTTGGTGGAGGTTGTGATCATAATGACACAATTCCCTTTTGCTGTGTGCTTTTTCAGAATTTTCTTTTGTGTTTATATAATAAACTCAGTATTTTGCTGAGCCAGAGTTGTTTTGGGTAAAAATGTTAGTTATTAAGCCTCAAGTCATTCAGAGGAAGTAAGAAAGTCGCAGTTAGGTTTTCACAACTTGGAAAATTTTCTACTTAAAAAAAATCAGAATTTTCTGCCAGTCAGATTTTATATTATTTTTTCTAAAATGGATCAGTAAATCTTGGCATTGTAACAGTGAATCAGGATTTAATTTTAGATGAATGGTTACTGTACATAGTGTTTAATTTTTTCAAGACATCCAATTCTTTTTATAACTTATTAATGACTTCACAGCACGAGTTGGTTTCTAGTCATATTCTGCATGGGAAATGTATGTAACATTCAATAAGAAGTATTAGCAGTAGATTAATATAGTAATTGTGAATATTTAAATATATCCTTGAATTTCTTGTGCTCTCATTGCAAACTGCAGGGATTCTCTAACTGGCAATGGGTTTGGTGTTCCAACCATTAGCCAAATAAGTGATCATTTGGAAGAAAACCTCAAGCAGCTAAATGCTTCTCATCAGGCAGAGTACACTTTGTCAGCATTTTCAGTGGTGCACAAATCACGACTCTTTTAATGATACCCGTCTACTTTGTTAGACAAATTACTAATGAAATTACTGGACCACTTGTGTCTTTATAGATGCATATATGATCTGAGAAGCCTTAACAATATCATTTGTCTTGCTAAAAACCCTACAGAATTAAATGTACTTGGTTTCTCAAATGTATGCCAATGGTATCTATTGGGTCTCAAAACAGAGGCTCCTGTTTGGCGTGTTTTCATGCATGGGTTTGACTTCTTATCAGTGCCTTCCTGGTAGAGTAATGATGCTAAGAATTTTGGTGACATACAAAGAGCATCGCTTTTTTAAAGTGTAAGCCTTTAGTTTAATCCCCTCATACTTGGAAATATGAAGATATTGTTTTAAATAAATCCTTTATAAATGTAATGGATAATTAAAAACCAGAAACTAGTTAGGAAAAGCTTTTAAACTATTGGCATACTCCAAACAGGAACAGCAGTAGTGAAAAGGAGGCTGTTGCTTCGGTGAACTGCTTTAAATTTAAATGCATTTTAATAAAATCATCACAAAACAGAATTCATTCTGGAGATAGTGCTTATATTTTCTGGTCTTATTTTGCAGTACGAATGCTATGAATAGTGTCCACTGGATACAATTTTAAAATGTTTTTTTAAAAAATGCTACGGAATTATAAAAACTGAAGGCTTTGCTGTATCCAGCTTTATTTTTAATGTAGTTGAAGTAGTTGAAGAACAATATTTATTCTTAAGTTTATTATGTTTTCCTGTTGGTGAGAATCAAGTCCGGCTGCACATGAAGTCAAACTTTAATAGAACATAGTTCCATTGAACCCAAAGCAGGACAAGAGTAAAACAGAAGCCAAGTTCAGCATTACTCATAGTAACGCTTATGGTGTCTGTAAAATGGATATTGAAAGCAGCAAGTATATTTTTTTTCTGACTCTTTCAGCAGAACTGTTATTTTCCTAGCACAATCTCTGATACAAGGATAAAACTGTGTTTCCTTCAAAGAACAGAGTCCTGTATATGAAGAGTAAGAAAGTAAGGTATTTGAGATTATATCATTTCAGTAAGCAGTTAACAGTAATTTCGGTTACTTGTAATGCACATAACTATACAAAAATATGTGATTCATGATGCATCAAGAAGTCTCAAACATTTTATATCAGTTCCTTTTTGCTGGTTGGGTTTTTTCCCCCTTTTTATCTCATGGGTGGAATTTCTGAAAACTTTTAGCTCTGCTTTCTAAATGTGTATTCTATGAAATCAAAGAGTTGACCTGAGTGGGAATAAAGGTTGGTTTATCTTTGGTGAGACAAAGTTAAGTTGTCAATAACTGATGTTGAAATCCCATCCTTGAAATGCTAGATCTTTGACATTCAGTGGGATGAGAATCTCGGAACTGACTACTGGGGACTCCCAAGCTACAGATCAGGTAAATAACTTCTTTGGAGGAGGAAATTAAAGGTATCTTCTTTTTAAAAATATGGTAATTAAGTAGCGAAGTGTGCAACTTAAACTATAAATATTTTTCACGTAACATTTAATTTAAAATAGACATGTCTATATTTGTGAGAGGGTTTGTTAGTTGCAGTTTGAGCCTTATATAATTATCTAACATTTCAGCAGTAGTGTTTCTAAAGAGGACTGCTGTATCGACACAGAACATTAATGTCTAGTTCTAATCCCATTTTCCAGCATGTACCTATGTGTAGCTGGTCCAACTACTGTAGTCTCCATTTTACAAAGACAGAGATGTCTTTTGTTAACGAATGTATAATTTAGAAGTAATAACTTTCATAGTAGAGTAGGTGTTAGGGGCTCTGTTCAGATCATGGGATTAACTTGGTTTGTTTCCTTCTTCAGCTGGTCCCCACTTTGTCTGAGGATAGGGTAGCTCAGTTGTTTGTGTTGTGACAGCTCAATATAGTTTGTAACAGAGAGAGAGCCTTAGAGTCACCCAGAGCTGGTGCTGCTGCACTTTATGTCTGCTCTTGGAAAGTACGGTGGTGTAGTAGGTACTGTTCCCTCAGTACTGGAGGCAGGAAACGTTGAGAGGAGCAGGGTGTGCAATGGCAGCAGGAACTGTTATGGCCATCTCCAGTAACTTGTCCTAGTTTATGATCCAGGGTCCTCTTTCACTCTGCTTTTTGGGGGATGCAGGGGAAAAAGTGGAAAATAGTACTGTAATTATTAGAAAAAAACAATAAATTTTCCTTGTTAAAAAACAAGAAGTTTTTCTTCTGTTGTAGTGTTTCAAAGAGAAAACATTACAGATTTGGGTATTTGTTTTTAAGACTTACCCAATTTCAACTATAGACTTACTTCCTTGCCACCTTCAAAACCAGAAAGATAATATAAAAGGATCAGTATTGTGAAATCAAGATCAAGAAGAAAAATTGAGAGTATTTTAAGATAAAAGATTATAACAAATCAAAGAAATATATGTATTACCTTTTAAGATATTTAACTTCAATGGACTGTTAACATCAATGAGATATATTTAGGGTTTTCTATGTTCAGTTCTATAGGCAATATAGAATTTGAAAGAAACAGCTACATCTGAAGTAGATCATCTGGTTTAAGAAAGTAAGCACCTATTCCTGCCAAGCAATTGGTTAAAAAAACCTATTAAAATACAAGTGGTTTTATAGTAGCTGCCTAATTAATTTAAGTAAAAAGGAGTATCACATGCTTGTAATAAGTTGCATGTTCATAACTGGTGAAGAATACAGGATTTGGGGTTTTTACCCCTATTAGAAATGAGTAATCCCTGTAATTCTTGCCACAGGATGTACTAAACAATCAGGGGCAAATTTCTGCACCTTTTGAACTTGTAAAGTTATAGAAAATCTGAGCAACAGTTACTAAAGATTCTTTATAATTAAAGAAAAAATCGTGTAGCACACAGCATATTCAATCTTAGAGAAGTGATATATTTTAAGAGCCAGTTCTTACCACTGTAGGCAAGTTTTTGAAAGTGCCGTTAGCACTTTAAAAGAGGAGTATCTGAGCAATATGTAGGCTGTGCTTGTACCTCTCTCTGTGGGTAACCCATTGATATATTAGTTTTATGGAATATCTTTGTTCCACTGTTCTTTGGACACAATTAGCTTCCTCCCCCCTCAGAAAGACGTACCTTAGCTTGTTCTTGGGACTTGTGTTCCAAGAATGTCTAAGAGAGGGCTCGTGTGGGAGCTGATGTATAGCTTACTTTAGGGCTTAACAACAATGGCAGGACTGGATGCCACCCAACATGCCATGCTGGTTTTGGGTCCCAGCATCATGACTTTCTTTGAGAGCAGGCCCAGGAATTTGTTATCCTGGTCATGAACATCTAGCTTAAATGCTGTCCTCTTGGATCCCACTCTTTTAATGTTGGTCATATTGAGCTGGTTGGTTATATTTTTGAGGGAGGAGACTGTTTTGCCTTATCTGCAATACAGCTATGGGGAGTTCAAGAGTCTTCCAAGAGAGAATATCTCATTCCTGTCATGCTCACCAAGAAGAGGTGGTGAAGCTTATGTAGTGCCTTGAAGATTAACTTCACTATCATGCTGTGGAATGGTAATTGTGTGCTATGGAATACCATCAAAAAGAGCAATGAAGTTAATTTACAAGTAGTAGATTTCAGTATTGAATCCTTCAAGATGTTTTCTGTAAGTTAAAAGTATTTTAGATTAATTCATTTTTTCACAAAATTTCATAGTATTGAGAAATTATGTTTTCTGTATATGATAGACTACATTTGCTGACAGGTCTTTGAAGTGCTCTGTTAACTATTTGCAACGAGATAATTTTTCTATATAGAGATCATATTTGTTTACCAAGATTTTCTACATAACTATGTCCTTCCCATTAATTTATGATAAGATGCTATACAAGAATTGTAGTGTTGATTTTTATTTTCAATTTTTTGCTTCTTACTGTGGTTGATCAACTAGCAAACAAAAACCCCCAGCTTTTAAGCAACTCACTTTTCAACACAGATCCATCTCTAAGATGAAAACATTTATGCTATAAAAAGTAAATATTTTACTTTTTTTTTAATAACTAATATATCTATCAGTTCCTGTACTAGGTTATGGTCACTGCAGTTCTTATTTTTAATGAAGCACATACAGTTCATCTTTGATAAGTAAGTTACAATTGTAGAGATTTCATTTTATCCAGAGATTTCTGAGAGCAGAGGTCTTATTTTAGGGGGTGATGGACTTAGGGAGACAAAAACAATGCATATACACATTTCTCTTGAGTCTGTTTTGGAAGCTGTTGTAAAGAAGTCACAAGTAAAGAGGAAAATGCATTTTTGTTTTATCAGGTATGATTCTGGTGTCTCAACTCAGTTGTCTGGGAGTTATCATTCATAGTGTCCCAGGGACAACACAATGGTTAAACATTTGCTTTTCATTTGTTTTCTCCTTTAAAGAACACTTGGATAAATAACTAAAGTTTGTTCCTTTAGAAGCAAAAAAATTGTTTTGCTTTTTTTTTTTAACAGCACTGCTTGAATTGGCAGATGCTGTTTCAAACAACCAAATAAAGTTCAGGTAGTGTGGAAGTACTACTGTGCAGCTGAACTAAAGGGATTTTGGTGAATAACTGCTTGCATGTTATTGTCATTGGCAAATCAGAGGTAATTTCCAAAGCTGTAGTCTAGCAGAAGAGGAGCAATTGCTTTTATATGTGTTTTTCGAGCCAAGAGACACACTTTGCTTTTACCAGTGTTTTTACAAATATTCAAAACTACCACAACATTGTTGCTGAAAAAAAATAGTTCATTTTAATAGAAAAAGTGATATGAAAGGATTAGTGACACGTGAGTGGCACAGAAAACTTTTGTCAGATAAACTCCTGATAGAATCTGGCAGAAATTCAAAATCTGGTTTGTCTCTAGTAATTCCATTAGCATTTCAAAGGTTGGTGATGTTCTGGGAATTACACAGGAGGGATTATTTTTTAAGTTAGGAATTAGTACTCTGAAGTGTTGCCTTTGCTAGAAATATTGTTGCTATCTTGCAATAGGTAAATGGACTATATCTGAGACACTCAGTTTTCTATCAGATATTTCTCTACTTTATCTGTACTGGCATAATTAAAGTATCAGCCACCTTTCCCCAGTGTGAATAGAGCTGTATTGGTATAAAACTGTATCTATTGTAGCTTATTTCTGTATGGAAGGAAACAACCTAGGAGGGCTGGCCCAATTCCAGAAATTGTTTTTAATTATGTTGCAGTTGCTACGCCTGTATAAACTATTTCTATTGGAGATCTTGCGCTAGATGAAAGTGACTTCAATCTAGTTTATTTGCCCTTATCCATACAGCCCCATAAAAAATTACACCACTTCAGTTTCGTGGGTTCAATTTGCCTTTGTAGGCAAACTTGCTCTTTACACTGAGTTATCTCTATTTATGCTGCAGGATATAAACAGTGAGTGTTTTGACAATGAAAATGCATCTTCTGTTCTGATATAAGCCTAATCTATTCAGTTAACACTAGAACAAGTATGGTTTACTGTGAAGGTTAGAATATTTCCATTTGGCTGTATGCATCAGAGCCTATAGCGCAGCTGTACCCATCCTGAACCCTAACAATTCTGTTACTCAACATGTAGTACAGTGTTTTACACACTCTTATCAACTCTCAACTCCTGTTTTATAGATCAGTGTCTTGCCTCACTTTTCTGCTGTCCAATATGTATTACCTAAGAAAGAATTAGGGAGGTTGAAATGAGAATATCGGAACTTGGATCACTTGCAAATAGGGCTGATCTGCATGTGCTTCTTCTATACAGGTATTGTTGAACAGATTCATATTATCTCTATTTTAGAGCCACGAGTGAGGGAGAGATCTTTGATCCCATCTTAAAAGATGGGGAGGGGGATTGTGATGGGGAAAAGACTGAAAATAAGTATAAAATATGTATAAGTATATTGCTTTAAGCCTGGGAGCAGTAAAGAAAGGACCTCACCAGAGACTAACTCACAGGAATAGAAAGAGCCAAAAGCCCAGGGACCTTTGACCATTCAGAGAACATTCACTAGCTTTAATTAGCTGTTCTCTGTCCTGTGCTTACTGACTGTTTCTTCTACCCTCTTGCTGTCCATTCTACCTCTTCACTTCTGCTTCCTTCCTGCTTACTACATATGCTTCCCCCCACCCAATGTGCCCTCCTAACCGTGCGCTTCCTTGTTCGTTGTTTGCAAGCAAAAGTCACCTGCAAAATAGAACTACTGTTACATTTACTACAGTCCTGCTGTTTTTGCTGTGTGTGGACTTTTCCCCTGTGCTGTCTTACCTGTTTAGACTTGTTTTTTATGTGGTCAGAGACCTTCTACTGTTCTTGTGTATTTGCTCTATCCAGCATAATGGAACTTCAATTTTCATAAGTCCTTAAAAGACCCTAAGTGTGGTTTAGAATAATGTTCCTTTATCCTGTTCTTTTATAGAAATCATTTATAGGCGAATGACCACCCTTAATGAGATATGAGATTCCATGGGATAAAAAGGAATTTTGTTCTTGCAGTTTTTCTATAGGTGAACCAGTGATTTAAAAGTATAATGTTACAGCTGTGGTTATATTAGTGTCCAGCTTAATAGGATGAACGTTTCAGAATAAATTTTCTATTGACTGTGTTTGCATTGCACTTGCAGTGGTTTGCAAATTGCTGGTTTGTTTTCCATGTCTTACAGATATGTAATTTGCTTTCTAGAAACCATTTTGGTAGGTGTGGGTTGCTTGTCAGAAATCCGTTCCTAAGCCTGAGTGCAAAGGAAGCATGGTACTAATGATGAATAAGAATGAATATCTTGAGGATAACAATGGATATGGTATCTTCAAAAGCAGCGGCATTCTGGTAAGAATTTGCATGTAATTTATTAAACACTACGTGATAGTTCTCAGTAAAATGTGTTTGTGTCTCTCTCTGAAGATTAATCTGAAGAAATTTTCTTCTGAAATGTGAAAAGTAGGAGGATTGCTCTATATCATGCAGTATTTTAAATTCTGAAGCAGTGTACAACAACTTAGCAGTGACTTCTTGCATATAGAAACAGTGAAAGCATCTTTTTAGAAAAGTAAGTTATTTTAGAGAGGCAGTTAGTGGCCATTTATGTTTCACTGTTTGTGAGCCTGTTTCTCTGAATATTTAGAACTGAATATTTTTGAACTGTCATTTAAAAAAAAAACCCAGCTTTTTTTTCACTCAGAATATAGCTAATCTCTCATGGCATATTTCACCACTACACATGTGAATGTTCTAACAGGCGTTACGTCCAACTTTTCAGGGGATATGAAACACGTAATTGTTGACAAACTAATCATAGCTGGAAAGTTTTAATCTTTGTATTGGTTAAAAAAATTTGGCAGCATGCTAAGTTACCGTACTGGTACTACTTTGTCAGAAGTTTTACACTATTTAAATGATGTACAAAATTAGAAAATGCAAGTGAAAACACCAATGAAACTTCTGCTTTAACTGTAGTATAACACAAGTGGTTCCTTTATATTTAGTATTTGTAGTAATTTAGGCCGACAATTCCCTAAGCAAAAATTCTTGTTTTCACCAAAGACAAGTATGTTCTTAGCTGTGTAACTACTGACTTATTGAAATTAACAAAGAATTTGTGCCTCTTTTTCTTCCTGCTCTTTGAATCGCACTGGTGGTTGATATTGCAGTGGAACTGTACTGGTAGCAGCTGGCAGTTCTTAAAGCCTCATGGTAAGGGTATTTTGAGGTGCTGGATGTGTGTATATGCTCTGTGGTAGACAGACACTGAGCATTTTTCTGATGAACCAGTTTCATACCTGAGATAGTTGTTCCAGAGTGTGCTGCTTCCAGTGAAATTAGGGTTTTGACACACCTCAGGAACCCTTAATTTCTGTCATGCCATGCAGAAAGCAGCGGTGGCTCAGGAGCTGATTCACAAGCAGATTAGGCTTTAATCGGATAGACTGCGTTGGTCAGAGGGGTGGTGGTTAATGTCTGAGAGGTAACAGTGTGCCTGTCAGAGGCCTTAGCCCTGTCGTGAGGCAAAGATAAGGAGTTCAGACATCCTTCTGCTAACACAGGAACTTCCCATTGGCACACAGTGAGAGCAGGAAAACACTGGTGTATCCATGTGGGGGTGAGTACCAGCCAAGCTGACATAACCCAGTTGCACTGGGCTCAGTTGCACAGTATAGGTGTACATCGTAACAGGCACCCAGGGCAGCATTAATCAAAACAGAGCATCCTCACTAAGATATTGGGAGAGGATGAACAAAGAATGCCTGGTAGCTCTTGAGAGGTCTGTGACCACACTCCAAAGGCCTGATACAAGTGCATAAGTTAGACCTAAAAGATTAATGTAAGCAGTGTCCTTATTTGAAATCAGATTGGCAAGACAGGTGACTAGTAGTGACTGCTATTTAATATCCCTTTCTGTGACACTCAGGTTTTCATTTTTACTATTGAGGTGGGAGGGAGATAAAATCTAGCCCTCAAAGTACTATGTACTCATTCCAGTGCCAAAATACAAATCAGCAACTTTAATTTAGGGGCATACTAGGTTCCTTTAACTGCACTGGACAAATACGCATGTTAGATATATGAATGTAAGCTTAGAGACCTGCTTCAATGTACTTACAAATGTTTTTCTTAACTGCTGTGATTCTGTAGGCTAAAGTAGTAAGAAGCTAATGTAGAGGAAACCAGGCTGCTTACAACCTTTCTTTTTCTTTTTTTTTTCTTTTTTGCCAGGCTAATCTTTCACTAAGGTTCATTGCATGGCAAATGTTTTGTTAATTATTTTATCTTTTTATATTTTAAGCGGTCTTTTTTTTTTGGGGGGGGGGGCAGCTAAGGGAGGGCTGATAAGTTCTTAGTTTAAATTCCCTCAAATTCTGAAGGATATCAGGGAAGAAAAACCTAGTTTGCAATTTCCATGTCATAGAGGTATCTTATCTATAGCTGCAGTAGTTATAAAAGTCAAGTCTGGAGTGTCTTTTCCTGTTGATTTTTTTCAAAGATGACCATACTGAATGGTATGGTTTCAAATAAAAACAGTTAAGTGATTGACTTGTAAAAGAGTTGACTGTCATTTGCTTCTTAATTCCTCTTTTGCTGAATCATTTCTGTGATATTAACTTTTTTTGTGACACTTTAGTAGGTGCAGGCCTGGGGCGGAGAATGTTATAGTTCTTTCACAATTCATTAGTTTGTGGATATTTCTGTTATATTGTTTCCACACTGAATGACTCATACGTTAAATGAACATGCCAGCCTCAAGGCATGCCCTCGCTATTGCAGCCCACAGTGAAACTTGATGCCATTGCACATAAAAATGTGGAAGATGCTCATATCCGTTTGAATCCTTGAGAAGCTTTGTGCACTTTGGACGTGTGTGCTAGCAATTACTCAATGTACATTCTTTCAAAAAGCTGTGTTTTACCATGTCTGATTGCTCTTTTTCACACTGTTGGTTTGCTGAGTTTGTAAGCTACATCTGTCTTGTGAGCCCAAGTTGGAACTGAGAAATAGTGATTTTTCAAGTTTTTTTTAAACAAGGTGGTATAATTTCATACTATTAATTTCTGGGCTATTTGATGACAGACTATAGAAGTATCTGATTTGCATTGCCACTTGTGTATTTTTTCAAGTATTTAGACAGATTCAAAAATTGTTTTATTTGGGAGGTTGATAGCACAGATCTAATGCTCTCCACATTGTGAAAACACTAATTAGATTGAACCAGCTGGCCTCTGGTTATCTTAGCTCTCCTTGAATTTTGGCTTTCTTACCCATTTGGTTTTTTGTTTTTTACTAAGGATGTGAAAGACAAAACAGGTTTATCTATTGATAAAGTCACACAAATTATCACTTATATTACAGAAACTTCACATCAGAATGTTTCAAGAAGCAGGTCCTTTAGTATCTCTCATAGGGAGAGAGATGTGCACTCACAGCATGATAGGAAAGGCTTTGAGAAGTATATGAAGTAAAACTTTCCTGATATTGTTTTGAATCTTTAGGATTAAAAAAACCTTTAAGATCTTTAGGCTTTTTTGTATGCCATATAGTGGTGTTAACTCTACGCCTGCATTGATTTGTATATTGAAAGTGTGTGTATGGCTCCAGAAGTTTTGTTTTGTGGTTTTGATAGGAGTAAGACAGATTGCTGTGATAGGATATATACAACATATCACGAGTCAGGTATTTTGGCTTTTAAATAGTGATCCTGTTCTGTCATGCATAGCATGTAGTGGAGGAGTTTATGCCAAAGTGCACATACACATTTACAGGAAGACTACTCTTTAATATAAATTTTTTACTTAACACTACAAATGGCTGTTCATTGGGTACAACTTTTTCTGTCTGTGTCTCTGCTCGTTTTTGGGAGGAGGTTGTCACTGCTCACCTAACTCTACTTTCACTGATGTGGAGCTTGTCTGTCCCATCCCTTGTCAGGTTTGGCAGCAAGACTAGACATGTAAAGGAAAACTACGTGCAACTGTTAACAAAATGGATCACAATTTCTCCCAAGGAAACACTGGAAGGCAGTAAAAGCAATGTTTCAATTCTGTTTGCAGTTCTAGCACCCCCAGACCAAGTCATCTCAGGTCAGTTAAGGATGTCTCACTAAAATGGTATAAAATGTATAAAGTTATAATAATTCTACTGTTTAATCTTCAAGTGGTGTTGATGTATAGGCAAGGAGAAGAAGAAGGTAGCAAAGTGAAAATACATCAGAAATTACTGCTCTGGCCAGGCTGATGTGTTTGAAAGAACAGTGTGTAGGTGCAGAGGGTGGTAATTTTGTACAGCTGCGTTTGCTCTTAATAGACCATAGTAACAACAGCAAGCCAGAAAGCAGGCATGCTGGTGTATTCCACAGCTACAGGTGTAAAAGCTGCCTCACTGGACTTCTTGCAGTCTCCAGTCTCCTCTGTTCCTAGTCTTTGGCTTGTCAAGAGCCTTCCAGGAGAGATCCTGGAATCGTGTCTGCTACAGCTCGTGCAATTTTAGTCCTGCTCTATCACTTTCCCACCTGTTTCAGAGCGTTTTTTCTGTTCCTGTACTGCTTGATGAAGATGAGCAGCTCTCGGGTAGAGTTTGGGGGCTGAGTTTTGACGACCAAATCAGGATTTCTTACAAGCATAGAAGGTGCATCGATGTCAGAGGCTGCTGGTACCGTCCTCTTCCTTTTCCCGTGGAATCCTTCAGTGCTTTTCTCTTGGGGGGCTGGTTTCTTTCACCCATGGCTGTGCTTTGCCGGTTACCGGCACACGGACCTTTTTGCACGTGAGCACGTCCATGCGCTATTAGGGGGTTCTCGGTGAGATGTGCCACCGAGCCAGCGCGGTCAGAAATTTCTCCATTGGGATCGTGCGGGCATCGCCTCGGTGCCCCCAGCCCACTTCAGCCGGGGCCGCAGCACTGCGGACGGGAGGCGAGAGTTCTGCCCGGGCTCAGCGGCATTAGGACCCGGCGGCTCCTGCGTCCGTCTCTCCGTCCTCCCTCCCTGAGTCACTCCGGCGGCCCCGGGGAGCGGCAGCCGCTTGCAGCCGGCCGGAGCCGCGGCTGGAGGGACCTTTGCCCGCCGGCCCAGCCGCTGCCCGGGGCGGGCGGCGTGCCTGCTCCACGCTGGCTTCATGTCAGGTTTCTTTTGTTCATTTATAGCAGAAACTTAGATCTTCTTTCAGTGGTTATACAAGGGATTGTGGCGCATGTTCACGTTCAGAAACGTGAACATTGGCTAGTGTTAAAATACATCGAATTTAATGCATCACACTCCAAGACTTTTACAGCAACTACTATGTATCTTGATGAACTCTTTGTAGTATAATATTTGAAACAAGACATTAAGAATAAGAGTTCTGACCATTAAATTAGAATTAGAATGAAGCAGAAGTTGATATATTATCTGACACTTGGCTTCTGCAGTGCCTCTCACAAAGTAATGGCTCTCTTAACTATACATTAATCATCAACAAGTTCAGAAATGTCTATTTCTGTCCAGGAACTCTTATTACCAAATAAATAGTTTTGTTTCTCTTGGAATGAGCAAAGAAATGTCCTTTACATGTAAATGAAGTAAGTTTACACCTTTTCTCCCATGAGTTTAGTTTATTGCTATTGCCCACCTTCTACTTAAAAGGAAAAAAACATGGGGCAACTTTGCAGGTAAACGTCCAGTGAGGTATATTTCTAGTTATGTACATTCAGAACATACTATCAAGCATATAAAAGCTTTAGAAAAGCAAAATATCCCTTTTATTTTAGAAAGTGACAATATTTGTCAGTAGGTTGTGTTATTAAAATGATCACAGGCAGGAACGATACAACTGAAAGGTAAATCTGCCAAGTGACAGTTCTTTCACTCAAATACACAGCCTGTGAAAACAGCAAAACAAGAGTGAGTTACCCAAGGAGAATAATTTTTATGTTCCTGTAGTATCCTGGTGTTGAATGGTCTGCTGCTTTCAGAACATGGATAATGTTGCTTTTGGGTTCAGAATTTTTATACTGCATTTCTTCAACCTGTTGCTTTGCTTTTATTCTAGACAGCTTTCTTGTCATTGCAGGCAGTAAGGTCTTCTCAGACCCACAGCTGCCCATGGACTGAAATTCCCTTCTCTACCAGAACCAGTGTCAAAGCATACACTCAACTATCACCACATGAAGTTCTTCTAGCTCTTTAAATCTCTCGGTTTCTTGTGTCCTAGTACAAGCTGTATTCTCTCTATCCAAGGAGCTCTCAGGCAATCTTTCTGGTTCTTTGTTCTCTCTATATTGATGTTTTGAGTCTTCACTTGCACAGTCTATTGTACTGTGTGATGCTTCAGCCTTTTACTTCTGCCCTGTTTACCTGACCCAGCCCCTGACTAAGCCATGAAGTCCCAACCTTGCACTGACAGTGCTGGCAGCCTCTCCTGCTCCCCCACCTCCAGACAATATAATATTCTCTTTACCTTCCCAGATAAGATGGAAAAAAATCAAACAAAATATATGAAGCCACATTCTTATGCTCTCTTTCATTTTTGCTATGCCTATCTTAATAAAATTAAGACTCTGCTCTTTGAGAAAAAAATTGTTATATATTTTATATGTTATATATAATATAGATTATAATGTTATATTTGTTTTTGTAATTGCTAATACAACAAGACAATGTGGATCTTAGTATGTGCAGTGACAATGTGCATTTCAGACTAAACCAGGATGATCTAATCAAGATAACCAAGCAGTATAGTTTTGGCATTCTAAGTATTCAGTGCTGAAGCTAATTCTAGCTCTCTTATCTGTGGGTGAACAGTAAGTAGTCAGGTTTTGGGTGCTTGTTAGCAAGATCTGTGAAAAGAATACTTGTTAAAATAATCCTTTAAAAACATGGTGAAGGGAAAACTGTTCAATATCAGGTCTTTGAAAAATAGACAAGCTTCTAAGAAACTGGCTGTGCTTGGAAATCAGGGAAAAATATATTTTAGGTAGAACCTGTCGTGATGGAGAAAACAAGCTTATAATCATGCTGATTTTAATTTTTCATGCATTTGTGTTTGCTGCTTACATAAAAGCTTAGTGTGTCCAAACTTTAGTTGTTTCAAAATCCTCTCATGACGACTACTGTTGTTAATGAGCTATTAATAGTATTTAATGCAGACTGTAGGAAAAGTTACTGTGAGATTGTGAACAAAATTTCAATAATGAAATCAAATTGTTATTCCTTTATTTAATTGATATTTTTATGTAGGGATTATCATATTTGATTAAACCATAGTACAGTTTCCCGTTTCATTAGTAAATCCCTCGTTAGCGCTTCAGTTGCTGTTAACCCCAAATAAGTTGCTTCCTGGTTTCTTTATGTAGTAACTGATTTAATCTATACTATCATGGATAGGGAAATTGTATTTAGATTCATAACTGAATTTCCATGATAATCAATATGAATGGATTACATATAATGTGAAAAAAACATTTCTTCTGCTCAGTTTTGAATTTTCCACTCTCAGTACTTCTTTGTATTTTTTCCTGTGTTTTAACATAACAAACAGAATTATCTGATCTGACCTCTCTACAGCAACTGCTTTACATGTCCATGCATAATATTCTCAATTTGAAACTTCATCATTTCTCTTCATAGGATATTTTCTATTTTTATTATTGTTCACATTTGAACCCTATCCGTATTTTCAGTATCTTTTTGGAGAAGGAGTGATCTGTACCTCATATAGGATTTTTTTTTTTTTTTTTTTCTGGTAAGTTCACAGCACTGAGTTTTATAATCCTATTACACTGGTTTTCTTCTAATTGTCTTCCCTTGTTTAAGCTGCCTGTTTTATTATTTTGATTTAGTGGTGTGTTGAGCAGAGATTTTTCACTACACTGCTGAAGTAGGCCCTGGTTCCTTCCTGAGGCCAAAGCAACTGGCATGCTTTCCCCATTATGGGATAACTGATCTAATGATTGACTTCCATTAAACAGATGCAATCCTACCACCCCCTTGCACCTGACACTGGCATGTAGTGACAGGACAAGGGTTAATGACTTCAAAGTAAAAGGAGATAGATTAA
The DNA here is from genome assembly GCA_013397935.1 of Dasyornis broadbenti. NCBI lineage: Eukaryota > Metazoa > Chordata > Aves > Passeriformes > Dasyornithidae > Dasyornis > Dasyornis broadbenti. The sequence continues at coordinate 114,278 of VZRN01001377.1, forward strand.
ATGTTAGGAAGTAATTCTTTACTGTGAGGGTAGTGAGGCACTGGAACGGGTTTCCCAGAGAAGCTGTGGATGCCCCATCCCTGGAGGTGTTCAAGGCCAGGTTGGATGGGGCTTTGAGCACCTGGTCCAGTGAAAGGTGTTCCTGCCCTTTGTGGCAGAGGGGATTGGAACCTAGATGGTCTTTAAGGTCCCTTCCAAACCAAACCATTCTATGATTCTATTACTTGTCCGCCCAAGTGATTTAGGGTTGATTTTTCTCTTGGTTTGCTCCCTGAGCTTAGCAGTGATGGTTGTTGCTGTTGTTGCAAGGAGAATAGAGAGGAGCATATGACAAGTGAGGGAGGAGGTAAGCATGGAAGGTGTCCTTTCCATGGCAGTCTGCATCAGATGCTAGTTTATCTAGTATAAAACTATGCAGAATTGTAACAGAAGTATTAAGATTGTTATAACTGCAGGATGGATGAAAATGTTTGTGTAATCCGAAGGTGAAAGAGTGAAAAAAAGGATTAAAGGAATTACCTTGACTGATAGCGAAGGACATAATTTCCAGGATTCCATTCCCAGCAGTACCTGTGTGCCACAGGACAGATGACTTTTCAGCAGACCTTGCATCCTAACAGCAGGAGGATGGCAACAAGGTTGTAGTATGTTGCTCACACAGTTCTTTTTCCCCCTTGACCAAACAGGAGAAGAGACTGCAAACATGTATTTTAGACCTATATTCCAAACAAGGGAAACAGACAATAGGCAGCAACATGACCTAAGATTTATGGAAAGTGAGGTAAGCCAGACCTGGGGACAAAGAAATACCTTGTCCCAACTGAAGATTTGTGAAGGGTAGCCTAAAGAATCTGTTCAAAAAACTAGGTTTTTATTGGTAATTAAAACAACTCCTGGAATGGGGTGAGGACTTTATAGCTGATGGTTGGTGCTTGTGAGTAAGTGAACATAAGACTGTGAGTGAATTTAATCTATGGAAGAATAAAAGTCAGTGACTAACATCAATTTATCTGGAGATTTTGTAGGTAACTATTACCTTCCCCTTGCCTAACACATTGAGTTTTACTGCACTAAGTTTCTTATGGTTGTATCTTTAATTTGAACTCTTATAAAACACAGGCTTTATTTTTATGGGTTTATTTTAGTGTATGATTGTTATCTATCTATCATAATTTAAACTTGATTTAGTGTTTCTGGGGTCCACTTACTAATTTTGCTTAGATTAATAATTTTCCTTGATTCTGAGTAACTGAAATAACTGCAGATTTTATGCCATGGTACTTGCCCTAGTTTCCGAATTATTGACAACTGGGCCATAACACAGTACCAAATGCATCCTTTTGAGCATTTTGTGGTTAACCCTTTGCTATTAATGAAATTTATTATAATGAAGTCAAATAATTTAATTCAGCATTTTTCCCTGGTTAGATTTTGATCAGATTTTGATCTATGACTGACTGTGTCCTCTTTTTTTTTTGTTTGTTTGCTTCAGGAGGCATTTTTGTCTTACTTTGGACTTTGAAAGAACTTATTTTCTGTATCTGAAGCAAGAACTAGATCATCACAGTAGCAGTTGTTCTATTCTGTTTCTTTCTTACGTGGTGCCTGATATGATTTTGATTATTGTTTATGCAGCCAATTCCAATATCTAATCACCCTTTCTGTGAAGAAATTCTTCCTGATATCCTAATTCTTCCTAACGTTCCTATTCTCCCTTCTCTTCTTCTTTTGCTATGTTTATTTGTCTTGAGGATTTGCCCATGATTCATACTGGGGAGAAAAAAGCTGGTGCCAGCCATAAACACATTCCAGGTCTTTGTTATAGGATTGACGAATTTAGTAAATACCAGAGTTGAAGTTGATGCACAGAGCTGTGCGTCATCTACCAGGCATATGTGTGTAATGCTGTGATAACTACATGATCAGGTTCTGTTTAATAAAATACTGTATAGCATTGTTAGACTGTTTTTGTACAATTGTAAAATACCTAGTTCCTATGATGCTAGAAGCCATGCAGATAGGGGCTGGAAAGACTATCTGCAATTTTAAATCTTAGCAGTGTAAATATAATACAGTTGAAAATAGCAAATATACACAGATAAGAAGGGAAATGCTAGTAGTCAGGGGGAACATTCATACTTTAAAGATCCAACTCATGTAAACTAAATCAAAAGACATCTCCTTAGGCCATTTCCACAGCTTATATAGAGATTCCTTCAGAGGACATTTGCAATGTTTCAGGAGTTCCTTCAACCAAATTGCTCTCAAGAAACCTGTCTCTATTTACTGTAGGGTAGAATCTGTCTCCTACATCCCACTCTTGCTTACTTCAGACGTTTGAAAATAGGTGATGTGTCTGTAACTACTTATCACACATTTTGTTCATAGGGGCTGTAGAGGCATGTTAGTAAGCTGAATTTCAGAGAAAGCTTTGAACAACAGCAATGCAGTGTTTTCAAATATTTAAGGGAGTTTCTGTAAAGTGTAAGGTGTAAGACAGGAAAAGGCACAAGAGGTTTGTTTGAAAATATACCATGTGGGTGTGAGAGGAGATGGAAACTGGACTCCTGACACTGAATGGCAGGTGGGAGATAGGAAGGGAAGAGATACAAGAAGCATCCTTGAATTTTATTTTTTTATCAGTTAAAATTGGAAGTTTTTGCCAAACACAACATAATCATCAAATTAGACATTATGATCTAATGGTCTTTTCAGCTTTATGTTTTATGAAAATTGGCCAAGCTTCAAACATGAGCAAACCACAGCTGTCTTCCTGACAATGATTAAGGAGCAATAGGTGTGGTGGTGATAAACAAGGATGCGCCTTGAAAGTGAAGACAGTAGATGTTGCAGAAGTAGTCAGGGAGAGCCATGGAGAGAGTGTTGTGTTCTCCAAGTGATTGACTAGAAAAAGGGTCTTTGCAGCAGTTTTCTGAGTGAATGTGTGTGATATTAGGCTGTGTTTCTCAAAAGTAGAGACAAAAATTGTTGCTGAATGAAAAAGCAGAGAGCAAAATCTTGCTGAATCAAAACGATGATGGTGATCATTAACCTGATTGAATACTTTAGCTGATTGGGAGGATTAAGAAAAATACCATCTTGGAAATGTTGAATTGAAAGTATCTGCAAATTATGAATATGAATCTTGGGATTTGGAGTGTCTTTGGGATCTAAGGTGATGCTAGAGTTATATGTCTGAGCAATAGGCAGGAGAATGGTGTAGCTGTACAGCTTCGTGTATGTCACCAACAATTAAGTAATTCATAGAAAAACTGTAAAGATCTGTCCTCAGATCTAATTGTATTATTTATTGTTTGACGTTCTTCACTCCTACAACTGCTTCCCACATAATATTGCTTAGAATATTTCCCCACCTGCCACAAAGGACTGGACATTAATTGTTGAGTTTGATTTGTAATGTCACAGTGGGATGCGTAGCATGAAAAGATGTATTTTCATTTGGTGGGAAGGCACTGATCTTTTAATTTGGTTTATAGTAATAGTGAACACAGATACAGTAATTCCTTTACAATTAAATTATGAAGTCAAGTCTTCTAATAACTATCCTCCATAGTACTTCAGTAATAATTAATTGATTCCATTCCATTTTCTGATTCTACCTGATGATATAAGAATTTCCCCCAGGAGGAGGAAGCTTTCAGTTTGCTTGGGAATTTTATAGCCAGGTCCCATACCAGCCACAGTCATCTTTTCCTTCCTTCCTTCAACATGTACCAGAGCTCACTGCCTGAGAAAGGACAGAGGAAATAATGTCTGCTTCTGGCTAATTTTCCAGTGGGTATGTAGTTGTATGGGCATGGTAGCAAACAGGTGTGAATTAGAATTGTTTCTAGGCTTTTCTCACTTAAACCAGAGATGAGGCAACTTTAGTATCAAGGAGACATAACCTGGAGAAAAAAATCCAAATAGCGCTTATTTTTTTTCTTGTTATTTCCCACTGGTGTGGAAATCTAAACTAATGTATGTTTGCAAGAGCAAGAAGAAAGGTTGTCTTAGGTGTCTAGATTCATAACATAAAGCTTGTAATATGCTTCAGGAAGAGAAATTAAAGCCTGCCTTTCCTCAGAAATGTAACTCTGGCAAGGAATTTGATACTAATAGTCCATCAATAGTTTCAGGTTATTCAGAGAAAGCGCAGTGATAGCCAGATAAGGCAGTAAATTACTCTTTGCTTGATAAAAATTTGTGAAATCATAAATTCATGAGCAAACGTGCCCCACTGGCACATTGGGCCCTGGGACTGGGACCTCTGCCTGCACACAGCAAAGCTGAGCCCTGCTGGGTACATCTTCCCCCCAAACCCAAGTGTGCCTACAGAGTGACCCCCAGGTTTGACACTGTAGCTCTCTGGAGGTAAAATAACCAAAATCTGAAAATCTGACACTGTTTGATGTCTGATTCTTTACCATGTGCCGGTTTCAGACATACATGTGGTCTATAACTGGGATTTCAACATTAAAATGGCAATAAAGATGTTGATAGCTATCCTGAGCTAAACTCTAAAACACCAACTCTAAAACGACAAAGCCATTTCCTTTCTTCCTTTCTTTTCTTTCTTCCTTTCAGTTTTGGAAATCTCATCTGGCTTGCATGTCTATGTATGAGTTTCCATATATCTATTAAGTAGTCTAAGTAAAGTCAGTATCTCATCTCTGCAAAACAGGCTTCTTGGTATCCATGTGGATGGAAAACTTTGTATATAATATTGTTTTTCCCCATGTAGAAATAATAGCAGTTTGAGTCCTTATGTCTCCATCAGTGCTATAGGCAAATCAGCATCTCAGTGAATTTAAGGTGTTCACATCCTCATGTACCTTGAGGTAATTTTTAAACTTATTAATTTTTTTATATAAAGGATCTCGCTGCAGCTAAAGCCATCCTGTGGGAGATACAAAAGTAAACAGAGATAGTTGATTGTCTTGAATATTTTTTGGGGGTAGAAGGTGTGTGGTTACATCCTGATCTCTGAAGGCACAACTCTGCTCTAGTAATAGGAGGAATGGTATCATACTCCTAGACAACTTCATTCTATCTTTGGTCTGGCTGTCTCAAAGAGGTCATGCTAGTGAAGGTGCAAAGAGCAGTGACATTTGCAGGCACAGTAAAGTGGCCATTACAGCCTCCCAAGCTGAGAGATAGCCATGGGAATGTCATAGGTAGAGAAGAAGCATGGACCCCTTCCTGGGGTGGATGGTAAGTGCTGGTGTGGAAGTTTGGATGACACAGCACTCCACAGTGTAGCCTGTGATTCCATGCGCTTGTTCCACCATAAATCTGATATTCTGTAGTGCCTTCACTGCTGCTGTCACATCTGTTGTATTGAAGTCTGTATTTCAGTGGGCAAACCTCATTATGAGGTAAGCATTTTTTTTTGCTGCAGTCTATTTTCTCATTAGCAGTTGTATGATGATAGGTGCATGCTACCATGGGGTTTCACTGAAACTTTAGGGAGACACACTGCCAACTTCTCATAACCTTCAGATAGGCATAACAATGACTCTTCTTATAGAAATATTATTACTTTCTGTCAGTTTTGCAGTGTTTTAAAATATGGGGAGATTATCTCATTTTAGTTTTGGCCACCTTATTACTAAGAGGCTGAAAATCTACATGTCTAGAAATGAAGAGTTGATGAAGGTAAATGTATCACCTTTATTGATTTTAGACCTCTCTCTTTTATTAAAAATAATAAAACAAATTACATAGAACTACGAAAAAGCAGCAGCAGCACACAGGAGGTGAGCAAACACACTGCAGGTACTTGTGTTTGCCTGAAGGGGAATGTGCTGTGATCAATTAATGCTCTATAAATCTCTTGGTGTGAGAGATCACTATAACCTTTGCTGTGGCTGCAGCATTTTATGGTAAAAATATAGATTTTGTCATGGTCTAGGCACTCAGATTACTTTTCTGTGATTAGTTTGGTGTCTCTTTAATTAGAGCTGTGTGCTATGTTACCTGATTTCATCCTTTTTCTCCTTACATATTTAGGTCCTAATCCTGCAACTGGATTTGTTCAAATGGACCTCAATAGCCTGGGGGCCTGATGAAGTTCATGGAACTCTGGATGACTCCAAGTCCTCACTCTGAAGATCTTATTGTAGGCCTGAACCTAAATTTCTATTTTGTTCCACTATCAATTTGCTTCTAAATGATGAAAACTGTCCTTTTAAAAGGTGTTGTCTTTGAGTCTTATGCACATCCACTTTAGTAGCATTCAGACACCGTGTGCTTGGGATGTTGTCAGGCACTGTTAAAATATTTCTGTTCTGTCGTGCCTTAACCTCATGATTGTTCTGATTGTGTTATAGTGTTACATTCAGTGGCTTTCCACCTAAAATGGAGGAGATCATCATCTGTGTTTTCAATCATTGTGGTATTTCTCTTAACTCAGATTTTTAAGTCAGAGTAACTGTTGAAACTATTCAGGCTATTTTTAAAGATATAGGTAGATTTGTTTGTTTCTTGCTTGACAAAAGTATAATATTTTATTTTGCAAACTTGGTAGCCTAGTCTAACTGAAAGCTTTCAATATGATGATACTTTGATGTAATAAAATAAGTAGGAAAAGACATTACCTTTTACTAGCTCTCCTGTTGCTTTTCTATTTCTGTGGCTGTGGTTACACAACATACAACTGAGCGTGAAGATATTTTTACTTTTTGTGAGCCAGTGAATATCTTTTGTTGACAATGAGTGCTGTTCCTTGTCCTATTCCATACGGCCATGTTGCAGTTTCACTGAATACTGAAGTTATAGCCTTGATAGAAGCTGGAAAGGACTTTGCAAAATCATGTTAAAAATAGAATTTGAGAGGAAAAATAGATGTGTTCTTCTATCTCTATACATGTTAATATTGATAGTGTATATTTTTTTAAAGCAAATGAGTAGCAGTATATGATAATTACAGATTAAAAGATCAAAACTTCCTTTGAATATAGAGAATCAGAAAAACTTTTTTTGTTTTTGTAGGCCTAGTTAAAATTATATTGAAGAGCTTCACAGTATTCGATGAATTTTTACATATTCCCAGTACGACAGAAAAGCACCACTGTCCTGTTTGACCAAGGAGAAAACTGAGCCACTCAGTTAGGCAGTAGTAAAGTCAATGATATTAATTGGATTCTCCTGCCTTTTAACCTTGTGCCTGCATTTTTCCCTCAAGAGCCAAACCTTCCATTATCATCATCTGCTTTGCATTTCTACATAAAAGGCCCAAGGTGTTTCTGTTTGGACTCCCAGAAAATGAGGAAGACAAGGGTGGTGGCCACCTGCCAAGGTGCATGGTCTGACTCCCTCCTGGCTCACAGGAGCTGCTGGCAAAGGCAGAGGGAGAAATGAGTGTTCTGTGTGGCATTCAACTGCCTTAACCACATGCCCATCGCTCTCTTCCTGTAGTTGTCTGTCTTGTTCTCGCCATAACTCCTAGAGACAACACATGTACCAACCTATAAATAATCTAATTCAATGCACAGCCCTGGTTCATTTCCTGAGCCGTGTCCTGCACACACAGGGCAGCCACGGTCCCGTGGAAAATTCAGCAGAGTGCACGAGGCCAAATATTAAGGCTGTTAAGTGTTTAAACTTTGCAATGAAATAGAGTTCTTTTAATGTCGCTTATGATAGCTATAGCTTGAAGTATTTTCATCAAGGAACAAGAGAAAAATTAAGGCTTTTAGAAGTGGTTGTAACCGATTCCCTGTCTAGCATGTGGACATGCATATCCAGCTCAGTGGAACACAGAACATCAGCCAGTGGGAGGAGGCTGGCCACCTCCACGGAGGAAGGGAAGGAAGAAGGCTGGGTACTTAACACTGTGGGTATACTCAGTTTGCTTCTAAGTCTCAGGGACTATTTGTGTAGTGTTGACCCCAGCTCTTTAGCTTTTGTTTTCTCTTCAGCCTTCTCACCCCAAAACATTAGCTCCTCCAGAGCTTCTCAGTGCAATAAACATTGTGGGTGTTGCTGTAGTCTGCTAATAATTTAAATGAAGAAACAGAAATCAAAGGTGGGCTTTTCTTCTGTTTTTCTGTTGGAAAATAAGAGGAGATGCTCCCAGTTCTCTCCACAATGAATTTCACGGGCTATCCTTCTGATCCTTGATCTCACAAATAGATGGCAAAAACTTTAACAATAGAAAATGCTGCTCTTGGCTTACCCCTTTAATCTTCTCCCTGGTCAAACTGTAGTGGCCTGCTGTGTTTGTAAGCTACCAAGGGTGGTGTGTAGGCTCCAGTGCCAGAGCAATTTTGTTGGGAACACAAGCTCGTCTTGTTATCTTTTATGTTAGAATTTGGTAGGATGTTAGGTTTTTTTCAGAGAAATCTTGCCAGACCATGGTCTAGGTTTCATTTTTTGTTAATGTCTACGTTATCTATGGATGGTGCTTGAGATTTGGTCACCAAGCCTAGTGATTTGTTATGAGAAAAACAAAACAATCTCATACTTTGTTTTTACACATTTTCTCTGGGATATGTAGTCTTTTCCCACAAGCAAATCAGCAAGTTCCTCTAAAAAGAATTGGTGGGAATACTGTTAGAGAAAATCAGTCAACCCATTCAGTGAAGTTCATAAAAATCAAAATACTTGCAAAAATATATCAATTTTGTTGCAAAGAAAAAAAGAAAACCCTGATTTTAACACTAATTTTTTTTTTTAAACAAGGATCAGTTTTCAACATTTCACAGCTATAGAGAAATTGTGGGAACGGGATGAAACAGTCTTGATATACAGAATCACCTTAAGTCTGTATCTCAACTCAACACTTTGTATCGTGAAACCATGGCCTGAAACTGCTGCCTGTAATATGAGATATTATCCGTGATTTATTTTGTTACTTCATCTTATGTATTTTTGTAACTTTTTGGCAGAGATCAGGGCTTTTTCATGTGTTTTGGGTGCCTTCTTTTGGTTTTGGGGTTGGGGTTTTTTTGGGTGGTGGTGTGGGATTTTTTTTTATTTTGTTTTTTGGGGGTTTTTTGATGTGGTTTTTTTTGTTGTTTGGTTTTGTTTGGTTTTTTTCATTGTTGTTTGTTTGGGGGTTTTTTGTTTGTTTGTTTATTGGTTAGGTTTTTTCAGCAGCACCTAATAGAGCCCTGATCCATGACTTGGCTTCTAGGTACTAGGATAATACAAGTAGTAATCATGCCTGCTGCTAAAAAATTTCTACCTTATTTCATTTGCATTTGTTTGCCTTCAGCTTCCAGTCACTGATTCTTGTTATGCCGTCTCTGTTGGATTAAAGAGCTCTTTAGGACTCACTATTTTCTCCCCAGGAAGATACTTTTACCCTGTAATCAAGTTACTTCTCAATATTTTTTTTTGGTTGGTTGTTTTAAGAAAAAGCTAAACAGATTCAGCTTTTTAGGGTTCTCATTATTTTTTCATATTCTTGGATGATTTTTGTGGCTCTTTTCTATCCATAAAACTGTATGTTACTAGTCACATACACAGGAGTAAAATTACTTCTCTAGTTACTCTTGTGTTAGTATGGTTCAAAATTGTGTTTTTGCAAGGTCAGGTAAAAAAGACTACCTAATATCTGACTCTACATATCTGAGTGTAGTTATTAGAGGACAGAAAAGGATGGATGATTTTAAAAATATTTATGTTTTTACGTGATCCACAAATCAGCAAGAGTGGGTGTGCAGGAGGGATGCAAAAGTATTTGTGTTGAGGTTTTTAAGGAGCTAAAAGTGAAAATCAAAATAATAATTGTAATTGTAAAGCAACAATAATACATCAAAACTTAAGTCCTGTGTTTAGCATAGTAATACATACTTGCAGAAATTTTGTAGGATTGAATGAAAAATGTTTCTTATTAACACACTGTTGGGGGCCACTGGAAATAAGAGACTGAGTGGATGTGAATGTACATATCCCTTACATCTATTGAAACGTATAAGTAGCCACTTGCTTATATTTCGAAACACAAGGACAATTATGTGATCTGTTATGCTGTAATAGAAGAAATAACAGTATTAAGAATTCCTTTTGTTATAAAAGTTGTCACTATTAAGTCATATTAAAGTTCAAACAATCAAAATCCACAGCTTCAAAGAGGCTCTTGAAAGTTGTCTTGCTTCAGTATTTCTTTCCAAAGGAGTGGCTTTTTATTTTGATTTGCATCCATACTTTGGGACAAGGTTAAGTTAAATTTACATGAAGGAGACTAATCATATTCCTGTCTGGTCAAAACATCTCAGTCTACCCAATGACTTCTATGCATCTCATGCGTATCAGCATCTGAGTTGAATCTGCACTCCCAGCCCCACACTTATCCCTCCTGGAAATAATCAGATTTTCATTACATTCAACTACAGAGTGTTTAAATTCTTGGTGCTGCACATTAGTTTAATGCAAGTTTGTCTAATGTTGTGTCTGACAAAACTTTGAGGTCACCACACTGAGTTTCTGTCCAAACTGACTTGAGTTTTGACTTTAAAAAACGTGTCTTTCCATTGTGGCAGCAATGTGAAATTCGGGGCGTATTCCATAAGGGTCTTCATTTGTTTCAGCAAAATGAAAGTTCATGGAAATGTGGTAAATGAGGAAGAAATGAGATTTAAAGTAATGCAAAAGACTTAGAATCCTCTAAAACTCCTGGAAACGAAGTAAAGGCAAACAAGAACTGAATAGAAAGCCAAATGGCCTCTAGTTAAGGCAGTACTAAGCTAGATAGATTTAAGCTATAGGTTTGTGTGTGTTAATGAAAACGTTATTAAAATTTTAGTAACACTGAGTGACTTGGGGTAGAAGTTGTCCCCTTGCAATGGTGAGGTCATAGTGCCCTTTTCAAAACAACTATCTGCTGTGGAAAAGACAAGAGAAGTGGGCATTCCCTTGAATGCTTTTCGGTATCACAGGCTTAGTCAATGTAAAGTATGTGATTTCTTGCATCCTAGGTTGCCTCAGTTTCTTCTCTCAAGTCTCAGAAATCCTGGAATAGAACTGTTAAATAAAAGGAGATGACATCACTGGGGAAGACGATGGTGGAAGAAACAGAATGATTATGATAGAAGCTGGAGACAGACTCTGTGAGAATGCTTGCATGACTTCATTTCTCTGAACAGCCTTTTAAGAGGTGATCCTCCTTCCTGAACCAGTAATAAATTGGGATGGCTGCATGTAATGGTAGGTGTTTGACCAATGCAGCACCCAGTGCAGTGCAGTACATACTGGAAAAGCATTCTGGAAGTGGGGGGAGCAGGGTCTGGCTAGAAAATTACTTTCCCATTAAATAATGCTACTGATGACTATTTGGTGAGCAGGTACAGCTGCCAGAATGCATTTTTCAGCTTATCTTTGCACAGGAGTGTGGACAAAAGAAGAGAAGAAAAAGGGGACAGAAAGGAGAGAGATGGAGAAAGATTAACAGTTTTTTGAGGTTGCTTCTGCTCTTCCAGGATACATTTCTTTGTCCTCCCTAGTGAGTGGTGTATGGCCGATAACTTGAGTACTTGAGCACTGTATGTCCTTGAGAAGTTAGCAAGTTTATGTAGTTCCTGACTATGTGGACAATTCCTTGAGTGAATGAGATACACTCCATTGTGTTGTAAGGGATGAGACAGACACTACTCAGTGACACCTGTGTGTACTTGGCTGTGTTCAGCAAAAGGGTAATACTATCCTGTCAAACTATGCAAGTTCCCTTCTCGAAGCGGTGTGCAAATGGTTGTTTCCTCCACTTCCCCTAACTGCTTGTATGCAGTCTACATCACAGCAGGTCCTGTGTAGTTACTAGATAAAGTGATGTGTGCTGCACCCCGTTTCTTTGGATATCAGCAGTCCATAAATTCACATTATTTTCCTAGTTTCTGGAAATAAGACTGTGGTAGGATTTCTAATATCAGGGACTGTGTGGGTGTTAAGGGGTCATCTTCATATCCAGAAGCAGATGGTTTAGTCAGTGTTGTAGTCCCGTATAAAGGATCAGAGTGCAGGTCACATGATATTTATATATTGTGTATTTTCAGAAAACATGTAGATAAGGGAGTAGTAGCTCTGTCCCAGCACTATCCCTAGCTCTAGGAATCTTTCCAATTGGACATGTAGCATTGAGGTTTGCCTAAAGGAGTCCTGGCTGTGAGACAACATATCTTGTTGAGTCTTTTGGGCTGGATAAAATCAGAAGGAAGGGAATCTCAGGTATTTTTCATCACCTTAAGCCTGGTTGGATTCTGCCTGTTCAGGTGTAGAAGTCTAACACTGGTGTTAGCATCAGAAGCTTACCTGCCTCTAGACTGGAGTGAGGGAGACTGAGTACTAACACCTTTAGAGCAGTGTCTGTGAAGACGGACAGCAGCATTCTGGGTTTATTAGAAGCAGCTGATAACTCTTATCTCGGTGGTAGGCTTGAGTGTACAATACATAAATGATCTGGAGATTTTGGAGGGGACTGAATATTTGATGCCATGTTTCCAGAAAGTTGAAGAGATAAGTGGATGTTGCACTGCATGTTGTTTTCTCAGCAAAGCAAGCATCTCAGCAGGTCAGCGATTTCAGAAATAGTGCAGTCCTGAAAGAACATTTTTTGAACTCCTTTTTGCTGTTGAAGCTGAACACAGTTCCATCTGTCTGAAACTGCACATTGAGAGCTTCACAGAGGCACTTAAAAAAAGTTATGTACTTATGCATAAGGAATGAGATGCTAAAGGAATCATATTTCGTAAGAGTAAATCTATTAACCTTACCATAAAATGATTATTTTCTATAGACATAATCACTGTAAAAAATGTTCACGGTATACTGATCATCAGAAGTCCATACTGATGTATCTTCACCATTTTTGCCCACTTTCTGAACTACATGGTGTGGATATATGCGTTTGCTATGAAAATCTTTTTACTTGGATACTTTGCCATAGGTCTGTTAATTCCACAAATAGTGTAGAAATGTTCATATTATCCATTTTGTGGGTAAAAGCACTGTGTAAGTACTGACCCTGATTTAAGGATGTATCAGCTTTAGAAATGATGGAATTGTCTTCAGGGCTCACATGTCAACAAAAATCAGCTGGTTCACACATGAAGCTTGGCGAGGAAATCGCTGCAGCGGCACCGGTGCCATCCCTGCTCCCTGCCTGCCTCTCCCAGACCACTGCCTTTAGTCAGCCGAGGTTACCTTGCCTGTCTGCCACCCCTCCACAGTTACCACTTACTCACACACCTGGGTCAGCCAGTCACTCGTCCATGGGCAGCAGACAAACAGCCTTCTGATACCCTGCTCACTGATAGGAGAGGGACAGCAACATATGCAGGTTACTCGACAAAATGTGAGAAGGTCCAGACAGAAAGGTAAAGCAAAGCAGGCTCCACACATTGGTACTGTTTGCAGACATGCTAAGTCTCATTCCTTTGAATGAAATCCTTCTCTTCCAGAAATGATTTTAAGGAAATATTTAAAGTATCTCCTGATGATTTCAAATGAGACACCAGAGGAAAAGACTGGCTGCAAGTCTGTATCTAATAACCAACTGAGAATTGTGTTTGTCTGGGCTGTGCACAGGCTGGCACTGCAGCCTCAGGAAAAGGGCAAATACGGCCAGGGTTTTTTTTCAAAAACATTGTGAAAACCCTCCCCGCTGTAGGGCTGGAAGTGTTCGAAAGCAACAGTGACAATCTACATTACCAGCGGCTCCATCAGAAGTACATGTGCCCAGGTGCCCTGTCTTTGCAGATGTTTTGCTCTCGTTTTGAGCTGAAATTGTAATATTTTTGTTGAGAAAGGCTTTCAGATCTTGTTAAAAATAACCTAATAGTAACTTTAGATTTGACTGATAAGCTAGTTGTTACTATGCCATTTTCACTGTAATAGTATAGTAATTTTGACCCAAAGAAACAATTATCTTATTCCTTGGGAGGGAGGACAGGGTGACAAAGTCTGGAGGTCCTGTGATGACACTGAATCTCTTAATTGTCAAAACAAGCTATGAAATCATCTGCTTTTCAGCCAAACCCACTGGGGAGTAAGTGGTGTCCTTCACAGAACACACATTTAGCAGGAGAACATGGGGGCATGGAAGAATCACCTTCTTGCCTTGTGAGAGGTGGGCTGTCCCACACCCTATGACTTCTGGAATTGATGCAAGGGTGTTTTCCATCCTATGTCAGCAACCACAGCACTAAAGTGGGCAGAAACGTTTGAAGGTTCTTCATATACTGTAACTTCATGAAAAATTCTGCTGGAATAGTCTCACCAAGGTGTTTCATAGTTATTTTGGGAGTTGGGGAGAATTATTTCTCTGCATCTCTCTCTCAGTCAGGCTCTACTGCCAACCAGGTAGTCTGTACTTCTTGGGATTCTCCATCCTTGTTTGTGTTGCTAGAAGTCTTTGGTTGCGAGCTACATAGGGGATGATATGAAGTGAGAGGAAAATTTTAATAGAATGTTTTTCATCATTCAGTTGGAACTTTTCTGTTCCTACTCAGCAATACATTGCTAAGAACAGTTCTGTCTTTGGAGAGGCCTTTCTCTGTTATCTCTAAAGAAAACTGGAAAACAAAAGGATGCTTTAAAAAAAGGTTGATAATGTACAGCTGATACTTCCATTCAGCTTGCCTTACATGGAAAGGGAGTTGAACCAAAGGCTCCTTACAAACATTTCTACTAGTTTCCAAGTTAGTAGCTACAAAGGGTATAGTAAAAACCAAAGTATTTAAAAACACATATCTAATAGAAATCATAGTTTTACTCTTGCTTTGCAATATGACATCCAATCTGTGTGTCTTTTCCCAAAGTATACTCTAGTTTGCAAAACAGCAAAATTACTAAACAGGGGTTTTGAAACTTCCTCTGCAGCTACATTCTTTTTTTCCTGGAGCAGTTGTAGTGGGCTGTTGTGACCTGAATGTTTTGTGGGCAAAGCTTCTGTGCAAGAAGTCAAAGGTGTCTTGTGTTATCCAGGTGGTCTCAGTGACTGCACCTGTCCTAGTGAAGTGTAATTTAAAACAGATTTGAACTTCAATGAGGTTTGCAGAAGAAGGCATGTTTGTGAAGTATCAGAAGGGATGTGGCACAGCATGAACAAGACAAGAAACATATACTGCTTCCGTAAAAAACGCTACTGTCTGCAACTGATGAGTAAATTCTTTTGTATTTCTGTCATCAAGGGTTGCAGAAGAAACCCACTGGAATATGCAAACCTGTCCAGGCCTGAGCATACAACTAGCAGAGATGAAGGAAAAACTTTTACAGGGGTATGTCATGTTATCAAATCGTCCTCATCACTTGCCTTTTATTAAAGTTTTGGCTCTAGACAACAGCAAGGAATAAAAGGTTTCCTTTGCCTTCCTTCCAGGTCTGGTTTTCACAGAAGAAACCTTAAAGAAGTTCAGTATGTGCAAAGCTATCAGCTTCTACACACTAGACCACATAAATACTAGTGATTTTTACAGTTTTCTTCTGTTCTACATTCCATATAAAGGTTTAAAGTTTAAGATGCAAGTCAGAAAAAAACCCTCTAACCACAAAAACTTTCCTTGAGACAGAAACACTAGTGTTCCTTATTATTCATGTATTTTTGCATGATTTCAGGTAGCAGAATCACTATCTTCATATAGTTCCCCAGCACTTCTTCACAAATGAGGCAGTTTTAGAATTAGGGTCATTATTTAGAAGGATCTTTGACTTCTATAAAGCACTATGCCTTGCCAAGCAATTGCTATCCCTTGTGTGTCAGACCACAGACCGTTCTAAAACTTCATGGATTGATTTTGAGAGAGGATGATAACTATGCAATTATCGAAATCAGCTATTTACACGCAAATATTTCTGATCAATGTACACCTCTCTTCACTCAAGTTTCTGTTACTACAGTAAGTGCACTGACACTGTCTTTCGGGGCAGAGCAGTGGTTTTGGATTTTTCACAGCAGTACTCCTCCCAGCGTTGTTTGCACGAATAAAGTAGATGTAAACAGCGAAGCTGATGTTAAGGGGTATTTCTCCTGTTCGCTAGTCCTGTGCAGCTGCCTCGTGCAGTGCAAGTGACAGTAAAAAAGCAGGGAGAGGAGCGGCAGCGAAGGACCGGTGAGGTGTTGCTCAGAGCGCCCCTGCACCGGGATGCCCGGGACGGCGCCGGGCCATCGCTGTACGACTGCTGAGAACTTAGGGGGAGCTGCCTGACCGCTGCGGACTGCTCCGTGTCACCCAGCAGGTTATGGAGAAAGCCGGTACCTTCCGACTGTTGTTCATACAGGCAATGAAGACATTTCTGGAAAAAAGAAAGAAAAAAAAAAACACAAAACAAAACAAAAACCACACGAAACAACAAAACAAAGCAAACGCCCCCCATCCTCGGGGAAGGAGCAGAGCCGCGCACGCCGCCGCGGCAGCAGAGGAGAGCCCCGTGCGCCGGCTGGAACTGGGCGAGAGGAGCCAAGACACGCGGGCTCGGCTCGGCTCCCTGCTGAGCCTCGGTTTCCGCGGCGGCACGGCCGCAGGGGCGGGGGGACAGCAGCGCCCAGCTCCCTCTCGCGGGCCGGTCGCAAGGGTCCCCCCGGAGCGGTGGGAGCAGACGCAGGGGTGACGGGACCCGCGCCCCTCGCAAGCGGCGGCACAGCGCTGAGACAGCCACCGCCACTCTCCGGGCCCCGCCGCCGCCCGGCTCCCTGCGCTCACTTTTATATTTGCGCGCCCTTTCCATGCTCGGTGACGTGTCCCGCGGCGCGCCCAACCCGCGGCGCGCTCTGGTCAGGACAATGGGAGCGCCTGGGCCAATCGGCGCGGCGCTTGGCTTGGCGGCGGCCAATGGGCACGGGGCTGTGCAGAGAGTAATGTTACCAGCGCCGCGAGTGTGAGGAGGCTGCGTATCGATCCCGCGCTCAGCCATTGCGGTGCACCGGGCTGCACAGCGACCCAGCCAGCGCTGGGGCCGGGCGGGCGGCCGCGGGAGCGTCTCTGGGGCTCGGGGCCGAGCGAGGGCTGCGTGCCGACTCTGTCTGACACGGGTGAGTACGCGCCGGGGGCCGCTGGGCCGGCCGGGCGTGCTCACCCGCTCGCCCGCCCGCTCGCAGCCGGGCGGTGAGCCGGCGGTGACCGTCGTGCCGCCGCCGCTGCAT